>OY735277.1:8495593-9023084 GCA_963457715.1 Argyresthia albistria | reverse complement strand
GGCCATATTTTCACTGGCAACTATTTGGTGTCTTTCTCTAACATGTGAAATAGTTTGCCGGCCACATATCGCAGCAAAACCTGGCCCGATGAGGAGCACCATTAGAGAAAGACACCAATAGTTGCCGGCTACGTATTTCAGTGAAAATAGGAGCACCATACATACAATACATTCGTTGCTCGTTAAACAGGCTACGCGAGGATTGTACTGAAGTGAGATTTTATTTAACAAGGCAATAGCGGACATCGAACCGCTTCGAAAATGTATGCGATTTGACGTTTGCCGCCGCGGGGCGTCGGTATATAATCGCATACGTTTTCGCTCGCGGGGCAATGACCGCTATTGCCGTGTCAAAAAAATCTCACTATAATCAAATTAATGCTAGAGATTAATGATTTTTATATGATTTTTTTGTTTTAATCAATGTACTTCACACACAATTGTACTATTGTTTATGAATAAATACTATTTGAACTATTTGAGGCTTGTATACAGTCAACTCGAGGTTTGTACTAATCAAATAAGTGCTTATGTTAGGCGAGGCTTACATACGGTCCACTCGAAACTAGTATACAAGTAATCGTGAGATGGTTCGTCTTAATAGTAGTCTTTTTAACAGTTCACTCAAGCCTTGAATGCTATCTACTAAACCTAAGGCTTGTATAAAGTCTACTCAAGGATCGTAAACCATCCGAACTAGGCTAATTGACTCAATGCTTGTATACAGTCCACTCGAGGCTTGTATACAGTCCACTCGAGGCTTGCGTACAGTCCACTCGAGGCTTGTATACAGTCCACTCAAGGCTTGTATACAGTCCACTCGAGGCTTGTATACAGTCCACTCAAGGCTTGTATACAGTCCACTCGAGGCTTGTATACAGTCCACTCAAGGCTTGTATACAGTCCACTCGAGGCTTGTATACAGTCCACTCGAGGCTTGTATACAGTCCACTCGAGGCTTGTATACAGTCCACTAAAGGCTTGTATACAGTCCACTCGAGGCTTGTATACAGTCCACTCGAGGCTTGTATACAGTCCACTCGAGGCTTGTATACAGTCCACTCGAGGCTTGTATACAGTCCACTCGAGGCTTGTATACAGTCCACTCAAGGCTTGTATACAGTCCACTCGAGGCTTGTATACAGTCCACTCGAGGCTTGTATACAGTCCACTCGAGGCTTGTATACAGTCCACTCAAGGCTTGTATACAGTCCACTCGAGGCTTGTATACAGTCCACTCGAGGCTTGTATACAGTCCACTCGAGGCTTGTATACAGTCCACTCAAGGCTTGTACACCATCCGATCAGGGCTTGTCAACTCAAGGCTTGCATACAGTCTACTCACGTTAAGCCTCTCGGCCTCCAGCCGTTCTCGCTCGGCCTCGATCTCGGCCTCCATGGCGGCCACGCGGCTGCCGGCCGACTTGAAGTGCATCACCGGCTTGGTCGACCGGCGCGTGAAGGGGTCGTCTTGCTTCTTGCCGCGGTTTGCTTTTATCTGGGGAGTATCGTCAAATGAATAATGAACGGTCAAGTGCGAGAGGGACTCACGCACCGAGGGTTCCGATCACACTTGGAGAAGGTAACACATGTAATCATTAGGTTTTCGATTCGAACCATTAGGTTAGGCATAATAAACTAAAGTATAATGTCAATGTGTAAACCAAATTGAATATTTTTGTAGAAAGAACAGGCCTTTACCCTGATCCGAGTAAGATTGAGCCATACTCCACCACGCTGGCTCAGTGCGGGTTGGTGGAGGGGGTTTACGACTACTACATCTACATACTAGCAAGTAGTGATAGTAGCCGGGACCTACAGCTTTACCGTGCCATCCGAAACACGGAGCGTCCGATAATGTACTTAAATGTAATGTACTTAAAACACAAATGAATTATCTCATTGGTAAATAGTCAGCACCGGGATTTAAACCCGCATCTCCCGCGTGAGAGGCAAGCGTGAAATCCACTAGACCACGGAGCTCTATCAACAAACAAACATAATTAAACATTGACACACAGGCACCGAAACAGGCACATACATTTGCTTCTGGCCCCACACTTGGATACCCTGTGTCGTGGGAACCAGAAACAGCGACATCACAAACATGTAAACATCCGAGACCTGGGGATTTTTAATTTATAGATCCATAAATCATACGAGGAGAATCGGTACCTTTTTTGCCTTTTGCAGATTCTCGGGCGCAGTACTTTCAGTCATGTCGCATTTTATTTTAAGGAGGCCTTGACTCAACAGTGGTTTCTCGAGGCTGGATATATTAATCTTTTGACAATCTGACAACGGGTTTAGCTGTAAGACATTCGCGTAATCAAAACAATGAATTACCTCCTCCATGATGGCCTTCTCGGCAGTCTCCACATTGAGCTTCCGGTTCCGGTTGTTGATGTACGATATGCTCGATATCGAGGAGGTGCGAGTCTTATCGAGTAAGTTAGCGCGATCCTCCAATTCCTGTATCTTGGTGTTCAGATCTAATACCACTTCCTCGTCGCCTCTGTGGATGTACAAGTGATTCATTTCGATGATGTCTTCGTCAACTGTTCGCTATTGTTGGCCCGCGTATGTCTTAACGCGAGCGAACCGATTAAATAAAATAACCGGTCAAGTTCGAGACAGACTCGTGCAGGTTCCGTACTATTATCTATAAAAACCCGCACAAAAAAACACGTTAGTTGTATGGGAGCCCCCCTTAATATTAAATTTCTTTTGTTTTTTAGTATTTGTTGTTATAGCGGCAACAGAAATACATCATCTGTGAAAATTTCAACTGCCTAGCTACCACGGTTCATGAGATACAGCCTGGTGACAGACAGACGAACGGACGGACGGACGGACAGCGGTCTCAGTAATAGGGTCCCGTTTGGCACCCTTCGGGTACGGAACCCTAAAAACACTTATAGCCGATTTCACCCACAATCCCTATCTTTAGGGGACACTTCCTTTCAAAGGCCACCTAGCTGTTATTTTGCTTTGACCTAAGCTTAAGGGACATCTAAGCTACTAGGTAACCCCCTAAATTTAAGGGCCTTGGGTACAATCGCTAGACAGCCAGGAAAAAGAGCTAAGTGCCTCCTAACTGTTGGTGAAATCTGACATAACGCTCTTATTCATAAACGTCCAATAAACCTATTAAAACTAAAATGGCGTTAAAATTCGTTTGTCTTCCTCTTTCACTTTGAAATTGGCGTTTGTGAGAAAGGGACAAAACAAAACACATTTTAGTCATCAAAGGCTTGATAAGTTTTACGAATAAGGAAATTAAGGAAAAACATAAAATACTGGGTGTAACATGAAAGTAGTCATCGGTTTCATAGTGAAAACTGTTCAGAATGATGTCCATAACAACCCCCTTAAATATGACTACACCTTTCTGTTACGCCCTCTATAATAAATAACGCTTAACATAGCGTCACGGCATTTAACATACGGGGTGGCGGAGGCAGACGGTAGGTACCTGAGTTGCGCGACGTCTCTCTCCTTCATGAGCTGCGTCTTCTTCATCGCGTAGTTGGTGGGGTGCGACCGGAACCTGAAACCATAAATAAAGGAATCAAATAACGGTTGTACACTCTATCCAATATGTACACGACAGAAATACTGGAGTCGATTTTGAAACCACGGAACCACGACAGCATAAGTAATTCCACTGCGGAACCCTATTTTAACGAAGGAATGTTGTTTACGTGTTGGTACGCACACAAAAAATCGGTAGACTAATGTAGAACATTCTAGACTTCTATTGTTACTTGTTTACTCTAAGTTGTTGTTTATTTGAGGGGTGGAATTAACTAGAACCCAATTTGTCAGATATAAATACAGAGTCGAGTTCCGGGGTAGTCACTTCTCAGTCAGATCTCAGTAAGATCGCTTCTCAGTCAGTTCTCTTCTTAGTCAGATTCTGATCTCAGTAAGATCACTTCTCAGTCAGATCTCAGTAAGATCACTTCTCAGTAAGATCGCTTCTCAGTCAGATCTCTTCTCAGTAAGATTACTTCTCAGTAATAACTCTTCTCAGTATGATCACTTCTCAGTTACATCTCAGTAAGTTAATTCTTAGTAAGTTCTCATTCAGTCAAGTACAAGATACAAGACTCGAAACAGTAAGTGTGTGTAACAATTAGTGTCCAATAGTACTAAGTGAAGTGATTTGTGATAGTTGTCTCAGTATTTTTATCATAGTAATAAAATCAGTGCTTTTCGTCATAATTATCAGTGTTTTTCTTCACTCGTATTGGAGTGGTGCAGATACCGGATAGTACGTTTGAGTGGTGTTCAGAAGGCAAATTCCTGTACCCCACACAATATAACCAGGGATGTTTCACTTCGCCGAGCAGGTATCTACGGCCGGCTATACGCGCCAGTCGGTCTTTGTCACATGGTTGTCGCTCGGCTCTCGGTGCGCGCGCTAGCCGCGTGAAAACAATGACGCCGAAAACAACTGAGTGCGATTCGCAACCCTGCGTGATCGGCGTCGTGTCAGCGGTGTCTAATGGAATATGAACGCTCGTGTCATACGATAAGTTTCAATTTCGCATGCGATCATATGCATTAGCATAGACAAATATTGTTTTGCACCTAAACTTGAATTTTGTTCTGGAGTGAACCTTCTGTATGTAGTACTATTAGTTATTCTGTGCTACAACTGCTGAAAACCTATAACTCTGATATCGAGGAGCCCTTGGCCGTTGGCTATCTTGTAGACCACCTTCTTGCTTGTTCTCGCCCGCTCGCTTGTTAACTCGCTCGCTCGCTCGTGACCCACCTGTCCTTCTCCTGCACGATCTTCTCCACGTCTTCCTCCTTGAACTCGTACATCAGCGCCTCCCTCACTTCTGCGATCTTGCTGCGAACCGCCTCCATTGTTGGCGGTCGCTTGCCCGCCGCCGCTAGCGCCACGGACCACTTGTTGAACTCGCTCTCGGTGAACTCCTGCGGAATAAAAATTGGTCAAGCAAGGGTCGGACTCTCGCATGAAGGGAGACAGTTGCCTGACAGTTCAATATATTCTATCTTCAACTCGTTAATATGGGTCCTAGACACAGGATTTCCTGTGACACTATGCTGAGTCGGAGCCCTTTTGCTGTCGCAGCATGTGCACATAGCAGTGAAACCACTCACAACTTTATGTGGGTATCTTTAAAGAATATTGGTATCAATTTATAATTATATTTTAAATCTGTCTTGTTTTTGTTGTTTATGTTTTTATTTTATTTTTATGAGTTTTTTATGTGTTTACGCTGATACAGTAAATGAATGAAATTCTATTCTATTATAATTTTGCTCTCCAAAGAATGTCAGGCGCTATTGTATTGAATTAAAATTGACTTTATTTTAATTTAATTTCACTTAAAGCGAAAAGCGAGTTTAAGGTGCTTCTAAACGGGCGACATTTTCACTGCAACGTGTGGCCGGCAACTATTGATGTCTTTTCTAACATGTGAGTAAGACAGGGGCACCAATAGTTGCCGGCCACATATTACAGACGGATATCGAGACCTATATTGACAGATTCCCATACAAAATCACTCGATATAGGTGTAGATATCGTATATCGAATGCGCGAGAATCATGCCACTGGCCCGTTTAGGAGCTGCCTGCCGCAGGGGCAGTCTAGGGTGGTAGAACCGCCTGCTGCGTGTGAGCAGCCGCTTCAGGCAATATGTCTCAAACGTTCTGATAAATCCTATTTAACAGATAACATTCAACTTTGTAATATGACACATTTATCTATTCAATAGGGCTTACCGTGAATGTTTGAGACAGGACCTTCATGTAAATACTTTTTATTTATGCAAGGTGTAAATTAATTAACGCAAAATGAGAAACTACTTTGTTAGGGACATCATTCTGAGCAACTTTCACTATGAAACCGATTTGATCAAAGCAACTTTATTTTTCACTTCTCCATACAAATCAGCTCACTTAGGCCAAAATGTACTGGGGTATGGCTCGATCTTACTCGGATCCGGGTAAAGGCCTGTGCCCCTCGGTGAGGACATTAATGGGCTAAGTACATTTATAATTATTATTTTATATTCCACACAAAAGTTCTGAAATAATATTGCTCCGTTAGTCCTATTCCTAAACCACTCTAAAAGTAAGCTGAAGGTGTAATTCTAAGTCGTCGCTCGCGGAGTATAAAACCTTAATCCATACTAGAACTATTGATGTCAATTAAACTAAACTATCACGGTTCCTCACCTGATTACTAACGAACTCCAGTCGGAACACCCTGTCCTGGGTTCCGTGGCGCAACTTCAGACCCTTGTTGGTTCTCGTGTTGCCCAGGTTGTACACTTTGGCCGTCTCGTACACGTCTATTATTTCGGCCACCTGAAACGGGCAGAGTCATTTTAAGGGACAGAACCACAGGGCGCTTATTCCATACAGATTAGTAATGTGTCGTGATCCAAATGAGCGATTCCGAGGAAATATGACCGTATTTGAAATTGTCTCTTTTTCTGTAACTTTTACGTCATTTCTATTCAGAATCACGAGTCCTTCCTACCCCATGGAGATTTTTTTTTTCTAATTCGTCACGATTTTCCAGATGATTTGTATGGTAGTGTGTGGAAATAGAAATATATATGAAATTTTCGGGACACTTTTTTCTCGCTCAAATATGGCGTTAGTAGTAACAGTTACAATTTCAACGCCATGTGTTCTTTCTACGTGTTATATCAAAGGAGTAATTTACGGGTACAGACAGCGCCAAGTTTCATAAGGGCTGAGACCTCTCTTTCTCGCATGGTTTTCTAGATTTAGTGAGAGAGACAGCTCGCTCAGAGCCAAAGAAAATTGGCGGAGACGATTATAGCACCTCGCTCACAGCACTGTCGGCTTCGCTCGCAGCCGACAGCAGCCTCTCCTGTTATTGTCGTAGCCCATACCGAGAGACTCACCCTATAAACCGGGTTCCCGTTGTTATTCCCTATGCCGATGCGGACGAAGCAGCCATTGACGACACGTGCGAAGAAGGGCAGATGCACCAGCCGTTCCAGCTTGAATCTGCAAGTCACATACAGTGTACACTACTAAGTTTTGAGTTGGATATGTGGCACATTACAAAATTATTTCATAGTTTTAGAAACTATTGCAGCGGGCCACTGCACTGTGGCCACACACTACCATTCTGTGACGTGGGAAGCAAGAACATAAACTTACAGAACCTAGGATATTTGTAGGATTAACCAAACCTCGCCATAGCAACTGGCATGCCATCCGTTTGTACAATTGGGGGCCGGTTGTTTTCGATGCCGATTAACAAGAACCAAAAATGCCGTAATTGGCAGTCAATCTTTGACGGCATCGCGGCACTACGTCATTTTTGTGCCCTTGGGACCGATCGATAAGCTTTCGCAATGCGTTTTTATTACAGATAAAGGCCACTGGGGTGCGATTCAATTTAGGATCATGTAGAATTAGAATTACGTTTATTGCTTCCATTCACATTTGCTCTTAAATCAAGATACAATGTTTGTGGACCCTGTCCATAGGGCACTGCAACAGTAGAGAGGTATATAATACTAATGTATTTTAAAATATTAATTATTGAGGTATATTTATTTGAGGGTGTGTATGTGTATGTGAGGGTGTGTGAGAGGGTATTTGTATTTGTATTTTATCTATTTATTTGCATCAGCGCACACACACACACAACAGGGTGTGTGATTGTGTGTGTGTGTGTGTAATTGTGATGTACATTGTACATGCAATACAAATATCACCTGAAGATGTATTTATTGGCCAGTATAATAAGATGAAGAAATGAACCAACCTGCTAAGTCTCAATTTGTTAATCTGGTCTCTCGAGTCTGCATATTTGACCTGCAATAAACAAATAGGGACCATAGAATATGTCATCGGAATATTAGTCCGAGTCGTCCAAGTCCGCCATATCCGGCTATAGTCCACCATCTAAGACTAAAGTCCACCATGTCCTACTTTAGTCCGCCATGTCCCACAATAATCTACGATATCCAACTTAAGTCCACCAATTGTAGTCCGCCCTGTCTAACTGTAGCCCGCCATGTCCGACTACGCTACACTCCTCCTATAGTACAACTACAGTCCGCCTATAGTACAACTACAGACGCCATGTCCGACTACAGTCCGCCATGTCCGACTACAGTCCGCCATGTCCGACTACAGTCCGCCATGTCCGACTGCAGTCAACGCACCTGCGCCTCCTCGCGCCTCCGCTGCGGCTCGTCGTCGGAGGACGAGGACGAGCTGCTGCGGCGCGACTTGCGCGACGAGTCCGACTCGGAGCCCGAGTCGTCCGAGTAGATGTCCGACGCCTTCAGCTTGACGGACTGCTTGGACGCGCTGCCGAGCAGCTCTGCGTCCGCGTCCTGTGGAAAAAAACAATAGTTAATGGATATTTTCTCAGATGGGGTGTCAGAACGGAAGCACAATTATATAAAAATTATGATATTTGACGTTTGTTTCTAAGTAACATTTTGAAAAAGGAATTTTGACAAGTGTCCCTAGCCGGCTGGCTGCAGCCATTTTTTTTATTTTTTTTGTAAAAAAAAAAAAATACATTAAAATTAGTTTGACAGTGGGTGCCAACGTCAAAAATTAGACATTCATTGACGTCTTGGTACCCACTGTCAAAATAATTTTAATGTCATTTTTTTTTTTTATAATTTTAATGTCAATATTGTTCCAAGGACTGGATTGTCCTTACGCTACCCAGCGTGCTAGTTTTGTGTGTGTGTGTGTGTTTTTACTTCAGACCTTTATCCATAATTTTAACAGGTGTCAAATATTTATGACATCTGTCACTAATTTTGATAAGTGTCCCTAGTTTTGATATCTTTCCCTAGTCATTTAGACATCTGTCACTACTCTAGACATCTATCCCTAACTTAGGGTGCGTTCGGCAACGGGTAATAATCACTCCGAGTGATGCGAAAATTGCGATTGCGAAAACCCGAGTGAAACCGAGGGTAACCAAACCGTTACCCGACAGAGCTGTCAAACAGTGTTTTCGGACGGCTCAGGTAGAGTAATTTTCACTCTGACAAGTGCGATTTCTCACCCTGCGGGTCTAGAAAGAGAAACGATTCGCTCTCAATCGTCCCGTATTTGACTGTCAAACGAACGAATTTGACTGTCAACCCCGTCAAACCCATTTGACAGTCGAATCGTTTCTCTTTCTAGCTAGCTTTCTCCACGCTAGCGTCCGAGAACCGCATCATCATCTCGCTTTCTGTCATTATCTCCGTCTCTTTTCATTTTCCGAGTGAATTTTCACCCTAGTTCCCGAACGTAGCCTTAGTAGGGTGCCACTACTTTAGACAGTAGTCACTGGTGTCACTAACTTTGACAGCTACCCCTGACTTCGCCAGGTTCCACATAAACTCACGTCCTCGTCATCCTGGTCCTTCTTCTCCTGCTCGGCGCGCCGCTTCTGCCGGTGCTGCTCGTGCCGGTTCGCCTTGGCGTCCCGCTGCGCGCGCAGCAGCGCCATGGCGTTCACGCGCTTGTCGTCCACGTTGCGCTTGCGCTCCGTCTTGGCGCCGAAGAGCGGAGAGTCGGAGCGCTCCGCTTGCTCTGTGAACGTAGATTCTTAATGTAGCGTCACGCTGTTGGTATACGACCAGGAACCTGCGTAAACACTGTATTAATCCGATTAACAGTCTAAATGCTTTGAACTAGTTCTCAAATTCAAATCATTTTTGCATTACGTTTGTATGGGAAATTCACGCGGTCACCGGTCTCTTAAGCTGTAGGTCCCGGCTACTATCACTACTTCGTAGTATGTAGTAGTCGTAAAAACCCCTCCACCAACCCGCACTGAGCCAGCGTGGTGGAGTATGGCTCAATCTTACTCGGATCCGGGTAGAGGCCTGTGCCCCTCGGTGGGGACATTTACTGTGCCTAAACTAAGGTAAAATCGTGGAAATTATAAAAGCAGCCATATAATAAGCGGAGGACATACGTTCACACACACCTGCGTCTTTGGAGTCGTCGAGAATCTCCCCCGGGGAGGGGGGAGGTATCTCCTTCTCCTTCTCAACCTCCCTGGGCGGCTCGGGCTCCGGCTCTATAACAGATGGTTCACACTCACGGGGGAGGTTTGGAGGTCCTCCGTGGATTTAAAATCTCCCTTGCACATTTTGACTGCAGACTCTTATACAGTTATGAATTAGAAAGGTGTAGGCACATTTGAGGGGGGGGGGGGGGGGGGAACACACACATCATCTTGAACAAATTTTATTTGATGAAAATTTATTTTTCATTCCTCAGATTCCTCATTTCAAGCAAAACTCAGAATAACAATCCTAACATCCCCTTAAAATATGACTATACCTTTATTTTACACTCTGTCGATGGACGATAAAAACCTGAGCCAGGATTCAAACTTGTGACTGTAACTCATTTGTAAGGTCCTCGGACTCCCAGGATAACATCCTGGCTGCAAGTTTGTTTCGCATTCCATTTACCAGTCAAAATTGCGATCACCTAAACCCACGGAGCTCTCACTAGTACAATCAGAGTATCAAGCAGCGCATCAAGTATATCTGTTATTTATATTGAATATTTCAGGTGTAACAGTAGATCGTGATGCGTTGCTGGTTGTACTGAACCACAATAAAAACTTACAATCTGGTAGAAGATCATCTGTCTTAGGTTAGGTCTAAACTTACCATTGTTGAAATGAAATGAAATGAAATGAAATTTGTTTATTGACAGATAACATGGTTTACACAGATTCTACTTAACTAAAATAAGGAGATACTTAATTAGGAACATTTATCGTAAAATAGGAGGGATCAGTGACAGCCGAACTAGTGAAAACACTGTATCTCGGTTGTCAAATAGCTAGCTGTTAGCTTCACCATCAACTGATCGAATGTCAGAAGTTTACTTGAATCTAATAGAAGGATAAATGAATCTTAGCATCAGTCATTTCGATTCTCACCGCCAAAACAACATTTGTTTCCTTAGTAAGAAACTTCGATACCGTGATGCAGTTCTGTATGAAATCCTACAGACAGCTACAGTACCATCTAGCGGCAGTCTTTTAGTACATCTTCTGTAGATGATTAGAATGGATGGAATGCATAGGAAACTGCCGTCGTCGTAACGAAAGTTACTATTTAAAAGTAATTCAAAATCATCGATATCGCGATGCAGCCATGTATGAAAATCACCAAACACCGTGCAACGCCATCTAGTCACAGCCTCCGGTACTTTTAGACTAGATATACAGTGTCGCTTGTGGTGCTACTCTGTTCGTTCTTTTATATAAGTGTAAATGTAATTAACGCAAAATGAGACAACGCAGTTGAGCAGTGAAAAGTTAAGTCACATAATTATGATCTACCACTATTTTATAAAACCGTTTTGTTATTATAGAGTGCAATAAACAAATATGAATACGAACAGTTTCAACAGCGCCATCTAGCGGCATCCTCTAGCACTCCTACAGTCTACCAATGACGACGATGACAGCGGCATCTAGCAGCCTCCAGCACTTCTACTGCCTACCGATGACAACGCCATCTAGCGGCAGCCTCCAGCGCTTCTACGGTCTGCAGATGACAGCGCCATCTAGCGGCATAGTCTCGTACTCGTAAAGCCCGCACTTACCTTGTCGCTTGTGTTTGAGCTTGGCGCGTCGCTTGTCGCGGCGCCGCGCGCGCTCACCGCCGCGGTCCGTCGCCGAGCGCCGAGCTAGCTTCAGCTTGCGCTCGATCTCCCATCTGCGACAATATTGCTAGTTACTCGCCATCTATTGTGTTGTATCCGAGGTAATCAAATAAATCTAGGAACAAGCCTGAAGTTGAATGAAGCATTATGAAAAAAATGTCTAATTTATTCAATCGTTATGAAAATACCTACCACGTTATGTTCCTCAGTTAGCACAAGCTGAGCTTGTCTTTGGTCTTTCTAACACCCTTATAGTATTAGGATATTTAAATTTAGATTTTTGTGTTCCTCTAAAGTCTAAAACTAAGCTGAAGATGAAATTCTGCGTTCCGCTTTGAGATGCGCGTCTTAAGACACATTAGAACTTTTGGACTGTATCTGGGTATCAAACGTCACATCACATAGGTACCTGGTCTTCATCAGGTCGCGTCGCTCGATCCTCTTGAAGATCTCCTGTTCTCTTTCCTTCTCTGACATTGCTGCGAGCCGCGCTCTGTCCTCTTCATCGCCCATGAGGTTCTCGTCGAAGCTGCCGATGAGGGTATAATCAATAAATAACTATAATAAGTTAAATGGGTCAAGTGTGAGTTGTACTCGCGCACAGAGAACACTCACTTACTCTCTCTCTTTTTAGTTTTTCAATCATTTGTGTATAGTATGTTTTATTTAACATGGCAATAGCGGTCATTGCCCCGCGAGCGAAAATGTATGCGATTTGACGATTGCCGCCACTGACGCCGCCGCGGTGTTATATACATACATTGTATACATTTTCTAAGCGGGTCAATGTCCGCTATTGCCATGTTAGAAAAATCTCACTATAGTACACTAAATTAGGTAGTAGGTAGTTGCTGTAGTGAGTGTGTTTTTTTTTACTTTCTAGCTATTATGGTTTGTGCTCAGAGCCCGCTGACGGACAGACAGACGGACAGCGGCGGGTCCCGTCTGGCAACCTTACAGTACAAAAACACACGCTCTTTTATGGGGATACTTTATTTTATTTCGTGTAGTTAATTATATTTGCTGCTGTTGCGGCAACAATCATTGAATACGCACAAACAACCTCTAACCCCAAACGCATAGGTATATCTCCGTTCCGTCCGTCGTGAGTTAAATAAAAGCCGTCTTGATAGACGGACACAGACAGACAGAAGAACAAATCCTACAAGCTTTTTGTTTTCCATTTGAGATGTGGAACCTTAAATATTATCCTGCTTGGGTTGTACTTATTGTAACAAAGTTATTACAATCGGTTCAGCCGTCTTCAAGATATCTACAATAACAAAATGAAATAATTTACCCATCATCAAACTCTTCATCTGATGAGGAGTCATTGTCCGATGAATGTGACGATACTTCACCTGAAATTATACAGTTTGAGGCATTAATTATATGGGTAGGTGTGAAGACAATATGGGTAGGTGTGAAGACAATATGGGTAGGTGTGAAGACAATATGGGTAGATGTGAAGACAATATGGGTAGATGTGAAGACAATATGAATTATGTGTGGCCCTTACTAAGGCATCGGACATTACCGACCAAGACATATTTTTTGTGTGACTTGTACCCGACCGATGTCAGCCGCTAAACTAAATGGAGTTTAAATGCAATATAAATATAATGCAGCTTTGTTGAGGGGCGACCTGTGTGTGACAGGCAATAACATTGCCATGTTTAACCACAGAGCCACCTCATCTTATCTGTAGAATGGCCAAAGCGGAAACTACTGAGACGCCACTATGAAAACGTCGCTTCACTGTTTGTATGCAGCAGTACCTATGCTGTTCAGTTGGAAACTTGGAGTAGATGGTGGCGCCTTCGCCCATTCTACAGATAATATGGTGTGTACGTAGCTTGCCCGTAAAAACTGTATTTAGAGCTGTCAAAAGTGTGGTGCAGGTCGCACTTAAAGAATTTTTAGGTTTATTTCTAAAACTTATAAAGACGTTAGCCAGACATGCCTTTAGTAAGAAAAGAAGACTATTCCGGCTGGGGTTAAACAAAATCAAAAAAATCCCAGGTCTTGGATGTTTACATGTTTGTAATGTCACTGTTTCTGGCTCCCACGACACAGGGTATCCTAGTGTGGGGCCAGAAGCAATGTTTGTAAATGTTTATTACCTTCTTCTGGCTCGCTGAAGTCCTCCTTCTGCTTCACGGAGGCAGCACTGTCTGTACTCTTCTTCCTCTCTTCAACTACTTTCTCTGTCTTCTTGTTATCGTCTGAGTGGTCCGACGAGGCGGCGGATGGCTTACGGGAGGTTCGCTGTAACAAATGAACAGTTTCAATAGGGCAATACCATTTTGATTATTACTTTATTCACACACGCACACACAAGCCCAAGGCAAAGGTCATACTTTCAGTACATGAAAAATTTGTTGATATTAAGGCACTGATAATTTGTTAGAGTATAGTCACCTCTCTACTAATATTGCGCTGTGTATGTTTTAAAGGTGTATATTTTTAACCGACTTCCCAAAGGAGGAGGTTTACAATTCGTCCGGATGTTTTTTTTTATGTCTATACCCCGATAGCGCCTAAACGGATGGACCGATTTAGAAAATATTTTTTTTTGTTTGAAAGGGTTTACCTTCCCATTGGTCCCATTGACACCAGGTCAGGATCTGATGATGGGATCCTGGAGAAATCGAGAGAAATCTTCAAATATTATATAGGCAGACCTATAGTGATTTTTGTGTTTTTCATAATAACTCGTGCAAATGCACATGGTAAGCATAATATTGTGATGCGGAACTGCTGATGAAGACCACATATTGCCACCAGATCTGCTCAATACTAGGTACAAATATAATTTGTGGCTGACGGGCAGGCAACGCATAGCCTAAACCGGTGCGCCTAGAGTCATGAAACTTTGTACAGAGTCATGAAACTTTGTACTTTCCTTAGTAGCGTGGGGTAGAACTGATATGGGATTTGACAAAATTAATTCCCCAAGGGGGGGGGGGGGGATAAGGGGTTACAGTTTGTATTAAACTCAATCTAATCAAATAGGGTTTGTGGAAGTCGGTTTTTTCTAAAGTTTACTTTTTGTTTCAATTATAAATGTGTAACATATTTTTAATTTTTCAAAAGTTTCTCTTAACTTTTATTTTTTGTTTGCATATTAATACTAAGCACAACAATTCCCACTCTGCTAAGCATACGATGGCACCCACGATACAGGCTCAGCCTAGTGTGGGGCCGCAGTCAAACTACTGTTTATATTGTTTTTGAATAAATGAAAACTTGTAAACCTAGCTTTAAGTCTTTCTTTCTAAATGTGCTACTTCGTTGCGTTGAAACGCATTTTGCTTGAATGTGTGGGCGAGGCTGCGAGTGTAGACGTACCGACGCTACGTACCTCTAACTAGCGCTCACTCGTTTTAAAGATTTCTATTGTGCGAAAGAGGAGCATAGGTACCAAAAGTTCACTAATAATACAAATGTAGCCGATCAGAACCTCAATTAAATAACTGATAAAAGATAGAAAAAACCTGTGGCGGTGAGCTCTTCGGGGCTGATCTCTTGGAGGTGTCACTCTCTGCGTCACTGTGGGAGTCGGAGCCGGATGATGATGATGATTTGGAGGATTTCGCTGCGGGAGTAAAGGATAAACATACTTATTTATTTAATCATATGGCTCGGATGAATAGGCTACAGGGGAATATTTAATGAACTAAGCCAGTTGGCTGCGTCTCAGGAGGAAGGTCAAACAGATTAATAATAAATAATACACATATACTTTGAGATGACAAACAAAAAAACATAAGAAAACTATAACATAACATTGCACCTTTCCCGGTGCTTACTTTTAGCCAGTGTTTCATTTAATACTCCAAGGAACAAACATACATACATAACATAACTTACACATGTTCAGAGATAACATATACATAATAGTAAAAGATTGGCTTAAAAACTACAAGTTGACTCACCCAGTATCAACAAAATCATGCTTTTTGTTCTCTTTTAATAGATAGATAGATACAGGTTGGCAAGAAAGTCTAGAAATTAAATGATGGCAACATTCACAGACTACTGCGTGTTTTCTTTATTGCCATATTTGGATTGTCTATCAAAATAGGCAATAGTGCTCTAATATGCTACTTATATTGCCATCATTTAATTTCTAGACTTTCTTGCCAACCTATAAATCATTTATTCAAAGAGCATGGTACACACACATAAATCTAGCCTCCTGAGTCCCTGAGTCCGTTTTAAAGGCCAAAATCGAACCATGTTTAAAGACCGAGCACCAAAAAATAAAGTTATTCATAAACGCCGAGTGTCCGTTATAACGCCCCTAATGTTTCGCTCGATCGAATCGGGCGATAGTGGCGTGATCCTGAGAACCAATCGGTATCCTCCAATCCGGCATATATCTATCTCGCTTTAGCAAAAACTATTGCATAGAAAACAGGAATATTCCGGTCAGTGCGACGCCACGAGTCCAGCAAGATGTCGCGTCGTGCAGGTGGAGGTAATTTCAATCCCAAATTTTTCGCTCAATCCTGTGTGTGTTGGTCTGTTTTTTTATGTATTTACTGAGTATTTTGTATGGTTATTATTATTCCGTTACTATTTTTGTTGTAAATATGATATTTTAAGTACAATTACAAGTTAAATTAGTTTGACCTTTGTAAAGCCCTCTCGGACTATGTTAATAGTATAGTTCGCCATGTTTCTGCCGTTTTAAAGGACTCTCGGTTAATGTGCTGTACTAACAATTGTTCTAAAGTATTAACTTTGTAAGACAACTATTGTGATTGTATTGTGAGAAGTACACTGATTTTGCTATGACATTTTTATATTGAATAAGATTTTAGAAGTACGTTTGTTATGTTTTTTCCAACAGAATGGTTCTGTGTTTTTTGTTATTTTAGATTACAATACCATTTTAACAATTATTTGCATTTTATTTAATTGTTTAAATATATACCCGATTCCATACAATATGACCAATATTAGCCATATTAATTACATAATCTTAGTCGTATAAAAGCCGAGAGGCGTTTATAAAGCCCAAATAACTTACAAATACAATTATGCTTAAAGTATTCCTCATAGAGTATATAATCAACTTTGTTCAACGAAAATCCGAGAAACTCATTTTAGACCTTAGAGTAAGCGACAGAAAGTTCAGGACTCAAACGCTGTTTTCTTTATAAAGGACTCTCGGCTTTTATGCTAGTGTACTCATTTTTTAACCAGGGCTCAGGAGGACAACAATAACAACAAAAATCTATTTAAATAAACAGCACTTAATAGCACATACTATGCAATTAACAGTAGGTACCTACAGCTGTGTGGTTGTGTGTCTGTAATACATGTAACTTGAAGTGTATTTGATTCAATAAGTCAATTATATTTCTCTATTTTGCCCTGATGATCACCAACTGGCAATATGAGTTACCCAAAGTCCAAGAATCTTACCATTCTTTTTCTTGTCATCATCATCGTCCCAGTCGGATTCACTGCCTGATGAGTTGCCTTTAGCTTTGGCAGCAGGCGGGGGGGAATCCCCTGTCTTCTTTTTTTTCTTTGCCAGGTTTAGGAATTGCTGCAAAAGAAGATAGATATTTTTAATGAAACATAACAGTTTTTATTTCTATTCTAACCTAACAGTTTTAATTGGTAATTTTGTAGAATATATTATCTGAAATCATTGAGGAATTTTAATTCCTGTAGCTTTATTCTGGCTGTGTCTCTAACATCAGTCCCAATACCGTCCAAATTGAGTAATTGTGTTCTGTATCCCAAATTTTTGCAACTGCAACTGTTACCTATCAGATATAGGTAGTATAGTATATACTGTACAGTTTTCAAAAAAAAAGTGAAAAATGTACTGCATAGATTTATGGCAAATGAAAATATTTTACAGATCAAAGCTACAAAATCTATGTTCTCTTTGCCAGTTTGAGAGAGGAATGCTTCATTACTAAATTAGTGTGTAGGCAGTAGTGGTGGTTAATATAACGTAAAGCCGTTTAAAGCAGCACGTTATTCACTTCGAAAAGCGTGTGCTATTAATCGAATCAGATAGAGCTACGTTATCACAACGAAACGGACCGACGCTGTACGCGCTGCGCTGCTAGCGCCAGTGGACTTTTTGTAGCATTACTTAGCCTGTTATCAAAAATTAGCCGTTATGACCACCACTAGTAGGCAGGCTGGCCCAGCTTTCCGTGGCTTACTGTATGTACGAGTTGAATCTATGTGTTTGAGGGTTAGGCATAATGTTGTCATTTTTTTGCTTAGTATCCTCATTTGATTTATCCTCATTAGGTTTAGCTATACTTTATTGAGATTACATGAAATGTGTGAGAACAGAATGAAGAACACACGATCATTGCGTAAGAATCTGAGACGAAAGTAAAAGAAAGTTGCACTGAAAATGGAAGTTATTGGCTTCAGCATCATGGCTGCATCAGATTTACCAAAATAACCCAATAACACAGAGA
This sequence comes from Argyresthia albistria, assembly GCA_963457715.1. Taxonomy (NCBI): domain Eukaryota; kingdom Metazoa; phylum Arthropoda; class Insecta; order Lepidoptera; family Argyresthiidae; genus Argyresthia; species Argyresthia albistria. The sequence continues at coordinate 9,004,935 of OY735277.1, read as the reverse complement.
TAAGAGAAAATAACTAAATTGGGCCAAGAATACTATGCGCTGATGAAATTCCAGGAATTCATGATGACTCATTGAAATAAAACATAACAAACTTGCGAAGACTGCAAATTGAAATGGCCAAAGAAATTGTATTTGAGAATTGGCTTGTGTAACCATCGATGTGTAACTAAAAAATATACTCGTTTTCATCAGGATCTTGTGGATGATTATAGTGGCGGAAAATATGACGTTGGTAGCAGTCAGAAACATTGATCTTGGCCTAAATACGCATCAGAAATTACCCAGAAAAGCATTTCGTCTGGGGACCCTGACTTTTAGGTTCGTAACCTTTGATACATAAGTGCTAGACTTACGGAGTCCATATCAGAGTCCTCGCTGCTGGAGTCTGAGTCTATCAGGGGTTTGTTCTTGCGTTTGGCCATTGTGTTCGTTTTGAAAATAAAGATAAATGAAGAAATACACCACACTCGCTTTCCAATCGTCAACGAAAACTGGCCATAGACAAGAAATATCACAAAGCAAAGATTTGTAGAGTTGAGCGGGTCTTTCATTAGCCTATTGATATTATTATTGTTGTCAGACCATCCGACCCGACTTGATCCGACCGACCCGACGGACGATCGAACGGAAGCTAGCGAAGCTACTTGAACTCAGCCAACTGTCTGTCACAAACAAAAGTTCACAATTCCACATTCATCACGTAATTTGTTTGTTTTGATTAATTTTCTATTAATTTCAACACGTTTTCAGACTAAAATATTCATTCAACAGCAATCAAAATAAAGCTAAGACATTTGCCAACTTATACAAACAAACGGATCGACTTTATCTCTGTTATCCAGACGTAAAAAGCCAAGGTTATAGGAGAACCGTTCTACATCCAAGAAAACTATCTAAAATATTATGCCTCATGATTTTAAACACCTGGGAGGAAGAAAAGCACTGATGGTAAGTGTTCCTTTTCTACATAAAGTGGGTTTGGATAATGGTTTCAATGCTTCGACAACGCTATCGCCATTACAATGACTTGCAGTTTTGCTGCCCCGATCAATCGTAGCGTAGCACGGAGCTTCTCTAAAGAAGGTTCTGATGACTGATATAACTGTATGTGAGTTATCTTTCGTTACCCACTGAACAGACAAGACAGACCTTCAAAGCATGTCCTTTTAGGTCAGTACCCAATCCTTCAAGTCTGATCGTGTAGAATGTGCAAGTGCAAGGGTGGCCTATCTCTCTTGTCGTATCTCTGTCTTGTGTGTTCAGTTGGCGTAGCGCCTATACTTCCTTCCTCCCCATTATGTACACTCTGACCTCCAAGCCCCCTAAACATTCTTACAGTAATCAGTTGTGAGGCCAAATACTGAGACTTGTGTCAGTTTGTTTCTTGGTATGGTTGTTTTAAGGCCATCAGGATTAAATAACGCCACAGCCACACTCAGGCAGATGAATAACTTTAATCAAACTTAATTCCGTTGATGTCATAAAATTTGGAAATTAGCAATTATCACCTCCAATTTGTCAGAATCTTCAGCATTTTTGTGTCCACTGCTGGAAATAATATGCCTGCCCAATTGACTGCCATTTTGTGTGCTCTGCGGCCTCTTGTCCATGTTAGGCCAGCTTTGCTCCTGATGCCATTTGTCATGGGCCAGATTCTGTATGTGAATTGCAAATATCTATAGCCAGGGTGCAAAATATTGGCTTGTTTGTAGCCGATACTGACAATCTGAGACTAGAATTTTGCGTCTTCACTATAGCTATTTATTGCCATGTGCAGAATTACGTCCCAGAATGTAAACATTGTTTATTCCATTAACTCCAGGCTCCCCTCTCGCCCACCCCGTGCGCGGAGATCAGTGACGACGAGCTGGTCTCCATCACCGTGAGGGACCTCAACCGGCAGCTGAAGATGCGCGGGCTGACTAGGGACCAGATTGTCAGGTAAGGTGGAGAGATCATATTGTCAGGGAGATAGTGGGACCAGATTTCCAGGGTCAAACAATCTGGGTGCTGTGGTATCTTTATGGGAATAAACTGTGACCTTTGATACACATTCGAAGAAGCAAAAGAAGTATATGGGGTGTAACAGAAGGGTGTAGTCATATTTTAAGGGGTTGTTAGGGAGATCATTCTGAGCAACTTTTACAATGAAACTGATTTGATCAGAGCAACTTTATTTTTCATTGCTCTGTTTTGGTCCAGGTGGTCAGCTGATTTGTATAATAATAATAAGAAGCAGATTTGTATAGGTAACGCCATCCACGACGACGCGTGACGTAGCTTTTTGCATCTTTCTTTTTCATCGAGGCACTCTGCTGAAAGACAAAGATGCAAATAGCTTAACAAAATTATATGTCACGCGTCATCGTGGATGGCGGTACCTAAGCAGAAGTGAAAAATGCTAAAGAAGTGAAAATTAAAGTTGCTCTGATCAAATCGGTTTCATTTCGTATATATTTCGTATATATCTATTGCACATAAAAGACAAAAAACAGAAAATACAGAGAGGTAATTTACAAAGGTAAGCTTATCTCTAAAGAGAGATCTCTTCCAGCAAACCCATGATGGACAGAGAAAAATAAAATACAGAACAGGTAGGCCTATGTTTCATATTAAAAGTTGCTCAGAATGATGTCCCTAACAAACCCCTAAAATATGACTACTCTTTTCTGTTACACAAAAATACTAAAAGACTGACTACAAAAACTTAACAACCGCCACAGAAGAGATAATAGTACTCCGCAACCGCTCAAGACATGTTTAAAAACAATAATGTATGGGATTCAACAACTATGTTGAACATTTCTTGTGGTAACACAGTAAATGTTTCATGCACAAAGGCCCCGCTCTCGTGGGCCAGGTGCAGGCACAACATCCCCTGACAGTAAATGTTTGTCTTGTCTAGAATGAAGCAGCGCCGGCGCACTTTAAAGAACCGAGGGTACGCAGCATCGTGTCGCATCAAGAGGATTGAACAAAAAGATGAGCTTGAGACGGAGAAGAGTCAGGTAACTGTAACTGCTGATAACATTAAACAGGTTGAGGCCAAATACTGAGACCAGAGACTATATATCCAATTTATTCCCGGTGTCGCTCGCGCGCTCTACAGACACAGAGCCACTAGTTTATTTATTCCCGGTGTCGCTCGCGATCTCTACGGACACAGAGCCACTAGGTTATTTATTCCCGGTGTCGCTCGCGAGCTCTACAGACACAGAGCCACTAGTTTATTTATTCCCGGTGTCGCTCGCGATCTCTACAGACACAGAGCCACTAGTTTATTTATTCCCGGTGTCGCTCGCGATCTCTACAGACACAGAGCCACTAGTTTATTTATTCCCGGAGTCGCTCGCGAGCTCTACAGACACAGAGCCACTAGTTTATTTATTCCCGGTGTCGCTCGCGATCTCTACAGACACAGAGCCACTAGTTTATTTATTCCCGGTGTCGCTCGCGATCTCTACAGACACAGAGCCACTAGTTTATTTATTCCCGGTGTCGCTCGCGATCTCTACAGACACAGAGCCACTAGTTTATTTATTCCCGGAGTCGCTCGCGAGCTCTACAGACACAGAGCCACTAGTTTATTTATTCCCGGTGTCGCTCGCGAGCTCTACAGACACAGAGCCACTAGTTTATTTATTCCCGGTGTCGCTCGCGATCTCTACAGACACAGAGCCACTAGTTTATTTATTCCCGGAGTCGCTCGCGAGCTCTACAGACACAGAGCCACTAGTTTATTTATTCCCGGTGTCGCTCGCGATCTCTACAGACACAGAGCCACTAGTTTATTTATTCCCGGTGTCGCTCGCGAGCTCTACAGACACAGAGCCACTAGTTTATTTATTCCCGGTGTCGCTCGCGAGCTCTACAGACACAGAGCCACTAGTTTATTTATTCCCGGTGTCGCTCGCGAGCTCTACAGACACAGAGCCACTAGTTTATTTATTCCCGGTGTCGCTCGCGAGCTCTACAGACACAGAGCCACTAGTTTATTTATTCCCGGTGTCGCTCGCGAGCTCTACAGACACAGAGCCACTAGTTTATTTATTCCCGGTGTCGCTCGCGAGCTCTACAGACACAGAGCCACTAGTTTATTTATTCCCGGTGTCGCTCGCGAGCTCTACAGACACAGAGCCACTAGTTTATTTATTCCCGGTGTCGCTCGCGAGCTCTACAGACACAGAGCCACTAGTTTATTTATTTACATATTATTTATATTTTTTCAGGAGTGGCAGGACATGGAGCAGATGCAAGACGACAACAATAGAGTGAGAGAGGAGATCGAGGCTCTGAGAGGGAAATACGAGGCGCTCAAGCGATTTGCGCTTATGAAGAGTATTCCGCTGCCGCCTGAACTGGAAATGATGCCCTAGTAGTCTTGTAAGAAGTATTGTTCCCAATTGCACCACAAGTTGGGACCCACGTTAATGTAGTTTCGACTCAACTATTTATTTTTTGCGATTTCCCGTAACTAGTTCGCCGACACATCTTATATGACAATAGTTCGCCATTGTTCGGTCGTTCGAGCGATGTGCGACCTGCCTACGCTGTCCGTCCGTCTGTCTGTCTGTCTGTCCGTCAGCGGGTCCTAGAGCACGAACCGTAATAGCTAGAAAGTTGAAATTATCACAGAATGTGTATATCTGTTGCCGCAACAACAACAAATACTGAATACGAGAGATATTACAAATTAAAGGGGGTCCCCATACAAGAGACTCGTTTTTAATTTTCTTTTTGTTTTTGTCTTATTGTTTTGAGTGCTTAAGTTGTGTTGTACGATGGTACCCTACCCTTCTTGTGCGATTCCGACTCGCACTTGACCGATTATTTTTAGTTAGGTCGTTACTGTACTAAGGTGCGATATGGCCGATTTCACCAACAATCCCTATCTCTAGGGGACACTTTATTTCCTGTAATGGGCCACCTAGTGGTTGTTCCGCTTTGACACAAGTTTCTAGGTCTATGCTCTAGGGTCATCTAGGTTAGTAGGGGGTGCCCTAAAACATCTCAACTATTAAATACAAATTGGATCAGAACAAGTGTCATAGAGGCTGGCCTCCGAATAGCTAAGAAAAAGAACTTGTTTTAGAAAGATCATGGTAATTTTTCGGATCACTAAGCTGGGTCTAGATATGTTCTTTTGTCCGTTCCGTTCCTCCGTATCGTGTCAGCGTAGAAAATATCTCCGTTTCGTATCGCTTCTGTCGCTGCGATCATCGCGTGTTCATTGCGCATGCCTGCCTGCGCATGCCGCGATCACGTCCACTGGCGCGCGCGCGCACCGTCACACCGTACCGTATCGCCTTTGAACGGGGCGAAAAAGCCGACTCGCATGGATCGGGGCGTACCTCTCTCCGATCGAGTCGCCGTACCACCGTTACGAACTGAATAGACGTCCACACTAGCGTTTTTGGATCGCGACCTGATACTATACGGAGGTACGGAGCGGATATCTGGACCCAGCTTAAGGTGCCTAATCTGAAACGAAGATATATAGATAGATAAATTATTTATTAATTTATAATTAGAGGTTGTGGTAACTCCCAGTTCTGACAAACAATAGGTAGAGTCTGTCCAAACTGAAATGACGCGCACTGCCGCATTTACACGCGCTTCAAATTCAAACGTATCGCAAATGAAGGGGTGGGGACCGTCATTTTAACTTGAACAGGCTTCACCAGGTTATGTACCTGTCTGAATTTATCTTAAATCACCACTGAGAGATTTCTTGCAGTAAACTATGTTTAAATAGTTAAAATAGATGACTCATTCCAAGATGTTGAATTTGAAGATAGAATTCTCACGATGATGCAACGTGTCCCGCGATTTGTTGCTGCAACTTGTTGCCTTGCATCGAGATTGCCTCGTGAGTTGGCAGGTTGAAGGCTGCATGCAACAAGTTGCAGCGACAAGTTGCAAGACAGATTGCACCGTGAGAGGAGCCCTTTAGTGTAAATAAGATAGTGATAAGAAATGGGTATTAATTATGTTTGATTAAGAATAGTGAATAGAAAGCGAGAGTTGAAGCCAGGCTCGTAGCAAGTGGAGGTCTTTAGTCTCTGCCTGCCCCTCTTCCGGGAAAAAGGCTTGAGCATATGTTTAAATATGTAATAGCTATAATAACTATAATATTATACTAATACAGATAGGCCACCGAGAACAAAATATGACACCGGCGTAAATTGAGATGCTACGGAAGCTTCTTTAGTTCGAGGCCATTATCGCTTGGTGCAGCACCATCGAAAAATTGCAAATACCACGAGATGGCGCTAAGATATATAGGATTTATTCTAAGATTAGCGCCACCTAGAAGTATGTTACCTGAAACCATGGCGTTTAAAGTACAAATCTTACTCCTCACGCCATCTCTTTATACTAATTCTTATTTGTATGGGGTGAGCACCCTGTGCTAATAGTGAATATAGAATGTTTGTAATTCGGAAATAGTGTATGAATAATTGTTCACCATATAACACATTGAGGCCTGACAGAAAGAATGCGAGTTAGAAATGAAGAGTACTCCTAACTTACAGTGGTGCCTCTGCCACTCCTAACTTAGCTTCTATCAGTTGGACCTTAATATTCATGGCATCTCTAGCTTCTATCGATAATGAACAGTACCTGTAGGTATTATTAAATTAATTTATTAAGTTATGCAAGTATACGAATAAATTACATATTACATTTAGTATTGTTTTATTCTTTTAACCCGCCCGATTAAAAACCCTATACCATGGCCGCTGAGAGAATGCGATCCTGACACATGTACAGGGTGTAACAGAAGGGTGTAGTCATATTTTAGGGGAATGTCATGGACCGATTTAATCAGAGCAACTTTATTTTCATTGCTCCATACGTTTCGGTCCGGACGGTCAGCTGATTTGTATAGAGAAATGAAAATTAAAAATGCTCTGATCAAATCGTACAGTGAAAGTTGCTCAGAATGATGTCCTTAACAACCCCCTATAATATGACCACTTTTCTGTCCCTGTATATGTCCCTGTCTGTTCCGCGGTACTTTTCACTCTATCTCACTTATGGGAGTGAGATATAATAGAAGAAAGAAAGAAAGAAAGAAGAAAGAAAGAAAAATCATTTATTTGACACACGTCAAAGAATACATTGATATACCTACAAAAATGAAATTACCTTTGTGTCAAAAAGGTTTGGTTTCAGCATATGTTGCATGGTGCGGTGGCAGCACACAACGCTGGTTTTCAAACCAAACCCTTTCTAAACTAAGCTAAAACTAAAGTAAATTAAAAAAATATATATATGGACGACGACGACATCGACAGTCAGTTTATTTATTTATCTACCGTGTTCCGTGCCGTGTGTGATTGATAATTCCAGAGCGACGCAAATACAACACATTTGCTTTACGCCTTTGTCCTCTGGCACCTCGTATGGTAAAGTTCCTGGCTATATTTTAAGGGGTTGTTAGGGACATCATTCTGAGCAACTTTCACGATCAAGTTACGAAGTCAAACACAAAAGGGTATTGCCTGACAGCAGGTTCCCACTCAAAATAGCCGCATTGTATTTATATTACATTTAAAATACATTTAACGGCTGTAAATCTAGAACAAGAGGCCCTAGAGTGTAATAACCAGCCAAGTGCGAGTAGGACTCGCGCACCAAGGGTTCCGATCACACTTGAAGAGCGTAACACGTGTAATTAGGTTTCCACAAAAATACTAAAGTGTGATGTCATCCATGTAAACCAAATTGAATACTTTTTTAGAAAGACAAAAATTTGCAGTTTTCAGATTTTTCCCTTTACTTGTGCTATAAGACCTTGCTTCGTGCCAAATTTCATGATTCTAGGTCAACGGGAAGTACCCTCTAGGCCTCTTTCTTATTTATACTATGCTCTAGGTTTTGATTCGCTTGCGAGTTCCACGCTCAGCAAAGTCAGTAAAATTATGATATAATATCGCGGTATCTTTTGATTGCGTGGACCTAGAAGTTTAATTTTTTCACAGCTTCAAGAGACTATAGACCTGAGTAATCGATATTAATTTCAACATGATACCTCTACGCGTTCCTGAGAAAAGGGGTCGTGACAGACGGACAGACAGACAGACAGACGGACAACAAAGACCCTAAAACGTTTCAAGTTGCTACGTAACCGTAACCGTTACGACGACGTAGCTCCGACGTTCGCTACGACAGATTTCGTAGCATGCTACGCGGCGTAATGGCGTAAAATGTGCGCAGAATCACGAGAGGGTTGTAAACGTTTGAAACATCTGTCTGTGTGTGTGTATGTATGTGGCACTCTAGCGATCAAACAAATTAATATAGATATTACTGCAACAGTCAGGTTCCACACAATCAATACCCCATTGTATTGATTGCTAAACTGTGCCTCGGCTACCCCGTACGGGACATCGCGTGACAGTATTATTGTTAGGCCAAGCCAATAGCTATTTGGGTCTCGGAATACGGTAAAAGCATTTTGAAGTCTACTTTTACCCCGAACTTGGGTAGCAAATGGATTTATTTTATTAGATTTAGATAGTTACTCTGAGACTGCACGATAGTTTATTGAATTTTGACCGGAATAAAACTTATTAAACTGCTTCAAAAAAGGCGGGGGTTATCAATTTGGTTGTGTTATATGTATATATATTCATTTGTGTTACTTACCTCGAAACTGGTATTATTTATGAACCGATTTCAAAAAATATTTGGGAGACTCTTCAGGTTGGTCCCATTTTTTGAAAATGAGGGGTCGGTCCAGTACTTTATTGGTTTCTACATATAAAAGACTGTCATCCAGGTAACCAATAGTGCGTATTGTCATTGAGATGAATTCTGTCTGTGAAGACCGATATTTGTTTATTTTGTGTAGTATTGTGAACTCAGAAGACAGATTTTGTAGCTACGGGTATCGTGTTTATAGATGACATCGCATCCCTCACGCCTCTCTTTCTTACGAAGGGTTACTAATTCTAATTTGTATGGGATGAGCACCTGTGATACAATAAAGAAATTACGAAATTAAGTCGCTAAAGGTACGCGCTTTAGTTCGCCACATGTCGGCATTTTGTGCCTCTGCCACCACAATGGAAAAAGGCGTGTCACCTAGCAACTGCACGACTTAAGTCTTTATGACACAGGAAATAGGACGGTACAAAGTTCAAAAGGTGTAGCTTATGACAGTACAGTAAAACCAACATTATAAGTTAGGCGTTGTGCTGATTAGATTGGCTACTTGATAAAGGCAGTCAACATAATTACTATTTATGAACTATCAAAACGTTTTTTTTCCTCAACAGTTGTATGGAATGGTGTGACTTCATAACAAAATATGGATCCTTTTGTGTTCTGAAATAAAAGATATATTATTATTAGAATTCACGGGACATTGCTGTCCCGGTCCTTTTTGTAGGCTTGCGTGGGGACATGGGTCCAACACGTAGAGGCCCCTTTCAGACAATTTATTAGAAACAAATATGAAATGTGGTGCACCCGTTGGGTCTGACCCCGAATACACCCGCAACAAAAGTGCACTCAAAGAACATTCCCGCCATTATTATTATTATTATTATCATTATCATAAACAACATTATTATTATTTATTTGTTTGCCATAAGGCAGGACGTAAGGAACACTTTATAATGTAACATCTCTACTATACTACGATCCACAATAAAAATTCTGATTTCTGATTTCTAAGTAAACAATGCTGCATTTGATAACCCCGTCAGCTACTTGGTAAAAATATGCGAATTCTTGTGCCAAATTGGAACAAAAATGTCGACTGCAGCAGTACATACCCGTGTAACATATAATCGTGGTAGGGCCGCAGTGTCGTACTCATCTCAATATTGAGATTAAAAGTGACGGTTCGCTTGGCGCAAATTATCACGGGTACGGTCAAGATAAAAAGCTCGTCAAAAGGAAATATAACCTTCAGGGGAGATAGTTGCTTACGTCCGAAGGAAATACTTGGAACCTAAAGTGCTAGCTACCTGGGCCGCGTACAGACTAGCATGGCAAGAGCTATAGCGAGAGGCTTAACTTAATCAGTTCGCTCGCGTTAAGGCACACGCGGGCAATTGATGTGCGAACGAGAGAATTAACTGGACTCGCTTTAGTGATGTCGATGTCGATAATGTCATTTACATTACGTCTGGCCCCACACTAGGATACCTTGTCGTGGGAACCAGAAACCCTTCGTTGACACTAGTGCCATGATTTGTACCATGATGTAACTAATGATAATTTTTATCAACACTAGTTCCACTATGAATGGAACTTGAAATAATGGTACTAATGATAACTTCGTTATCACTAGTTCCACTTTACAACTACGTCAAGTCCATCCATCCAAGTATCTTCCTCTCCAGTCGGGATTCGAACCCTTGACCTTTCGCTAGGGAAGCAGTTAGCCTCGAACCTCAAAGCCACAGAGAGGACGCCTGTTGCTTGTCGGGTATAGCAACTTTCCTAGCTGCCTGCGAACCCCTGCCTCTGACACAGCTTCGCGACTACACACACTAATACTTCACTCTTCCATTTTTCTGCTGACCCTACCCCAGCCGGGCTCACTTCACTGGAACGCCATTGTAGAGTCAGCAGCCGCCTCTGCCAGGGACACCGTTCTGTTAGAGAAAAAAAAAACAACGGGGAAAAAATGCTAAACAGAAATAAGAGACCAACATACAAAAATGCAGTGTTGTCTTTTTTCGTTGTCAACGGTACCTATTGTATAGCGTGGTTATTTGTGAATGCAGAAATACTAGAAATAATAGTGATACAATACAACACACCTTATTACCTATACCTGCATATTATGTGGTGCATTATCGGACGTTCCATGTTTCGGAGCTAGCTACTAAACAACCAAACAACTGCTACTGCTTGCTTGTAGTTATATAATTAGGATTGTCATGAACCTAATGAGCCAAAACTAGAGCTAGGTAAGTAAGTAGGTCCCAGCTAATATAGATAGATAGATAATCCATTAATTCACTGTAAGAATACACACAAATATAATAAAGATTCTTACAAAACTTAAGATATAAAGATAGAAAGAAACTATACATATGCATATTCCACAGTGAATGGGCCCTGGCTCAGCATGCGGATGCTGAGTTGCGGATAACTGCAACGCTGGTAATTCTGCCAGAACCCATTTTACAGTTTGAGTGGAAGCTTCAGCTCATCTTCAGTAATTTTCTATTATCCTATCAAATATCGCTACTTGGCCTTTGTTTGCTGTTGGACAGATTCTGAATTCGACAGATTCGCTACTCGACAGATTCGCTTCTCGACAGATTCTTGATTGGACAGATTCTGAATTCGACAGATTCGCTTCACGGCAGTACCTATAGTAGTTGAACCCGCCAGAGTATGGCTCAATCTTACTGGTATCCGCGTAAAGGCCTGTGCCCCGTGGTGGGGACATTAATGGGCTACATTTATTTATTACAATTCAAGCCCTTCTTTTGTGTCTAAGGCCTGCCCCCCCGCTCGCACATCTATTGTTTCTATTGTTTGTTTGGCCCGCCGCCGAACCGATCATCTATCACGCAGACATACGCAGATATTATTTTGTCCGTTTAGTTCCAGCAGAGAAATAAAGGGATAGATAAGACTGAAATACTGCGGACAAAATGTCTCCCAACATGTTGCTGCAACACGTGACTTTACAGAGTCTATATTACCGCGACAATTTAAACATAATTAAGGGCACGGGCCTTTACGGATACTAGTAAGATTGAGCCAATTTTCCCCACGCTGCTCAGTGCAGATGAGTAAGTGACATCTCGGAGCTCGGAGCGTCGGACCGCGCCCCAATCCGAATACTCTGACATTGCGGCGGTGGCGACGACGCTCCGAGATCCGAGATGTCACTTAGCCGTGTGGATTGATGGACACGGTCCGACTGCTATAAGGTATCAATCTGCTCTAGTCCAGTCTAGTCTCTGACACAGCTTTACGACTACTACCACCAAGTACCGTCTGTTGCCAAGACCTATAGTTGTAACGTGACATCGGAAACACGAAATGGCCCTGCGTACCTTTATGTTTCGTCGGGACACACTGTAACGTTGCACATGGACATAGACATAGATATCGTTTATTAATAATATTCATTACAAGCCAAACACATTTAAAATCAGACAAGTCGGAATACAGCAGCAACATTTTAGGGGAAATAGCCTTTACCTATGTACTAAATCTTGATGGTACCTATTAAGTTTTATCTCAGTGTAGGAAGAACCCTTCGGGGGCAACTCGGCCCTCAAACCGCTCAGCCCGCAGGCTCAGTTGACCAATACAAATATAACAAAATAACCGCGTCTAGATACATACACGAATTCACACGATAACATAACTAGTAGTTACGGAACTCAGAAGTCAGAACCGTCAAGTAACTCTTACCAGTCTCCGCACACCTACAATACGCTGAGGTGTTATATTTTTCAGTAAGCTTGAGTGCATTTTCACATCTCAATGGTCCCTAAAAGCATTGGCGCGGATTCGCTATTGATATTTGATTTTATACTCGGTTTGTGGCTCGATACACAATGTTAGTAATATGACAATAATAGGTAGGTACTTACTTACCTAGTTATATGACCCGGGTTCGAAACCCGGCAAAAAATAAGCGGTCAAGTGGGAGTAGGACTCGTGCACCAAGGGTTCCGATCACACTTGGAGAGCGTTACACGTGTAATTAGGTTTACACATAAATAACTAAAGTATGAAGTCATCCATGTAAACCACATTGAATATTTTTTTAGAAAAACAGTTTGCAGTTTTCATGTTTTTCCCTTTACTTGTGCAATTGATATAAATTTCAGCTTGTTCGATTATCTGGTGTAATTAGGTTTTTATATAAAGGATGATGATGATGATGAGTAAACAAAATTACATATTTTCAGAACTACAGAAATTTTCAGTTTCCAGTCATTTTTACTTGTGCTAATTATAAGATTTGTTTACATCTGCTATAAGACCTTGCTTAGTGCCAAAGAAGATGTTTATCCTGGGACTGATTTTTGAACCATGATCATAAAGTGCTGAAATGTACTTTACTCCTCAGAAAATAAGTCCGATGACCTTGAAAGATTTGGAAGAGAGTTTGATGAAATTACAGAGTTTTAACAAAAATACCTAAGAGTTAATCTGAGTTATATTATAATAAGCCCTTTTACAATTCTGAACTAGGATGAAGCTCGTTCGTTTCATCAAAGTCATCCAATATTTTTAAGGAATGTACCTACTGTACAGTAGTTATAGTCTTCACAAAATAAAAGGCCCGTTTTGACAGTTCACGCCCATGAAATTTTAACCCCTAACGCGTAGGTAATAAAAGCGGTTTTCCTAGGCAACTTGTACGCTTTGCTTGTACGCAACAGTTGGCTTTTATTACCTACGCATTAGGGGTTAAAACTTCATGGGCGTGAACTGTCAAAACGGGCCTTTTATTTTGTGAAGACTTTAGTAGTTGTCTTTTGACTCCCGATATAAAGCTGACATTATAACGTAGCAAGTCACGTGAAACTTTAATGCAGAATGTTGACGACAAATCTTCGAAGTTAGGCAGCCATCTTGGAATGCCTGGGGCCCAATGCTCTAATGGAAAACGCATCGCGATCTTCAAACAAGACGCCGCGTCTCCAACAAGCAAAATACGGCATTTTGCGCTGTTGAGAGTAATTGATACGCTGTCGCTATACGTCTTCCATTACAGAATAAGGCTCATAGGATACGCCTATGATACAGCTGGTTGATGGTTGAAGATTCTTTTCAGTTTTAGAGAACCATATTTTTTTTTTCGAATCGAACGTATCTCCACGTTATTCCACCACATGGTTCGGCAGAGGCACAATTTCAAACCATTACTCAACCCTCTATTTTGTGTGAAAGTTAGCTAACCCCATCGCATCAACACTTTTAGTGTTATTTGTTTATTTTATTTATTTGAAAATAAAAATGAAAATGAAAATTCACCAAAGTAATATACAGATGAAAGATACATTGGCACCTACTAAGTTTAATAATCCTGTGTTTTAAGCCCCATTTGCCTCTCCCTTCAGACACTATTAATAAGTGAATAAATTAAGTAAATATTTATATAACAACTAATAAAAACTAAACTACTACAGAAAGTGCCAAAAAACCATTTACGGTGTGTCTAGGCACTGGAGGTTCTATTATATTTTTTTTTTTTTATGAGCCTGTAATATCCCACTGCTGGGCAAAAGCCTCTCTCTCCCCCTCTTCCACTCCATTCGATCCTGAGCGGTCTCCTTCCACTCTTATATTATATTATAATATTATAATAATTTATCTTATTTACTTACAGTACCAACTCAAACCCGACTGAAAATTAAATGCCATGTATTCTCTTAACAATACCAACCGAATACCAGAAGCCTTATCATAAATCAGACCAAACAGCTTGTATGCAAATGATTACAACAAAGGGCGTCAAAGCGTTACTCCAGACTCACAAAACTCACTAGACTCGTTCAGAAGCTCACAAAGGGAACCAAAAAAATCTGCAACATTGCAATCACTCGCAGTTAAGTCAGAACTAATCCATCTTAAGCAGCTACAGCGCTGCTACGGTGTATTTGACATTCGTTTTCACGCTAACGGACATGCGTATGTGCATTCTTATCTCCACAACCTTTTTCGCAATTCAGATTAGGTACCAAGCAGAGTGCGCCTGCGGGGGAATGCGGCTCGCCAAACGTTTGTTGTATTCAACAAACGTTCGCATACGCAACCTATGTACGATGACGGGCCGCCAGACAGTTTCGCAGCGGCTGACCAATCACAACTCTCTTACCTCGTCCCCCGCCGCCCCGTAAATTGGTGAGTTGTGTTTCAAAGGAAAATGTAGGTATATGTATAAGTGGATAAGTGCTCCTTGGTAGTACCGTAGTATGACCGTAATAAAACAAGTTTTGGTATAGGTAAATTAATGAATGAAACGGTTGAAATGGTGCTGTTGCAGAAAAAATATATCGGCCGTCCTAAGATGTTGTGGTACAGTACAGTATACCTCGTCTATGAATACTGTCCAACATTGTTAACAAATTGTGAAGAGACGTAACGTTGAGAAATTAGATAGAGAATATATTTATTAGAAGATTCTGATCTCGCAAGGATTACTTAGTTAATTAAAGATGCCAAGAAGATGTCACTATCTGTAGAAGTGATCTAACCACACTATGAGAAATGGTATAAGTTAAGATATACAATTGTAGTAAGTACTTGTACAGCATAGAATTATGCCATGAATTAAAGCGGTTAGCGCATTAGGTATACGGTAAAATTAGCAACGTTCAGTGAACATTATCATCGATTTCAGTGTTTTGCATTAAGATTTTTCGCAGGCACCACATTATATTTAGGTATAGCAGGTCCAGAACCGCCAAGTAGGCAGACCACCCGCCAGATGGACGGATGACATCACCGACTTTGACTCCATGGTTCCACCTGTCAAAATATCGTTACAGTGCTACATGGATGTTTTGGCACGTGGCCAAGGGTCGGAACTAACGCAATCAATCCAATCACTCAATCGAGCAATGTTGCAGTGTCGCCCCCCTGTCAGTGTCATCTAAGTGCCAAAACATCCATGTAGCAGAAGATGTCAAACGTGTGTCAAGGAAGGAGCATCGAGGTCGATCGACGACGTAAAGAGAAAAAAATATTGTACAGTGCTGCATGGATGTTTATCCTTACACTTATCTAGTGGAGAGCGCATAGATACATTTTCCTTTGAAACACAACTCACCAATTTACGGGCGGCGGGGGACGAGGTAAGAGAGCTGTGATTGGTCAGCCGCTGCGAAACTGTCTGGCGGCCCGTCATCGTATAAAGGTTGCGTCTGCGAACGTTTGTAGAATAAAACTAACGTTTGGCGAGCCGCATTCCCCCGCAGGCGCAGTCAATAGGATATTAGTCGCTGACTGTAGCATAGTGATAGTCACTTCTCGTCAATCATAACGTCACGTATTTTTCTATACGGGGTGGCACAGGCACAGTAAACGCTCCTCCTCCCAATAAAGGCTCACTCTCTTATAAACAACTTAAGACGCTGAACAGCAAAGGGATCCAAACAATAGGGACTAAAACAAAGACCATCCATCTGAGCAATAATCGGCCCTAAGCCCGAGACAATAAGGGTGGGTGTGCTAATGACAGGATGTGAATAGCTGCAGAAATATGGAGGTTTTTGGGTTCGGTGACGCGAGATTGGGTTTGGAGGCGATATGCTTACACCATGTCTCTTTCTGCCATAATTTGTGGGCAAACAGGTTCTGATAAAAATATCATTGTTTGAAATGCATATTTTATAGCATAAATATTATATTCACGTAGTACTTGGTGTGTGTAGTAGTCGTAAAACCCCTGTCAGATTAGTTGGGTGACAAGGAATTTAAGATAAACTTGATTTCAAAATGAAAGACAGAAAATCTTGTGTTTGATTTCATGTAATTACGACTTCAACGTGACGCCATCAATAGGCTTGTGGCCAAGGTAATCCAATAAATCTAAGAACAAGTCTTAAGTTGAAGCATTATGTGCAAAATGGCTTGACATTCTCAGAATCGTATATTTCCAGCAGATATTCATAATAATTCATAATTTCTTTATTGCACACAATTAATTGCAATGACAAAAAGTAAATAAAAACAGTGTACAAAGGCGAGCTTATCTCTAAAAAGAGATCTCTTCCAGCAAACCAAGTTCCGATATATTTTATAAAGACAATTTTGTGCAAAATAAGACAGCATTTGATGGCACTTTTACATGACGTCATTCTGTTGTTAGTTCATAGAACTCAGGAACAATAGTTCCGTTTTGACATCTTATAAAAAGTATCTGTTTTGACTTGACAGGCCACAAGCCTATTACTGAGTTAGAAAAATTGGTACCTGATCACCGATTAAACATGGTGTATAGATATTTATGTACGTGTACATACACTTGACTACGCTATTATAAGCTATTAGGACGTCGCGTCGTTTCCAAATAGGTAATGATATTATAATGCTGAATTATTAGAATCTAGACTAGATTAGTGATAAGAAAATCTCATTATTCACTGTTCAAATAAGTACACACAAATACAGTTTTACAGATCATTATACAAATGGCTGAAATTATGAGTAAGATAACTTAGGTAATGGATAGTAATGGAAACTTCCACAAACCATATTTGATTAGAAATCAATGTCAAGTGCTTTTTGAGCTCAATACAAACAAACTGTACCCCCTATTTCTCCCCCCCTCCCCTGAAGAATTTATTTCTTCAATCAAACCCCATCTCAGTGCTACCCCACGCTACATAAGGAACCCCTGTACAAAGTTTCATGGCTCTAGGTCGACCAGTTTGCCCGTCAGCCACGCATAGTAGATTGTATTTGTACCTAGTATTGAGTATTTCTGGTAGCCATGTGGTATTATGCTTACCATGCTTCGATCATATATACCTGGTAATTTTTGGTCGAAGTTACCATGAGTAAATGCACGAGTTATTATGAAAAAAACCAAAATCACTATAGGTCTGCCAATAATATTTGAAGAGTTTCCTCGATTTCTCCAGGATCCCATCATAAGATCCTGACCTGGAGCCCTATTTTTGAAACCGCTCGTGTGATATAATCGCTCGTATGACTTGCACAACGAGTGGTTCTGACCAATCGTTGCAGAGCGAATTGAATATAACGAACGAAAATCATTCGTTTTTTAAAATTATATCACACGAGCGATTTCAAAAATAGGGCTCCTGGGGTCTATGGGACCAATTGGAAGGTAAACCCTTTCAAACAATAAAATATTTTTCCAAATCGGTACATCCGTCTAGGGGCAATCGGGGCACATACATAAAAAAACCCGACGAATTGTAAACCTCCTCCTTTTGTGAAGTCGGTTAAAAAATAAATTGTCGCCCTAGTGCGGGCCTCTGCCAACCCGTACGGGAAAAGGCATGGAAGTTTCTACACACCAAAGCCACAGGCGGTTTTAACCGGATCCTTGCACGGCTTGTCAGGGAGCACTTATCCAGTGGAGAGCGCATAGATACATTTTCACCAATTTACGGGCGGCGGGGGACGAGGTAAGACAGCTATGATTGGTCAGCCGCTGCGAAACTGTCTGGCGGCCCGTCATCGTACATAGGTTGCATACGTAGAATACAACTAATGTTTGGCGAGTCGCATTCCCCCGCAGGCGCAGTCAATTCGATATATAGTCTCTGTATACTGCGAAACAAGTTTATATGCTCGTCGGTGTGAAAAGGCCTTATCGTGTTGATTTGTAAAGTTACGTCGAGCTCAGAGGTTGCTATTTACACAACACTGAAGCTATATTTTTTTTTAAAATAAGTACTTATGTATTTTTTTATTTCAAAAATATAAAAAAAACATGAAAATGTGGTCCGAAAATAGTCGGAGCGGGTTGGGGCTCAGGGCGCGGGGGGAGTCTGTTTCTGTTAGCACTCGCGCGCGGTGGCTAGCGGGGGTATCCACAATTTTGGGTACTTAATTTCAGAAATTTTTTAGACGGTAAGTTATGAATTAAAATTGTGCGAGTGAAAATCAAAACATATTTTTTTTGCCATCAGGGATACGTAAACTATCGACCCTGAGTCGGGCGTAACTTAACAAATCAACATCCTGTATCTGCAGCACCCGTAGCATACCGAACGCGAGGGAAGTTTTGTCGCGGAAGGTGAGGGACAGAGATGCGTGCGAACTTAGCATCTCAAGTGTTAGTATCTCACAATTAAACTAGAGTATTTGCAGCATCCCCCATAGTTCCACAGTATTGGATAGTTATTTAAAATAGTTCCGTTAAAACAACCCTTAAAATCGAGTTTATATAATGAGATGCTAACTTCGCGTAAGCCAAATATCAAAGGTTAGCATCTCAGCATATTTTGACTGATTCTCATGCATCATGCATAGGTTACACAGTATTGGATAGGTAACAATTTCGCTTAAACAACCCTTAAAAAATATATTTGAAAAATGAGATTCTAGACGTGTGAACTTAGCATCGCATATATCAGCATCTGAAAATCTGACTTCAGCAGTAGTAGTATAATGCTATGCATATGCTTACACAGTATTGCATCGGTCCCAACAATGGTTCCGTTAAAACAACGCTACTAACTATCCAATACTGTGGAACTATGGGGGATGCTACAAATACTCTAGTTTAATATTGAGATGCTAACACTTGAATGCTAAGATCACCCGCATGGGACAGAGCAGAGACATACAAATACTCTAGTTTAATATTGAGATGCTAACACTTGAATGCTAAGATCACCCGCATGGGACAGAGCAGAGACATGTAAACCGCGTGCTCTGTCCTTCTCTCTCTCGCACCGCGACCCCCCGCGGGGAATGCATGCTACGGCTGCTGAAGCAAATATGTTTATAACAGCTAAAATGTCCCTAATCGTAGATACCTAATCATTTAACGATTTGTAAATTATAAAATCATTAAATTCTCTTCATACTGTTATGGCATTCTGATGTGGTTTACTAGAAAAGAAGGATGTGGACAAACATAATTATCGTGTTTTTTTTTACCTCACCGACTGTCACTAGGACCGGTTCTGGAGTAAGTTTAATAATTAGAGAGGCGGCGATGGGCTAGCCCTCTGTCACGCTGTGTCAGAGACTATATATGTTGGATATAATTTTGTAAAAGTGTACCACAATGACGCAATAAATATATGAGTATGAGTATGAGTATGAGTATATACAATTGACTGCGCCTGAGGGGGAATGCGGCTCGCCAAACGTTTGTTGTATTCAACAAACGTTCGCATACGCAACCTATGTACGATGACGGGCCGCCAGACAGTTTCGCAGCGGCTGACCAATCACAGCTCTCTTACCTCGTCCCCCGCCGCCCGTAAATTGTTGAGTTGTGTTTCAAAGGAAAATGTATCTATGCGCTATCCACTGGACAAGTACACCCTGCGCTGTGTGTTATGAGGCGTCCACAGTACTCGGCGAGTAGCGTGGCGAGTGACGAGGGAAGGAGGCAGGGAAGTGTGGACACGTTCATCGTCTTGCTCATGCTCCTCGCCCTCGCGCTGCCGCCTGTCGGCTTTTTAGCGCGATTCCAAGGAAAATGACCCTTGTTACCTAGTGCGGAGCATTGGATTACGTGTGGACATATATACTTCGCGAATAATTACGAAATATTCGCGAAGTAGAGAAATGCGCGTCCACACTACTCCGCGAGTACTCGCGGCAGGACGAGGACGAGTAGCAGCACGAGTAGCAGGACGAAGAGCTGAGTGTGGACGCCCTATTATAAATGGCGAAAAATATGGGTAAAAGTGACGGTATCTCGGGATATTAGTTACGGGGAAGTCCTGAACAGGGAGCGAGCTCATCACCGCAGTTATGTAGTTAACATACTGGTCATTATAAATATCTGTGTTAGTCTTTGTTTCTGATTTCTTAAGCTGGGTCCACATATGTTCTTTTGTCCGTTCCGTACCTCCGTTCCGTATCAGCGTCGCGATACAAAACTCTGGACGCTCCCGTCACGCTAATGCCACGATTCCGTCCATATCTTATCAATCGCCATTCTCTCGATGGATGATCATTGATCAGTTATATAAAGGGCTCTACTCACGATGCAATCTGTCTCGCGATTTGTTGCTGCAATTTGTTGCCTTGCAACCTCGGCCTGCAACAGATTACGGGTAGATTGAATCGTGAGTAGCCAGGGGCCCTATGCTGCACTAGGAAACGCATTGCAATTGGATCTCTACCGCTTCTTAAAACGCCCGAAATGGCGTCATTTGGTATTCCGGTAACACATCGCAAATGGATTGCCAGTATTCGCAAGGCGTTTTTGAGGCATTCTCGCGGCGTTACATGCAATCAATTGTATCGGGATTGCATCGTGAGTAGGCAGGTTGCAGGTTGCATGCAACAAGTTGCAGCGACAAGTTGCAAGTTGCAACTTGGCTTGCAGTCTGTCGCTGCATCTCATAGAAGGCAGGTTGCCTTGCAACCGCTAGAGAAGGACAGAACAGGAAGATAGACAGAGAGATAAATACAAATTGCAGCAACAAATCGCAAGACAGATTGCATCGTGATTGACCCTTTAAAGCTGGCACGTTTTTAGTACTCACACAAATGCAATTTCACTATTCAGAGAGAAAGACTCCTCGAGGCGTCGGGTGATCCAATAGCTAGCACCTACCTCATCTAGCGTATTAGCTGGGCGATACAGCGAGGTATGGTGCCAGCATGTTGGGCACCCTGCCACTCGACCGCGGCGGGCGGTGACCTTAGAGATATTTCTTATTGTGTTTAGTTTAAGAGATTAATATTAGTAAGAGCGAATTTTACCAACGAAGAGTAACTTTTTACTCGAGAGTATCTTCTACTTTTTCATAGAATGACCACATTTTGAACTGTCGTTGTCAGACAAATTATCCCCGGGATAGTTATTATCGCTTAACTTTTTGTTGGTAAAATCCAGCCTAAGTAGGGTAACTGGTTCGCCGACAAATCTTATATAACAATCGTTCGCCATTGTTCGGTCTTTCGAGCGGTGTGCTTCTGAGAGTGAAGGGGTTAAGTTGTCTAATAATATACCTATACTAAATTCCACCCTGTATACCTGCACCACCGTACCATCGAACATGCTCGAACATCTCTGACGCTGATAGGAAATAAAGGTACGGAACGGACAAAAGAACATATCTGGACGCGGTTTTATATTGTTCTTGGCGATAAGGGCCGTTTCCAGAAAATCTTCGTTCGGTCAATAGAGGACTGTGAGGCCAACGGCCGACGACACTACGATATGGAAAACTACATAAACCATAATTGGACCATTTTCAATGACACGATGGGAAGGACTTTCGCTAAAGCCCGTTTTTCCATACCGCGGAAGACTCTACCTGTATATGTTTGTATAACTGTTATGGTTTAACCGTTTAGTTTAACCTAGTTCCTTTGGTGTTGCAGCGAGGTTGTGCTTCCCGAGCAAGAGGTCACGGGTTCGAATCCCAGCAGGAGGAAGAAAAAATCTTCCAGGTCTTGGATGTTTACATGTTTGTGACGATGCTGTGTGGTGCAGTACAACCATAATGTAGCAATAAATAATTTGGAATTTGGTTCCCATGACACTGGGCGTCCTAGTGTGGGGCCGGAAGAATGTTTGTTAACAGCTAGGTTTAACCGGTGAAACAAAATACTTTAACCTAGTTGATTGGTTAACACCCATTGTAGCGTAAGGACAAAAGAGTCCTTGGAACAATATTGACATTAAAATTATAAAAAAAAAATGACATTAAAATTATTTTGACAGTGGGTACCAAGACGTCAATGAATGTCTAATTTTTGACGTTGGTACCCACTGTCAAACTAATTTTAATGTCAATATTTTTCCCTTTTCGGCCAGGAGAATGACAATGGCTCGACTTAGGGGGAGGTCGAAGTATCACAAAAATAAATACAAAGCACCACGTAAATTATAGTATGGACCCAGTCCCCAACCACCAACAGTTTCAATATTATTATGAGGTCCCGTAAAAAAAAAACAGTATGAAAATCGATGGGGTTTAGAAAAGACACTAGAAGGATTTGAAAAAATACTCCCATATAAAAGACATAAACGAGCGCGCGTGCGCTTGATATGACAATTTGACAGCTGTTATTTTTTAGGGTTTCGTATCTCAGAAGGAGAAACCCTTATAATAATATCACTCGTGCATCTGTCTGTCTATCTGTCTGTCCGTCACAGGCAATTTACTCAGAACATATTGCACCGATGAAGTTGAAAATTGGTACACATATCAATATCTGTGACCGAAAGACAGAGGTGTATTATAAATATGGAATATGGGGGCCACTTTTTGGGGGGCCATATGAGAAAATAAAATTTAAAATTTAAAACATGCCGTGTTATATCAAATAAAAGCGCTTAATGTTAGAATTTTAAATGTATTTTATAATATTTTTCTCCTCTTCTTTCTCTGGGGTACTTACCGAAGTCCTAAAAAGCTGAAATTTGGTATTCAAGCACATGTTTGCACTCATATCCCATAAAACTCCGAAATCTACAATTTTAACCCCCTGACCCTCTAAAATCTGGGGTGCAAAGTTTGTATGAAAAACTGAATTTTAGGGTACTTCCTGAAGTCTTATTATTGTTGTACGAAACCCTCTCAACGAACTCGAGTCCAACTTGCACTTGGCAGCTTTTCAATCCCCTATCTACAGCGGATGACGCCTAACTAGAAGACCGTACTCATCTAAGCTATAACTTCTAAGAACATATTTTTGATAAACCTCCTTCGCCATCAATAAATAAATCTTCCAAGTTCTTTTATGTACGGAACCCTTGAAACGCAAGTTCGAGTCGCACTCGACAGTTTTATTTTACTTTTTCAGTACACAGGCATGGCTTTTCATACAAACAGCAAAGGTGAAAAGAGTTTAGATTTTTCCATAGAAAACATCACATGCAGGAACTCTTTCATGAAAACAATTCTGTTTCAATTGAAAGTCAAATATAATGCTACAGATTGTACTGGGTTTCCGGTAAGTTGATTTATTTATTTATTAACCTCTTCACTCGCAGAAGCCCACCGCACGAACGACCGAACAATGACGAACTATTGTTATATAAAATGTGTCTGCGAACCAGGCTTTAAAACAGGCCATAAGACAAAAATAAGAGCTCGCCAGGTGGAAACCTAATTGCACCAGTAACGCTCTCCGAATGTGATCGGAACCCTTGATCCGCGAGTCCAACTCGCACTTGACCGTTTATTTTTATTGCATAGTGGGGTTTTAGCTATAAAGGTATATTTTTTCGCTTCATAGACTGTGTTTGTTCTTTCAGGGAGAATATAAAGTTGACAAGTTCAATGTCATGAACGTATTGCAGGGCTACAAATATTTAATGCACACAGGCGGAAAGTAAGTATGTCATGATACGACGACATAAATTACAACTGAAAAAATATGACCGAGGGTAAACAACGCGATCTTCGTTGAACCCTAAAATTAATACCTGGAATAATCTTGTGTTGACAACTGGCAACATTGCATGTAGTTTTTAGGGTACCGTACCCGAAGGGTGCCAAACGGGACCCTATTACTGAGACTTCGCTGTCCGTCTGTCCGTCCGTCCGTCCGTCCTGTCTGTCACCAGGCTGTAACTCATGAACCGTGGTAGCTAGACAGGTGAAATTTTCACAGATGATGTATTTCTGTTGCCGCTATAACAACAAATACTAAAAATCAAAAGAAATTTAATATTAAGGGGGGCTCCCATACAACAAACGTGATTTTTTTGCTCATTTTTGCTCGATATTGATAATGGTAGCAGGTAGACGCTTAAAATGTTCACAATATATTGGGTATAGTATTTACTTAAAAAATAAAAAATTAAATTAAAATTAAATTAATATTTAGGGGGGGCTCGCATACATTTTTTTTTTGCGGTTTTTTATAGATAATGGCACGGAACCCTTCGTGCGCGAGTCCGACTCGCACTTGGCCGGTTATTTAATTACTTTTTTAATTTCGTAATTTCTTTATTGTACTCTTGGACGAACTACCTAAACATTGTACTCACAAGATGACAAACAGATATCTTATAGAAATATTGTGTAGTACAAAGGCGAGCCTATCTCTAATAAGAGATTTCGGGTATTTCCGTTTCCTTCGGCTCGGCCTAGCTTAGTGGATGCCTCGAAACACTGGATTCAAACAATTATACGTATTTATTACGTGCAAGCGCACACTGCATGGTTGGCGGTCGCATTCAAGCCGAAGGAAACGGAAATACAACACAGAAATTAAAAAAGTAATTAAAAAACTTCATTCAATGTTGCCAGTTGCCAACATCTTGTAGTACTGCCGGCTTATACTCTTGTGGGAATGCGCCCTTTTAGGAATCTGTTACCTTTGGAATCAGTCTTTTCAGGAGTCTGTCCTTTTAGGAGTTATTTTTTACATACAGGCACATACATTGCTTCTGGCTCCACACTAGGATACCCTGTGTTGTGGGAACCAGAAATATCTAAGTCCCAGTCCCAGTTTATCTTTCAGAAGTCTGTCCTTTTAGGAGTTTTTTTACATACAGGCACATACATTGCTTCTGGCTCCACACTAGGATACCCTGTGTTGTGGGAACCAGAAATATCTAAGTCCCAGTCCCAGTTTATCTTTCAGGAGTCTGTCCTTTTAGGAATATGTCCTTTTAGGAGTCTGTCCTTTCAGCCTTCTGTCTAAAGCGACAAAAAATAATCAGACCTGTCCTTTCAAGAAACAATATGACAATATTTTTCTTTGAGGAATGTGATCTAATAGGGACAAATCTAATTTCCAGAACGATTTTTGAGACCGAGTTCAACACAGCGAAAGGAATGATAATGTGCTACTCGGCGACTGTTGAGAAACTGGCCTGAGGCTTATCACCAGGCCACAGTCCAGCATATCTTGTGGTTCTAGTTTAGAACATACGATTTGTGCGTCTATTATCTTCACTATAATATTTTTATCTATATCGAACATAATTTGACATTGGAAACCTAGCTACTGGACCGATTCCTGATTTAAAAAAATGGAACCAAATTATTGGGAAACCTAACCTTTCGAATAAAGAAAGAATTTTTGAAATCGGTTTATAAATTTTCCTTTTAAAAAAAATATATGATAAAAACAATAGAAAAAAAACAAACGGATTGATAAGCCCCTCCTTTTTTGAAGTCGGTTAAAAAGCGCGTCGTAAAATCACCACTTTCATTGGAGTCACTTTGGCTTTCAGGTAAAGATAATGTTGATTTAATAAATAAATACAAACGTGCTCGACCACCTTTTTATACACTTTGTCCGATAAGTGCGAGTCGGACTCGCCCATGAAGGGTTCCGTAGTAGCTAGTAATTATAAGACTGGATGTTTGTGTTGTAACAAGAGAGTTGTAAGATGTCACAATTTTTTCCACTTTGGAAGGGTCTGTCTCTTTAACGATTGGCTTTGATAAAAAATGGTTTTAGGAATCTCAACGTCAGTTTGAAAGACCTATCTATAGAAACCACCCCACACATATAGGTTTGAAGAAAAAATAATTTTTGGTGTCAGTTGCATGTATGGGGAGCCTCCCCCTAAATTATTTTTTTTTTTTGTATAAAAATCTTAAAGTGGTTCACAAAATACATCTACATACCAAGTTTCAACTGTGTGGTCCTAATAGTTGCTGTGGACTAAAGTTGGTATGACATACGGACAGACAGACAGACAGACAGACTTGACGAAACTATAAGGGTTCCTTGTTCTCTAACGGAACCCTAAAAAGGTGATCGAGCACGCTTTTAATTATTTATTTACGCAGAACAAGAGATCGCAACGTAGAGATAATAGACTGACACACTGTATGTCCTAAACTATACGTTTTATAAGGAGATATGGATGGCAGAGCGTGGCAGAGCTATGCAGCGGATATCCTTGTCTCTTTCAGCCGCCCGTTACACCTTGCACAGTTATTTATTAGAAAGAGGGCTATTTATAGGTTTGCGCTTTGAAATAGTTATTTAAGTTTAAGTTCATATTAAGTTTCCAACATTGAATTTTTTATATTATATTGTGATAATGTTTAATATAATATTATTTACTCAATAAACTGAAAAAAGAACAATGAATTTAATGTAATTATTAAGTTCCAAACTTTACCACGAAGCAAGTCAATCACATCCCTGTTTGTAGTTCCTTCACAAGGAAAATGTGGTTATTGCGGAACCCTCAGTGCGCGTGTCCGATTCACACTTGCCCGGTTTTTAGGGTTCCGTACCCGAAAACAGTGGTTGAAAAATCTTAAGAGAAAACGCCTAGCACGAAAACCGGCTCCACCACCTAACGCCAAATTTGCTTGTGATCGCTGTGGCAAGCAGTGCAGATCCCGAATCGGTCTGTACAGTCATAAGAGAAAATGTGACTCCCAGAACACACAGCAGCTGTAATAAACATCTGAAAAGATGAAAAGCCCAATGATGATGCTGTCTGTCTGTCCGTCCGTCCGTCTGTCTGTCCGTCAGAGGGCCCTTCAGCACGAACCGTAATAGTCAGAAAGTTGAAATGTTCACAGAATGTGTATATCTGTTGCCGCTCCACCAAGAAATTGATACTGAAATATACAAAATATTGGAAAAATAAAGGTGTCCCCATTCAAAAAACGTATTATTTTTTTACTTTTTTGGTACGATTGGTGCGGACGGAACCCTCCGTGTGAGAGTCCGACTTGCACTTAGCCGATTTTTTGTATTTGAACCTGCCTATCACTATGATGGCCCGTAAAGAAGAGGAACCATAAGTACCCATAACCAATCCCCAAAACACTATCATCCTCTTCAAAGAACTAAGAAGAGTTGTCGTATTTATCGATAAACTATGTATCGAGACTTTCGATGTTATGAAATTCACAATTCGGGAAATAAGTTCCCTGAATTACGACTTGGAAAATAGGTGAACAAACATAAACATAGCATAAAATTCGCACACGGGGTGGCAGAGGCACAATTGTGTCCAATAAATGTAAAAATATAAATTAATAGTACTTAGTTTGGCACCACAACGGCGTATCCTAGAATAACCAATGACTTCGTCCAGAGTGAGGGGCTTGCGTGGTGGCGGCGGCGGGCGCCAAATATCGAACAAATGAAACCGCTGCTTACGTCCATTCTGAAGTGACAAGGTGGGTGTGCTAAAGTGCGGCTCCGCGCCGCCGCGCGCGCATTAGACCCAAGTCACCCTGCACTCATTTTGGACGAGGCCTCGCTATAGTATAGGGTATTAGTAATGTAGTTATTTTTTAATTTTATATTTATTATTTTATGTTTCTGAAGTTTTGGTTTATTTTGGTTTTTTAAGATATTTTATTATTTTATCATTGACTTTTTATTTTCTATTTTACTTATAATCTCATGTTTGTATTGGATTTATTGGACTATATGTCTGGAAATAAATGATTTATTATTATTATTATAGCGTGGGGGCCAGAAATAGCAACTATTTTAAACTAAAGATCCAAGAACCGATACACTTTTGGTGAACAGCCGGTTTCCTACTTTTGGTTCAATCACAAAGCAACTTTAAACGCCAAAATATTAGAGAAATGACTGATTACAATATAACAATAAGTCATAAATATCGATAAAATTATCAACGGCGTTTCGATATCAAAACTATCGACATATCGATTAATCCAACCCTAGCCCCAAGGGGTCATATGACAACTCTTTGTGGGTTTAGCCCGGCTCTGAGGGATTATGCGGGCCCTTTGACGAAGTACCTTTGAAGGGTTAAGAAGAAACGATGGAATTTTTGCAAAAGAATAATATATAAAAAAACTGTTACGATAAGGTCTTGTTTTTCGTTATATTTTATTGGACAGGGGGAATGGTAATATTTTAAGGGTTTGTACTTATTTTCCTTTCGCTGGATCGGTATGATCAGTAGGTAAGACTTTATTTTTTTAAATATTTTATACTTTGAGAGAGTGGAAAGTGCCTTTTCTTTAGAACACTGCGAGAAATGAGCGATTTTGTATTTAAATTCCGATTTGGAATCGAATCAATGGTCCATTAGATGACTGCGTAGCGGATGTTCTGGCGGTGATGGAACACATCGTAAGGAAACCTTCATAATAACTCCATAGCTACGGCGATGGGCTAGCTCCTTGTCATGCAAAGTAACTGGCTGAGGCAACGTTATTTATCATTAATATTATTTTCGTCCAATCTCTTCGAAACGAGCTCGTTTGGTTCCGGTAAACAGGGACTAAAGTAGCACTTTAATCCCTAGGGACTAAAAGTAACTTTTTAATTTCGGTGTGGGGCGGGCGGGGCACCCTGTGCACTGTTTGTACTAAAGCTTTTTTTTGTTAATTTGCGGGGGCGGCGCGCTATCCGCGCTGTTTATACCTACTGAAGTTCGTTTTATTTGCTAAGTCGTCGGCACACACTGACTAAACGATCCCAAAGTTTTAATAATCCGGAAACATGGTCCAAATCTGAATGTTTTTCTGTATTTTAATTTTAATTTAACCTGACTAATATCCGCTAACAAAATTAAAAAAATAATTTCGTTAGCGGATATTAGTTATATTAGGATTCATAATTACTGCTTTTCTCATAGATTATAGTAGGAGTAAACGCTATTTTTGGCTCGAGTGATGTGCATGTAATCACTCGTTCACTCAGGTTTCTACTTATGAATCGCTCAGGATCCTTCACTCGCTCTGGGTTCAAAAAACACTCTCGCTTTAAAAATTGTTCTTTACTCCCTGCCTTGGTAAACAATCTACTATTAATGTCTCTGAATACAGTGGTTAAACAAAAACTATGTAACAATTCCCCAGAAGGACATAGCATTATACCTCACCCCACTCATCAGAGTCATATTATAAACATTTCCTTAACAAGTAAAGTCGACAGACAAAGCAATAAAGCTATAAACAAACTGGAGAGTGCTCAGCCGAGCCCATATGTCGCTGACAACGGTACTTCAGCGCACTATTACCACAGAATACAGTTAAATATTTTTTAACCGACTTCAAAAAGGAGGGGGTTATCAATTCGGTTGTATGTTTTTTTATATTTTTTTTAAATTTTTGTCACATCGAACGAAACGGTACTATTTAAGAACCGATTTCAAAAATTCTTTCTTTGTTCGAAAGGGAAGCCCAATCGGTCCAGAAGTTAAAACCTGTGAAGTTTAATTTGTTTTTACCTGGATGACATTACACATCCAGCCTTTTCGGTGTTTACAGTCAGTCATTGTTACGAGATAAACTCTGCCTGGTTCGGATCGTATATTCGTTTGTAAGTACGGAATTCACTGTCAGGAAACAGATTTCTTAGGCTCGTTTTCGGGTACCTATATAGACGACATTTGTAAATCGAGCGGGGAGGAATAAGTGATAGGTCATGAAGTCGGTTTTTTTAAATGTTCAACTTGGTGAATTATTTACCGCTGATTTTTCAATCCTCATAAATTCGACATTTTTAAAGTAAATAAAATCCCGAATAAAGACATTTTATGCTCACGCCTTTTTCCCGAAAGAGGGGTCGGCAGAGACTAAAGACCTCCACTTGCTACGACCGACCCTGGCATACATCTCTCGCTTCGTCAACATTCATTCATAACTCTCTTCTTGCATGCTCGCCGCATACGGGTAGGTACTTGTACTTGCATGCTCGCCGCATACGGGTAGGTACTTGTACTTGCATGCTCGCGGCATACGGGTAGGTACTTGTACTTGCATGCTCGCCGCATACGGGTAGGTACTTGTACTTGCATGCTCGCCGCATACGGGTAGGTACTTGTACTTGCATGCTCGCCGCATACGGGTAGGTACTTGTACTTGCATGCTCGCCGCATACGAGTAGGTACTTGTACTTGCATGCTCGCCGCATACGGGTAGGTACTTGTACTTGCATGCTCGCCGCATACGGGTAGGTACTTGTACTTGCATGCTCGCCGCATACGGGTAGGTACTTGTACTTGCATGCTCGCCGCATACGGGTAGGTACTTGTACTTGCATGCTCGCCGCATACGGGTAGGTACTTGTACTTGCATGCTCGCCGCATACGGGTAGGTACTTGTACTTGCATGCTCGCCGCATACGGGTAGGTACTTGTACTTGCATGCTCGCCGCATACGGGTAGGTACTTGTACTTGCATGCTCGCCGCATACGGGTAGGTACTTGTACTTGCATGCTCGCCGCATACGGGTAGGTACTTGTACTTGCATGCTCGCCGCATACGGGTAGGTACTTGTACTTGCATGCTCGCCGCATACGGGTAGGTACTTGTACTTGCATGCTCGCCGCATACGGGTAGGTACTTGTACTTGTATGCTCGCCGCATACGGGTAGGTACTTGTACTTGCATGCTCGCCGCATACGGGTAGGTACTTGTACTTGCATGCTCGCCGCATACGGGTAGGTACTTGTACTTGCATGCTCGCCGCATACGGGTAGGTACTTGTACTTGCATGCTCGCCGCATACGGGTAGGTACTTGTACTTGCATGCTCGCCGCATACGGGTAGGTACTTGTACTTGCATGCTCGCCGCATACGGATAGGTACTTGTACTTGCATGCTCGCCGCATACGGGTAGGTACTTGTACTTGCATGCTCGCCGCATACGGGTAGGTACTTGTACTTGCATGCTCGCCGCATACGGGTAGGTACTTGTACTTGCATGCTCGCCGCATACGGGTAGGTACTTGTACTTGCATGCTCGCCGCATACGGGTAGGTACTTGTACTTGCATGCTCGCCGCATACGGGTAGGTACTTGTAGTTATTCTGTGCTTCTTGTTTGAATAAAGTTATACTGTTATGTTTTTCTGACGTCGGCAAGCGAATCACGAGACTGAAGTGGGGGTGGGCAGGACACTTGGCACGGAGGGAGGACGGAAGGTGGACCAAAGCGGTAACGGAGTGGCTACCCAGAACCGCAAAACGCCAAGTAGGCAGACCACCAGCCAGATGGACGGATGACATCACCGCCATAGTCGGCAGGCAGTGGATGCGGGAGGCACAGGACCGGAGTGGATGGCGTGGTAGAGAAGAGGCCTATACCCAGCAGTAGGTAGGTGTGGGCTAATTAATGATGATGATGATGATTTTCTGGAGATTGATAAACTGCCTCAATTGAGAATAGAAAGATGACACGTGAGTTTTCATTAGTACATGATGTTAGGTGTTCCTAAATGGGCCATGTTTTGCTGCAATATGTGCCGGCAACTATTGGTATCCCTCTCTTACTCGCATGTTAGAAGACACCAATAGTTGCCGGCCACATATTGATTGATTGATTGATTGATTGATTGATTGATTGATTGATTTCGTAATTTTTGAATCGGTCAAGTGCGTGTCGGACTCTCACACGAAGGCTTTCGCCGCACCCCATATCGTACAAGAAACAAGTGCCTGGCAGATCAATATCTTCAATCTTCATGTCGTGATTTTGCTATTCAAAAAATGACAGGATATTGAAATTAACGCAATACAACTTATTTTTTTTTAATATCAGTATTTGTTGCAGTAGCGGCAACAGATATAAGTACAAATTTTGTTAAAATTTCAACTCGTTTGATCAGCCCGCAGACGGACACACAGACAGACGGACAGACGGACTGCGGAGGATTAGTAACAGCAGGACCTGTTTGGCACCGTTCAGGTACGGAACCCTAAAAAGACAGCGTTTAATGATGACGTCATTAGCTTAGTACTTCATAGAACTCACGAACAAAGCTGTTTTGACAACTGTTACTCGTAAAAAGTATCTAGCAGTCAAATTGTATATTAGTACAGTAATAAAAGGGTGTGTATGCGTCTGTGTTCTCTTATGTCTAGTTCTACTCTATCTGCTTCTATTGTGTTCTCTTATGTCTAATTCTACTCTATCTGCTTCTATTGTGTTCTCTTATGTCTAATTCTACTCTATCTGCATCAATTGTGTTCTCTTATGTCTAATTCTACTCTATCTGCTTCTATTGTGTTCTCTTATGTCTAATTCTACTCTATCTGCTTCTATTGTGTTCTCTTATGTCTAATTCTACTCTATCTGCATCAATTGTGTTCTCTTATGTCTAATTCTACTCTATCTGCTTCTATTGTGTTCTCTTATGTCTAATTCTACTCTATCTGCTTCTATTGTGTTCTCTTATGTCTAATTCTACTCTATCTGCTTCTATTGTGTTCTCTTATGTCTAATTCTACTCTATCTGCTTCTATTGTGTTCTCTTATGTCTAATTCTACTCTATCTGCTTCTATTGTGTTCTCTTATGTCTAATTCTACTCTATCTGCTTCTATTGTGTTCTCTTATGTCTAATTCTACTCTATCTGTTTCTATTGTGTTCTCTTATGTCTAATTCTACTCTATCTGCTTCTATTGTGTTCTCTTATGTCTAATTATACTCTATCTGCATCTATTGAGTGATTCTAAGTTGATTTTCTGTTAACTCTGTGGCAAACTCAACTACAACATACATTTATTGTCAAGTTTCAACAACTTGTATTGTCGGGAGTTACACACTACACACACACATACACAATACTTTCATTAATTCATGTTTCTGCTTGCTTTTAATGACCTTGTAATGAATTTGTTCTGAAGTTTGAATTCTCTCTTGGGGACCTGTGATGAAGTTACTTTTGTAACAAGGTTTCATTTAGTTCACAGGTGTTGTAAAGTCTGTTCACTTTTCATTTAGCCCTTTTGTTACATGCCGATTGCCGGCAGTTGTCTATGAAGAAGCTCATCAGAAGCAGCGTGCGCCATACAGAAGCTAGATATTAAAAAATCGGCTAAGTGCGAGTCGGACTCTCACACGGAGGGAAATAAATAAAGAAACAAAAAAAAAGAAAAAACCATCATAAATCCACTCTCGACGTTATCTCAAACTGCATGTAGGGCCACTAGGGCCTAATATAATAAGAGGAAAGTGACCGCGAAGAAGCAATAAAACGAAGTGAAAAAACGTCCAAATGCGAGTCGGACTCGCGAACGAAGGGTCCCGTACCATTGTCACAGAAGAGATAATAGTACTCCGTACAGAGCGGCCACTCCCTTCCCCGCGCTGATTCAGATACCGCACCCCACCCCTGGCGTCAAAGAATTGGTTAAAGGATCAATAGACAGGGCTGAACGCCGGACGAGTGACGACGCGTATACTTTAATATCGCTGCATTTGCCGCGCCACCAGCCCTAGCAAAGCGCACACATATGCACGTATACAAACATCATTTGGTTATGTAGTAGTATTAGGTGATTATTTTACGAGCGTTCTATGGAGTGTCCGAGGTGTGCCATGGTACAAAAATGCAACGCCAATAAATATAAAAAAACGTTTGGGCTTAATGATTGTATAAGCTGGACAATCAACTAGTCAACCTACTGGTCGCCACGGACCGGCACGCAATGGATGCTAGAGTTTGGCTATAGTCAAAGAATAACATCGTAAAGCGCGGACAGAAAATTCTAGTCTACTGGCAAAGAATGTAGATAAAATTAAATACTTGGGATTGACAATAGACAAAGACATGAACTGGAAGTGTCTCATAAAAAACCTAAGAGCCAAACCAACCTGCCGACAAACTGCCTAGCAGTTTGGCAGACTTAAATTACGTAATTAAGTGCTTTTTTTCATGAATAAATGTTATAAATAATTGAAACAAAAAGTAAACTTTAGAAAAAACCGACTTCCACAAACCCTATTTGATTAGATTGAGTTTTATACTAACTGTAACCCCTTATCCCCCCCCCCCCCCTTGGGGAATTAATTTTGTCAAATCCTATATCAGTGCTACCCCACGCGACTAAGGAACCCCTGTACAAAGTTTCATGGCTCTAGGTCCACCGGTTTAGGCTATGCGTTGCCTGCCCGTCAGCCACGCATTGTATTTGTACCTAGTATTGAGCAGATCTGGTGGCCATATGTGGTCTTCATCAGCAGTTCCGCATCACAATATTATGCTTTGTGCATTTGCACGAGTTATTATGAAAAACACAAAAATCACTATAGGTCTGCCTATAATATTTGAAGAGTTCCCTCGATTTCTCCAGGATTCCATCATCAGATCCTGACCTGGTGTCAATGGGACCACCCTTGAGGTATTACCTATACGCCGAAAAAAGATTTGTTCAAATCGGTTCATAATTGGCGGAGTTATCGCGTAACAAAAAAAAAAAACATACGGGTCGAATTGAGAACCTCCTCCTTTTTTTGAAGTCGGTTGAAAAAATGACATCTCGTCATCTTACAGTGTTACTGGTCAGTCGACCTGCAGATGTATCCAACAGAATGACGGATATCATACTTTGACGGTGACATATACATCAATGATGACCAAAGAGAATATAAACAGCAGTGTGGCTGCTATAAAAAGTACTCGTCCAAATTACCAAGATAGATATATAGCCAAGCTCTGGGCGTATTTACGTAGAACGCTGGCTACCAGCAGCGCCGATCTGCCAGCGCTTATTGGAGCCGGTCCGCGCGTGTAGTCGGCGCAGGCAGTTTCTATACTTTTGTGCCTAACCAGCGCCGATACGCGCCGATAAGCGCCAATATGCACCGACCGTCACCGACAAGTGCCGAAGCGCTGATAGGCTATTTTGTACCTTGTGTGATATTATACTACTCAGAGAGACTGCCAGTCAGCTTCTGCCTGCGTTATTTATGTAGCTGTTGTCTGCGCCGACCGGCTTCGATAAGCGCTGGCAGTCGGTAGCCAGCGTTCTACGTGAAATACATTGTCGGTGAGCGGTGACAGATGCGGGTGGTAGAGGTAGGGAGGTAAGAGAGCTGTGATTGGTCAGCCGCTGCGAAACTGTCTGGCGGCCCGTCATCGTACATAGGTTGCGTATGCGAACGTTTGTTGAATACAACAAACGTTTGGCGAGCCGCATTCCTCCGCAGGCGAAGTCAATTGGATATATAGTCTCTGGCGGGTCTATAGGGATTCATTGACAACAATAAATACCAGTTGCCTGCCTACGTTGCGTGTCGGTGAGTCGACTCGAGCATTAAGCGGCAATAGAAATACAATCTCTGTGATAATTTTAACTTCCATGGTTCATGACATGAGACGAACCCCGCTGACAGAGGCTTTAAGGGTTGTTACCGCTTGGGGCCAGCCTATTGTTCTCTTAACCGCGAGTCTCCATACATTGATTACCAAACGGGGCCGAAAGATATAATACTATTATTAAAATTAAATCGCGTAATTTTCATAGTTCTATTCCCGCTTGGGGCCATAGTGGCTAAGTACAGTCGGCTACCAAACCAAAACTCTCGGCCTACTACTCTACTCTTCGGCCCCTAGCGACAACAACCCCTTAGTAATAGGTTCCCATTTGTACCTTTGGATACAGAACCCTAATAAAAGGATGTGAATGAAAGAATGGCGACAATAAATAATTGTAGGGAGAGGGAGAGAACAGTAATTTGTCTTTTCTTATGGAGTGGGCTTATACGAAAAAGTAGGTATAACAATAATGTAGAGACAACTTTCAACATAATTTTCTCGGTTTTCCAAAAAAGGTCACCTGGGGCCTGATGCTGCTCTGAGAAACGCACTTATATTGGATCGCTTATATTGGAAAGCGTATACGATTTGCTTGCAATCTATTTACGATATATTTGCGATTCTTTAGGAGCATACCAAATGACGCCATTTTGGGTGTTTACGATGCGATAGCGATCCAATATAAGTGCGTTTTTCAGAGCAGCATCGGGCCCCTGTTATCTTTCTTGTAATGTATGAAATGGAAATAATTTTGGTCCCGATGAGGTCCCGATAATAGAATGAATCTCCAACTAAAATACTGACGTCACGAAAAGTCGCTCAAGAGGTTTTACTATAAAGTTATAATAATAATAATTTGTGCCCCATTAATGTCCCCACCGACGGGCACGGGCTTTTACCCGGATACTAGTAAGATCGTGCCGTACTCCACCACGCTGGCTCAGTGCGGGTTGGTGGCGGGGTGTCGGGCTAGTGGCTATATAAAGTTATAAGTTAAGTCCTAAGATAAAGGCGTGACAAAATTCGAGATAATAGTAGAGCTTCGAAGCCCCTATGTCCTTTTATTGGTCGACGATACGTGCTTACTGACTTTGCTGGCCCAGTGAGAGATGTGGAGTCGCCTCGCCTAGACCCACCAACATTCGACAATGTAACAGCTAGAAGGAGTTTGTTAATAAGAGAATGACAACGACGAACGCAAGAGCTAGATAAGTACAATATTTTTTAAGTACCGCCTTTGCAACGAAATGGTTTAGCTGTAAGGTTACGATTGAAAATTGAAAACATTGTTTTAATTTGTTCGGGGCCAACCAATGCTCATCAAATTAGGTACCTGTAATTATTAGTGTTGATTAGGTACCTAATCTGATCCTAAAAATACCATGACTGCCTTCCGACAACTCCTGGTAAAGGCAAAATAAAGCAAAGACCTAAATATGCCTCTCAAAGAGTGACATCCGTCGATATAACGCTACAGAAGAAGAAGAAAAAGAAGAACGCTACAGCAAACTTTCCCCCTTATTTTCCTCCGAATCGAAAATCGCGATGGTACTGAAATTTTTAAATAAATCAAAGAACTTATAGTATATTCGTGATAAGAATGCAGTAAAGTCATCACTGTCCTGCGGCCTAGCCACGCCCCGTAATCAATCAAATAGTTTCCAATTATCAAGCCAAGTTCACAGTGACCAGTTGAAGGCAAACTTTCGAACGCGAAGGTTGTGTCCTGTCCTGTGAGTGTGTGTTAACAGATTTAAATTTCACTGCATTCTTATCACAAATAGACTGTAAGTGTAAATTTTCGTCAAACTCTATTAAAAAATGCGACCTGTAGGTGAGAAGAGACAGACAGAGAGACAAACGCATTTTTGACCAATCTCGAAACTTGACGCTTCGCTCAATTACTTGTCTCTAGAATAGAGTTATTTATAAATAATTTGTCTGAAAGAAAGATTCAATTAATTATACCAAACCCTCCAGGTATTTCTTATGATGTACAACCGTTGAGAGTCGGGATATATTCGGTACTTGTTAATTTTGAAATGGAAAGTCTTATTTTATTTATTTTATTTGGCTTTGGCTTTTATTTTATTTATTTTTAAGTCTTATTTAGCTAACTATAAAAGGAATTTCCAGCAGCTAGGAGGAGTTTGTTAATTTAAAATATTGTTATATTATTCTGTGTTCTCTGCCTTTCATGATTCTAGGTTAACGCCAGGAAGAGATGGAGTGAGTAAGTATCTAAGAATAAGGACTAGAGAGAGACCGCTCAGGATCAGAATAGAATAGAATTTCATGATCATAGGTTACATTCAATACAGGTCTTAAATAAATTTTATCACCGCTATGTCCTACCAGTAAAATGGTAGATAGAGTAGAAGAGGGGGAGAGAGGCCTTTGTCCATCAGTGGGACATAGTAGGCTCGTATTTATAATAAAAACATTTACTCGACCCCACTCCCTGTTCTCACAACAGCATACATCACCTCAGCACGGTAGAGCTCATCTAAGCTGAAATGACGCGCCCCACTCCTTGGTTTTGTGTGAAAAGTAAATACAAAACCAAGGAGTGGGGCGCGTCATTTCAGCTTAGACGAGCTCTAGCGTAGAGTCTGCTGCAAGGAGCATTAGTCACCTCAGAACCGCCTTGCGAATGAAGACTCCGAGCAC
Source organism: Argyresthia albistria (assembly GCA_963457715.1). NCBI lineage: Eukaryota > Metazoa > Arthropoda > Insecta > Lepidoptera > Argyresthiidae > Argyresthia > Argyresthia albistria. The sequence goes on along the minus strand of OY735277.1, from coordinate 8,966,679 downwards.
AGATCTTAGATCATACGAGTACTCCGACTCAAGCAAGTATATCGTCACGCTTTTCCACGTACCGGGGTTGCAGAGGCCAAGCGGTGAACATTTTCCCCAGTTATTCAAGAGGAAACCTTAATTAATTAGCTGGCTCCACCCACCCACTAAGCCACTATTCAAAAACTACATACCGGGTGTTTGTAGTATGGAGCGACAAAACATTTTGGGTAGTTAGAGACATCATTCTGACCAACTTTCGCTATTTATTTATTTATTTATTTATTTATTTATATATTATTTGTTGTTTCACAGCAGTTTACAACGTAAAATGAAAACATATTAAAACAAATTGTGAAATGCCAATAACGAAACAAGACCCTTCAAAAACTTAAAATAAAGTGTCGTTAACCATTAGGTAGAATACAAAGCAAACAATTATGAATAAAGATTAATGAGTGAGTTGAGTGGTGAACTGCGTGTTGAACGGTGCGTGTGAGTGTGTGTGTGTATGTATGTTGAGTGACCGTGTTTGCTCGTGTGTGATGTTCCGATGGGAATTTTAAAAGTGACGAATCTATAACGTGTGTAAACACGTTATATATTAGGTCGACGTAAGTGCATCGATGTGTCGTCTGACTTGCGATGAGAAATGGGTGCGGCGATTTAGGAGAAAAATGTCAAGCTCCGAGAAACGGCTTACAAATGTGTCAATGCTCCTGTTTAGGGGTGAGCAAGTGGCATAGTTGGCGCGCGTGCGCGAATGCTGAAGCACTGCAGGCACTCGCCCGTGCCGTCGCGAACGCGCGGGAGCGACGCGAAGCAGCACTTTACTCACCAGTTCGCTACTGTCGATGCCTGAGTGAATCACATCGTGAAGCAGCTTCGCATCCGCGAAAAGTCTTCTGTCCGCTAACGACACCAAACCTCGCTCACGCGATCTGTACTCACAACTGTTGGGGTAGAGATGACGCAGCTGTCTGGTAAACTTGTTCTGGACAGACTCGAGTCTGTCGCTGTGTGTGGAGTATACAGGAGACCAGACTGGCGAGGCGTACTCCAGCACAGTGCGAACATAGGCAAAATACAGCTGTTTGAAGGCCAGGGCCGACTGCAGAGGTTTGGACGCTCGATAGATGAATCCCAGCATTTTGGATGCTTTTAAAGTGATATGTTCGTAATGAGGCACAAAAGTGAGTTTGCTATCCAAGATCAAACTGATGAACTATCAAACCGATTTGATCAGAGCAACTTTATTTTTCACTTCTCTATACAAAATCATCTGATAACCGCTCGGCCCAAAATGTATAGAGATGTCCAAAAAAGATGATCTGATCAAATCGCTTTCATAGTGAAAGTTGTTCAGAATGAATTTTTTGTCGCTCCATACTCCAAACAACCTGTATTGTATACTGCCGTTACCCTGCTTATACATATTATACAATTTATTATACGGTCGCCAAATTTGTACACTTGTCTAGGCAGCAAAACATGATGTTCCCTAGAAATACAAGAATTCCTAATAGACTATAGATTACGTGCCACGGACAGCAAGGTACCAAAATAAATTGTTTCGCAATAGGTGTAAAAATATATAATCAAAAATATTCTTGCATATAAAAGGTAACCGCAGATGGCAGATTAATAAGATTATGTCGTAAAAAGTTGTGAGATCTTATTTAAAAAGTTTAAAACCAAGTCGGTTAATTTAGACAGTACTACAGACTTGGCAATGGCAAACGTAGCGATGCGCAAGTCGGCCTGTCTTACGAGCCGTATTAATAAACTGCTCTAATAAGTTTCCATCCCCTTGCAATAGACATTAATTGACGACTTGGTACCCGCTGTCAAAGTCTGACTATTTTATCCAGAAGCCACGAGGCCGAGTAATTTAATTAAAATAAATGCGAAACGTGGTTCATGTTCATGTTAGTTCGATAACCTACGAGTTAGGGGGCCGTGTTGCTCTATGAGTACGCACACACATACAAAGCATTTTTCGTGTTCGTGACATAGAACAGCTACATCTTACCGATTCCAGAGGCGTCGTATACAAGATAATAAGTAAAAAAAAAACAGATTAATACGAGAAAAACCTTTGGCAAATGGTTAAAAGCTGTTACATTCCTGTCAGTGTATTTCGTTTCGTTTGACGCCTACAGAATTCCACTCAGTGTCCCTGCAATACTGAGATTAAACTGAACGCTCGACAGAGCACGAATTTTTCCGAGTACCGTCGGCAAAGGACGGTTTGATTAACCTTTCTTGTCCGACTGTTCTCGGTGAATGAGGATTGCTTTTTACCTGGCGATGCCAAACGAAGGGTTATGTGTTTTAATTGGATGTATGTATGTCCGTTAGTATGTCCGCTCGTAACTATAGGTATACCGCGGAATCTGATGGCAAATGGGAAAATAAAATGGTGTGTGCAATACTGGGGAAAATCTAAAAGTCCATTGATTTCGTTTGTATCACCCTTTTATCTCGCCGCCTTGCCACCAACCGCCTAATTTTAAAGAACGCCAACACTCGGTCAAATAAATATAGTTTAAAAAAACTAAAAAACACGCTTTTAAAGAACATCGAACTAAAAAGTTAAAAATAATTTTTAAAACAATAATGTATACTCAATATACAAAAAATATGTTACAAAGCGCCCACGCTTTTTTCACAATAATACTAGTATTTTTCGTTCATTATTGTTTTAAGCTTATTTTAAAAATTATTTTTAACTTTTTAGTTCGATGTTCTTAAAAGCGTGTTTTTTAGTTTTTTTAAACTGTATTTATTTTTTACTTTTTAGTTCAATGTTCTTTCCTAAGAAACGGCTACCATATCCAAGGAAGGCAACAAGCAAGTTACAAACATACAAACAAACATACAGGTGAAGCTAATAAAAGCGTGTTAAAAAAGCAGCTGCAGATTACACCCGCAAGACATTTTGTAGTTTGTATCGAGTGCCGCCCGGTGCCGTACTGAAAGAATGTCTTTTCGTGATTGGAAAGACGGTAAAATTCCTCAAAATGAAAGAACAGCGAACCTTTTTGGGTTATCTTTATTTTAAATTGTCTAAAATGTAGCATTTTAGACAACGAAGTGACCCTTTAAAGGTTTTTTTTTCCTTTTAAGGATCGGAACCCCAAAACCGGGTTTATTGTAAAACATGTAAGCAAATTTTACTTAATTAATGCCACACAATTGCTTGCGGGTGTCCCGACACAGCCTGGGCGAACGCACTTTACGACACGACGACCAGACTTGACAGGCGACAATAGTCAATAATAGACTGTCATATGAAAATCGCAATTTTAATCTTTGGTTTTATGCCATCAGATTTCGGTATACCTATAATTAACGATTTTAATTTTGCTAAGTTAATTTATAAATCTTGAAAAAATAACAAAATGGCAGAATTTATGCGTTTTTCGTGGCATCCGTAGCCTAGAGGCTGCTTAGTATCTGCGTCTTTGAAAACAATAACCAATAAAAGGAACCAACCAAAGGAAATAACCATAAAAGGAATATTTATTTACCGATAGTAAAGTAAAGTAAAAATACGAATACGTTACAATAATTATCGAATACGTTTATTTACATTAATACAGAATTACATAAAATATATTGCACACATATATTAAAGTATAAAAAACAAATAAAAAATAGATATACAACATATTTCATACGTTACAATAATGAAAATAATGAAAACTTCTGTACAAACCGCTAAAACATACCTGTATTATGTTGAATCAGAACCTACCTACATATTTCCATATTCAGATGAATCCGTTAATTTTGCGTCTGCATTTTATTATTAGTTTCATTCTGATTTTAATAAATATAATGATCATAAAATATTCTGCTGCCCGTACTTAATCCATCCTATTTCCAGGCTGGCTCGGTGGTGTCCTCTCGGGTGTTTACAGGTATTCTAATTTTGAAAATCCTTTTTTACCCACCCGCCAAAAGTGTACAAAATATTTCGTGGCTCACGCTCTTTTTTGCTGACGCTACACGTTTCGGGATAACGTTGGCGACGGGTTTTTACAAACATTTCTATGTTGAATTCTGCAGACCGCATGTGATAATGAAAATTACTTTTAGCTGTAAAATATATTTAAACTACACATGCACATTCTGACATCTTCGTTTTAAAGTAATTGGTTCTGTTTTTTGCTCTTTTCAGCTCCACTACAAAGTACGGTTGGCAAAAGCAGCTTCCACATTTAATTAAATTGCATGAATTCTTTTGTGAATCTATAAAAAATTAAAAGGAAATTAGTCTTGTGTTATTCTATTCTCTTTCTCGATTTGCAAATCTTTAGAAAAAATACAATATTATGTGTTTGGTAGATGTATTACTGCTGGAAGCACATTCGATTAATTTACTTGCAGAATATTTGGCCACAATAACTCCATACATCTGAAATGAATAAGAGACAATCAGTATTCACATTCAGTATTTATTGTGTCATATAAATAGGTACAATTCACTTATAAGTAGGTACTCTATAATAGGCTTGTGGCCCAGGTAATCCAATAAATCTAGGAACAAGTCTTAAGTTGAAGCATTATGTACAAAATGGCTTGATATTCTCAGAATTGTATATTTCCAGCAGATATATTTTATTAAGTCAATTTTATGCTAGAAAAGACAGCATTTAATGGCACTTTTCCATGACATCATTCTGTTGTTATTTCATAGAACTCAGGAACAAAAGTTCCGTTTTGACAGTTCATAAAAAGTATCTATTGTGACTTGACTAGCCACAAGCCTATATGGGCCCCGTTAGGATATTGCAGTGACTTAAATAATGCACACAATACTAAACGAATGATCCTTACGATCCCATGATTTACCACATCTTTAGATTAAAAACTTATACTAGATTTGAAAACTGTCTCCTTTAGGAACGAAACCATTGTTTCTTTGCAGATAAATATGGTCAGATAACTGGTTATCTGTGATTTTTTTTCCTCGGAGATAGCTGGTTATCTCCTAAGAATAAATTTTCCCTATAGATAACTGTTAAAAAACCAGTTATGTTTGAAGCAAAACAAATCCTTGGAGATAATCAAGCTATCTCTGAGGAAAGAAAACTTCACAGATAAGTAAACAATTATCTGAAAATAGTTATCTGCAAGGAATAATGGAAGAGAAATAACGGTTCAAAGATCGGCATTTGACAAAACCGATCGTCTTAACAAGAGTAAGTAGGTACTTACTCTGTATCTGTATGTATCATCAAGTTTTGATGTCGCATTATTATCTGGCCCGGAACGAATTTGCAAGATGGCCAATTGGCCGATTTCGCTAAAGCAACCCTTCTTTTATGCCCGTCCCTGTGTAAAGGTATGCGTCAGGTCCTTTTTGTAGGCCGGGAGCTGTTTTCGGACAAGACCAGAGACTATACATCCAATTGACTGCGCCTGCGAGGGAATGCGGCTCGCCAAACGTTTGTTGTATTCAACAAACGTTCGCATACGCAACCTATGTGCGATGACGGGCCGCCACAAGTTTCGCAGCGGCTGACCAATCACAGCTCTCTCTTACCTCGTACCCCGCCGCCGCCCGTAAATTGGTGAGTTGTGTTTCAAAGGAAAATGTATCTATGCGCTCTCCACTGGATAAGTGCTCCCTGAACAAGACAATACTACAATCTTTTGACTCAAAAACAGAATGCACAATCACAATCATGTAGTAAACATTTTCTTTCTCTCCTCTACATTGTTGTACCGCTGTGGAAAAAGAAGGGCAAAAAATCTCTTACAGATTGATTGGTTTACTCGTATCGTATGCAGGCGCTTCTGGGCCACTCTGAACAGGAAAAAGTGTCATAGATATTTTAAAACAGTAATAAAATAATGTATCACAATTTATTGTAGACTAAGTAATAAATGATACTATACATAAACTGTACACATAAACATTTATATACAGGCACATATAATATCTCTAATAGTGTTCGAGATACAAGCAAAAATCTGAAAAAAGTAACCTCCCCCCGCCTCCCCCACCGCCGGCACACACCCCCCACACTTTTAGTTTTTTCACGGGACTTTTTGTATTTTCTCACCTCAAAGAATAATTCTACCATTTTTTTAAACGGGCGAACGAATGAATTATTCAGTCAGTATTTCTTTTTTTTGACCAGGCCATAAATGTAGTTTTTTTATGTTGTAGGTCACAATGATGCAACAATCTTACTTTCCAACTTCTGGGTATACTTAGGCCTCTTTTTCAGTCCAACCAAATATTCGTCCTCAAGTTTTCTACCAATAGTTACGTAGTAATACGGGCCCTTTTGCGTGCGAGTCCACTGAATATAGACACTCAACAGAGGAAAAACATGTACAAAAGCGAGCTTATTTCCAATAATAAATCTTTTCCATTAAACCTAGGATAGACAGGTATTTTTTTTAAATCCCCCGGCCTATTAGACATCTCGTCAACAGAGGCCGAAGTCTAAAGAGGTCGTTATTAGCTCTCACCCCCGGGACCCCGTATACCTGCTCCCATGTGTTTCACTTCAATCTCCTATACTTTTATTTGGCCTGACGTGTATTACAGGTTATGAATTTTTATAGCGGATTTCGCTTTCGTTTATTTTGCGTTTTTTTTGGGTCAAGGGCGCGGCGTGATAAGAATTATCTATCATATTCATATCACATACTTACTTACATTATCACAACTTTTTGCCCGGAAGAGGGGAAGGCAGAGACTATACAATACAATACAATACAATACAAATAAGTTTATTATCAAAAAGAGAATTACAAGTGACTAAACTAATTACTTAACGTGTACAAAATTATTAGGAAAACTTTACATTAACATTGGTTGTTGAGGGTACTTTTGCCTTTATATATTAGCACAGATACTATAATACATATTATACTAATACAGATAGACCACCTAGAACAAAATATGACTCCGGCGTAAACTGAGTTGCTACGTTGGCGTTTAAAGTACAAATCTTTCTCCTCACGCCATCTCTTTTTACGAAGGGTCACTAATTCTGATTTGTATGGGATGAGCGCCCTGTGCTGTTATCGAACTCCACTTGCTATGATTATATTACTATTAACGTCGCATTTAGGTTCGACTGGAATTGTTATTTTTAACCAAATCCACAAATGGAGAATGAAATCGAGATCTAGGTATGTTTTGATGATGATTTTATTTATTTGTGTTGATTAATAAATGGTCGAGGGTAAGACCGGGTTTATATCGAATGCCTTTTGATTCAAATTACGATATTAAGTTAATACTGACATAAGCCACTGAATGACCTGTTTGGCGATGCATGGAGGGATATTGTGCGAGAATGTGGCAGGTTCTGTGAGATGATTGCATGATTCTGTTGTCCTCAGATTATTTATTGGGTATATTTTTGTGTAATAAATTTGTAATCGTATTATATATACGCAATGGAATGCATTAATTTTAAATTATTGTTAATGTTTATTAATGCTTATAGAATTTGTACAGCGCATTGGATTAGTCTGTAAGGTTGTACAATTTAATTTGAACAATAAATAAATAAGTATGCTGATTTCCATACGATTAAAATGACAATGAATTAAGTATTATCAGAATATCAGATTGAAAATATTCACCGAAATTAAAAGGTCATTTGGTGTTATGAAATTAAATTGTAATTAGTTTTCATTTTATTACGTTATTTATAATATCATCTTTTTTATTAGTACATACTGCTGCATTATATTTGTCAATATGTCTGTGTTTGTTTCGGTAAATGGAATCTTTTGTTTGTTTTTAGTTTCTCTGGTTTACTGTGGAGAGGTGAGTACATATTATAATCAAATCTGTGAACACAGCAGTGCCCCGCCAAGTCAAGCTAAGGCACAAATGTCCTTAATAATTATTCTATGTCATATGTGTCAATGTTATATTAAATTATGTTATGGGTTAATGCCTGAAATAAACAAATACTGGAAGCCATTCAGGGCATATTCGACCTCCCTGTAACTTCGGTGTCGGTAAACCTAGAAGCCCAAATTTTGTATGGCCAAAGAATATAATATTACCTACAAGGTAAAAATGAATTAACGCAAAATGAGAAACTACTTTGTTAGGGACATCATTCTGAGCAACTATCGTTATGAAACCGATTTGATCAGAGCGACTTTATTTTTCACTTCTCCATACAAATCAGCTGATCCGCTCAGGCCAAAAGGTACCTGGAAGTGAAAAATAAAGTTGCTCTGATCAAATCGGTTTCATAATGATAGTTGCTCAGAATGATGTCCCTAACAAAGTAGTTTCTCATTTTGCGTTAATTCATTTACACGTTGTACATATTTTGTACTGGCCATTGATTACCTTTTTGCTGACGTAACTTCTTTTAGTAACATTATGTATGATATGAATTTCACGAGTTTAGATATTGAAACCTTCATAATTATGGAAACTGTCTGTAAACCAGCGCTGCAAGCTAGCACTGTGCTAGCTTGCAGCAAACGCTGAGACTGTTCCCTTTTTTGCCTTATATACCTACTTACGCATTCGCTTTCCTCAGTATTGTTTTTTTTTTTTAGGCAAAATAAACAATTTCTATTTCTATTTCTTAATTTATGGCAATAAACGACTGAACTGAACTGAACTGACTTCTATTTCAATTTCTATGGAGATACTTTGCCTCCAGGCCCCCGATTCTCGCGCTATCGAGATCATCTCCCCAGTCTAGATATCGGTTTTGATACGGCTTAAATCCGTCGAAAATGATCTCGATTTATATTTATTTCTATCGAAAACGGGTCGAGATATCACGGTTGGTCGAAAGGCTAGTCGTAAGAATAGCATTTCCTTGTTTTGGATAGAGATTTCGGTATCTCAAAATCGATATTTCGACCATGGACATGATTTCGCTAGCGCCATAATCGCCCCCCAGCTCCCCATTCAAGATGGCTTTGACGTTCCAAAATCTCGTTTCAGCAACAAAAACCGAAACTACTATACGCGGAAACGTGTCCTCTTACCAACGAGACCATAGACACAGAGAACAGACTGCCGACATCCGTCATACTATACAAGGATCGAGTCAAGCAATATATCAACCTCACTTTCACCATCTTCCAGCCAACACAGTTTGAGGTAGGACATCAAATGCCCGATCTCACCAGCAGCTAGGGGAGACTATTCGTGATAAGAATGCAGTGAAATTTAAATTTAAATCTGTTAACACACACTCACAGGACAGGACACCACCTTCGCGTTCGAAAGTTTGCCTTCAACTGGTCACTGTGAACTTGGCTTGATAATTGGAAACGATTTGATTGGTTACGGGGCGTGGCTAGGCCGCCCCGGGCAGTGATGACTTTACTGCATTCTTATCACGAATAGCTATTTTTCTTATCCGTCTAGCGATTGTTTCGGAGACCAGCCTCTTATATTTAGGGGTCCTTTAGTAGCCTATATGACCCTTAAACTTAGGCCATAGTGAAACAACCGCTAGGTGGCCCCTAAAAGGAAATACACTGTCCCCTAATAGATAGGGATAGTTGGTAAAATCGGCCGTAAATATGGGTATTATGACAGTCAGTCATGAAAGTTACTTCACTAGTTACGTTAAGTTATTAGGCGGCGCCTAGACGATCAATTAAACTCCTAGACGATCAATTAAATTACGCAATATTTCAAATTGTGCAATTTATTACGGCTCCTAGATGATCAATTAAATTGTGCAAATATTTAATACAGTACAATAAAATATTTGCGCAATTTAATTGAACGTCTAGTCTAGGGGCCGCCTTACTTTCATGTCCACTCCACACCATTTAAGTATTTTGAATGCTCTCAGATAGAGTCGTGGTCCTGATGCATCGACGTCCGTTGCAATCACAGCAGACAAATCATACTCACACTGGCTTTGTGGACAAACGCTTCAAACTTGCGGCCATTTCATCCACGTCATCATCATCATCATCATCATCCGCAGCCCACATCGACCCACTGTTGGGCATAGGCCTCTTCTCTATAGCGCCAATCTCCCCGGTCCTGTGCCAATCGCACCCAGTGGGATTCCGACGACTTGACAATATCGTCGGAGCATCGGACCGGTGGTATGCCCACGTGCCTTGTCGCTCCCCGTGGCCACCACTCCGTGACTGCTTTAGTCCACCGTCCGTCGTCCCGTCTAGCCAAGTGTTCCGGCCATCTCCACCTCAATCTCGTTATCCGTTTGCCTACATCTGTGACATTTGACAACATTGACTCTATTTTCAGTTCCGTGTCCGAGGATATCGAGTGTTGAACTTGGAAAGAAGAATTTCTGATCGAAAGATCGATTTTGTTGTCGACAACATCACTTGTACCAATCCTGTAGTGGCGTTATTACTGAAGAAAGCTAAGGTTAAATACGTTAAGACAAATTGCACTGGGTTGCCGGTAAGTTTCATCATCATCATTATCCCAAGATGAAGGGATAAGCTCGCCTTAATACATTGGGACCTGAGATTGAGACCAATTTGGGGGGAAAACGCACTAAACTAAAAAGGCAAAGGTAAGCCCTCTAAACATCATAATGACGTCTCTTAGTTGATTCAACTATCATCATCAACGTCATTATGACGTTTAGGCCGGATTTTACCAACAAAAAGTTATACGGAGAATTACCATCCCGGGGATAACTTGTATGACAAATGACAGTCAAAATGAGGTGATCTGATCTAGGTGTCACTGGTGTCTATGAAAAAGTAGAAGATACTCTCGAGTAAAAGTTACTCTTTCGTTGGTAAAATCCAGGCTTAAGAGGGTTTACTTGCCTTTTTTTCCAATAAAGAAATTCATTAATTTTTAACCGACTTCAAAAAAGAGAGGTTCTCAATTTTATACCTATGTGTAATATTATCAGAAATGCAAAATATTCACACGTCTTTTAGGGCTTCCAAACGAGTTTACAAAAAATCACGGGTGTATGTATATTTGCATGTATGTATGTGTATATTATGTATGTGTGTATTTATGTTTGTCTTCCTGTGTCTCCGTAACTATGACTCAGATCTTAACCATTGTTTTTTATTGGCTTACATTTACTCCAACTTAAGGTAAGGTCTAAATTTCATCAAAATTGGTTTAGCCGTTCATAAGTTATGTTCTTAAAAGGAATAGTTGACAAACGGGTAGACGGATTTTAATGCGGTTTTCTGTAAATCGTAGAGGACTCCCGTTTTTATTTCTTAAAAAGTTTTGTCAAAATCGGTTCAGTAACTAGTTTTCATTACTGACAACTTGGAAAATTGGCGGTGTTTGATCCTTTTACAATGAAATAGTACTTAATTAAAGACAGACAGGGCCATTGAGTATTATTATAATTTTACAAGTATTTTTTTATGATAAAAAATTACGAAATATAAATAAGACTTCAAATGAAATTTTAAATACACACGCCAATTGAAATGTGGGAACACAACTATGTCAATTTTTTACGAGGTAATAGGAGCTGTGCTTTGAGAATCAGAAACTGTATTTTCATTATGTAGGGTGCCTACTTAATTTACTACCTTACCTTAAAATAAACGGTCAAGTGCGAGCAGGACTCGCGCACCAAGGGTTCCGATCACACTTAGAGAGCGTAACATGTGTAATTATTTAGATTTCCACACAAAAAACTAAAGTATTATGTCATCCATGTAAACCAAATTAAATATTTTTGTAGGAAGACAAAAATTTGCATTTTTCAGAGTTTTCTCTTTACTTCTTGTTACCTTGTTTTGTGCCAAATGTCATGATAGTAGGCCTACGGGAAGTACCCTATAGGTTTTGGATCCATTGCGATTATTATGAAAATCCAATTATGTCATAATCTAATATTTATCTTATGATTTATCTTTACTATATGTACATGTGTTTTTAGGGTTCCGTACCAAAAGGGTGCCAAACGGGACCCTATTACTGAGACTTCGCTGTCTGTCCGTCCGTCCGTCCGTCCGTCCGTCACCAGGCTGTATCTCATGAACCGTGGTAGCTAGACAGTTGAAATTTTCACAGATGATGTATTTCTGTTGCCGCTATAACAAAAAATACTATAAATCAAAAGTAATTTAATATTAAGGGGGGCTCCTATACAACAAACGTGATTTTTTTGCTCATTTTTGCTCGATATTGATAATGGGAGCATGTAGACGCTTAAAATGTTCACAATATATTGAGTATATTATTTACTTAAAAAATAAATAATTAAATTAAAATTAAATTAATATTTAGGGGGGGCTCCCATACATTATTTTTTTGCGGTTTTTTATAGATAATGGTACGGAACCCTTCGTGCACGAGTCCGACTCGCACTTGGCTGGTTATTTATAGCAGCCACACTGCGGTTTATATTGTCTTTGGTCATCGTGACCAGCCCCTGACAACAGGCTTTCAAAAACTTCGTTTTGGCGCTGCTATCTACGGGCCCCATCCCATTTGACCAATGAGAGCCTGATTCCATACTTTGCCGCTAGTTAAATGTCACCCTGTACTGTATACACATTCTAGGATTAGCAACTGGGTCCCGATTGGCGCCCTTGGTACGGAATCCTAAAAAACAACTTGAGTCTATGCTTCAACCCCATGTCTTCCTGCCCGTTCGCCAGAAGCAAGTGTCTCTTTCGAAAAATATATATGTATGTATTTTCTTACTGAAAAATATTACTGCAGCTACTGAATGACGCTTTTTTGAGCAAAAGACAATTGTAATAAGTACTTATGTAAACCTACTGAACTGTTGAATAAGTTCCGATAAACTTTCTAACCCCAATTATAATTTTCCTTATTTTTAGGGTCACTACAGTCCGCGAATAAATATGGACGATTTTTATCGTTACTACATAAATGCCGCAGCCGCAGCGAACTTTAAATGGTAAAAGTTTTGCTATACCGGACAAGGTACCAATTGAAATAAATCAAGGAACATGTCTCAATTTGAATCAATGTACATATCAATGTACATATGTTTTATTTTTCTCTTACCTGAGCACATAGGCCTACCTGTTCTGTATTTTATTTTTATCTGTCCATCCTGGGTTTGCTGGAAGAGATCTCTCTTTAGAGATAAGCTTGCCTTTGTAAATTACTTCTCTGTATTTTCTGTTTTTTGTCTTTTATGTGCAATATATACAAATATCTGAAACATTAAAAACCCCCGCACAAAACCAGTCTTCCAGTTTCATCACCAGGTCTCATCATCAGGTGAAATTAAAAGGTCTCATCGCAACGAATCTAATGAGCCTAAACTCGATGGGTTTACTAGTAAGCATCCCAGGGTTCCAGCTCCCACCTTCGAGCTTCGCACTCCATCATCAGATCAGCTCGATAGTGCCATATTCTGAAAGTTCTTGTCTCGATGGTACCATATTCTCAGTCACAACAAACCAAATGAGCCTAAATTCGACGGGTTTACAAAGCATCATAGGGTTCCCGCTCCCACCTTCGAACTCCATCATCAGACCAGCTCGATGGTGCCATAAAAACCAGCTCCAAGAAATCTACTTTCCAATAAAAAAACAAAATTCAATTCGGTTCCCGTTTACGCTCCACGACGTGCTGAGAGACAGACAGAGTGACTCACACGTTAAATTTATAACACCTCTTTTCAAAAATTTAATTAATAATTCGATTTAACTTGCAGGTACTCGTTCGAGACAGAATTCTTCACAGCCAAAGGTATCATCAACTGCATATCCTATACTTTTTTCTTTCCAGGCAAATAGTTAAGCGATTTTTCAATAAATAACTGTATACGGAAGCTTATATTTAACTATACGAATAACATTTCTGGAAGTCTGGCTAGTCAGGGAAACTACGCAAAGTGCGGCAGAAAATTCTTTGCTTGTAACACCGTGTGCTAGTCTATGTTGTAGGCGAATAATGAAATCCCGTCATTCTACAGTATTACTGGTAAGTCAACCTACAGATGTATGCTAGGGAATGACGGATTTCATTTTTTGAAGAAATTGAATTTTTATGCAGAGAAAATAAATTTAAGTATTAGTATTTATGTATGTTTTATTTCCTATTAATATCCATTAATTCTGTAATGTACGTATTTGTATGTAGTTTATATTATTATTATATTTTTTTATATTATTACCTATTTTTTTTTTACTTAAGTATTTGATGTTGTACACTTGGATCTACCTATTGTTGATTTATTTATCCTTTCCATCCTGGGTTTGCTGGAAGAAATCTCTCGATAGAGATAAGCTCGCCTTTGTACATGTCATTTCCATTTTTTATTGTCATAATGTATTGATTTGTGTGCAATAAAGTATAAAGTATAAATAGTTTTTTTCTCTAATTTTGCTTCAAAAAGGGTGGGAAGTCAAAATAGGAGCGGAAAGTAGGAGTTACATAGGGTTTAGCGATGGGGGCACTATGGGAGTCGTATACATCGTTTACCATCAACCAAAGAAGATCAATCAAAGGAGATCAACTATGTTTCATAGCTTGGGCCCAAAATCACAAGTGAAAAAAATTAGTACACCAAAAGATTACACATTAATGTGATTGTTTCTTTATATGGCGTTATTAACCTAACGTTAATATTTTTGGTAAAAGCTACTTGAAAATCATGATTTTCGCTGAATGAAAATATTTTTTTTCATTAAATGATACTTTTATGTATGATGTTGGTTTTGGCCCAAAATTACTGGTCTCCTTTTAGGTTATATGAATGTGGGAATATTAAGAGAGAGCCTTGGATGAACTGTTTTAATGTTTATTTTACTTCCTTCGTGGCTTTAAACTTTACAAACACAAAATAATAAAATATTAGAAATCAATCGTCACGTCTTAGCAATCGTCGTCCATCTTCTCATCCCCTCTCTCTTTCCCTCTCAGTCAACCGTATCATCTGTCAAAAGCACCTTACGTCCTATTCCACGCATATCGTCTATCATACAATCACCTAACAACTTACCGAATCTATGAAGTTTTAGGTTATCTGTCATGTGGCTTGGAGCTGGAATAGACTCTACAATACTGTAATATACAGCTTCAAGAGACCACTAAAAGATCTGAGTAGGTGCCTAGTTGATATATTTCAACTTGATACCATCACGCGTTTTTGAGAATAAAAGGAGAATTGACAGACGGACAGGCGGACGTACAGACGTACAGACAACGAAGTGGTCTTAGACAGGTTCCTTAGAAGGTACGAAATCCAAAAAAAACTAACCATAATTGAAATTCATGAATTTCAATATAAGAAAATTCTTTAGCCAGTCCCAGATAATGTGACCATAATTATTCCATCTAAACCCTGTCAAATTAAATGTATTTTAATGTTCCGCTTTTCCTAAAATTAGATAGGTAGGTAGTCAAATGTGTGTGCATGTGTGTCATTTGATGGATATTTAATCTGCTTGTCATTACGCACTTCCAAGATTCATACATGTATAAATAAATACACAGATAAATACATAGATGTGTTATTAAATCATCATGAATGACTATATAAAATAGTTAATACGCGATTTGCTTGTGATGTTTTTGTTGTTAATTCTTCCTGTCATTTCTATGGCGTTGGTCCAAAATGCTGTATACTTCGGTATTTACTATTGTGTTTGCGTTATCATACTTTGCCTATGTTTTTGGAATGAGGGTAAGTTGTGTAGACCTTAATAAATAAATAATCACCCATAATATTTAATAATTTGTCTAAAAGTAAAGTGTTACATTACATGCGTTACTTTTATCTGCGAATCTATTTTTTTAAGATTTATTATAATTACCTAAGATATTTATATGGCTTAATATTAGAAGCTATGTTGTGTTTTTTTATTTTTTTTTATTTAAGTATGCATCATTTGTAATTTATGTGGATGTCACTAGGCACAGACTTATCTGAAAATAGAACTTGTTCATTCCTTAGTTTATTCTATAAGCAATTTATAATTATTGTGTTAAGATGTTTGCAAATAAAATAATAATTAATATGAATTATTGTTTTTTTAGCAACGGTTCCCGGACATTTTGTATGCTGAGGAATGTCTTTCGGGTAACAAAACTCTTGATCATGAAAACTTGATAAGGCCGTCACTAAATGTGTACAAAGACCATGGAAGAAGTTATGCCAATATAAGCTTTAGTATAGCCAAGGTTACCCCTCGAGTAATGGTAAGTTAGAAATAATTATTACAAACAAGTGGACCAATATATTTTCTCTTTTACCGCAACGATTTCAGGGTTCCGTAACAGAAGGGAGCCAAACGGGACCCTATTACTAAGCCTGAACTGTCCCTGCGACTGTCCATCTGTCTGGCCGTCTCAGCGAGCGCCTCACGAAATAGCTAAAGAGTTGAAATTTTTATAGTTTTTTTTGTTCCCCTTAGTGTTAGGGTCCGACTCGCACTAAACCGATATTTTTTCAGTTCCGTATGGCAGGATACCGAGTGACTGACGTTAGTCATCGATTAACGGACAGAAGGACGGATTTTGTTATAGATAAACTCTCTTGCACGAGTTCCATCATTAAGTTTGTGCTGAAGAAAATGAAACTTAAATACAACAAGTCCAACTGCACCGGATATCCGGTAAGGTTTTTGTTTTTAGGTTTCCGTTCCTTGTACGGAGAAATGGGAACATTTTTCATTCATCAGGAGGTCATGGTACCTGCTCCAGGCCCACATGAGCGGGCCTTTGTGCGTTTCCTCTGCGCACGCACTTCTAATTCAGCCATCCTAACTCCTGCACCAGCTGGAGTAGGAGGCCTGGGTGAATGGGAACCCTTGTAGGGTCACGGCTCACTTCATTATCCATCTTTCTGTCGGTCCGTCCATCCGTCAGTCAAGACCTTTTTCTCGGGCATGCGGGCAGTTGTTTAGAGCTGTAAATAATTGAATCAAAAAGTAAACTTTAGAAAAAACCGACTTCCACAAACCCTATTTGATTAGATAGAGTTTAATACAAACTGTAAACCCTTATCCCCCCCCCCCCTTGGGGAATTAATTTTGTCAAATCCCACATCAGTGCTACCCCACGCTACTAAGGAACCCCTGTACAAAGTTTCATGGCTCTAGGTCCACCGGTTTAGGCTATGCGTTGCCTGCCCGTCAGCCACGCATTGTATTTGTACCTAGTATTGAGCAGTTCTGGTGGCCATATGTGATCTTCATCAGCAGTTCCGCATCACAATATTATGCTTACCATGTGCATTTGCACGAGTTATTATGAAAAACACAAAAATCACTAGGTCTGCTCATAATATTTGAAGAGTTCCCTCGATTTCTCCAGGATCCCATCATCAGATCCCGACCTGGTGTCAATGGGACCAATGGGAAGGTAAACCCTTTCAAACAAAAAAATAATTTTCCAAATCGGTCCACCCGTTTAGGCGCTATCGGGGCACATACATACAAAATAAATAAAAAAAAACAAACATCCGAACGAATTGTAAACCTCCTCCTTTGGGAAGTCGGTTAAAAAACTTCAACAAACAAAAAGTCAACGCAATCAAACGCCAATCATATTGCGCATGACGTTAGGTAAAAATAAAAAAATCCGAAAACCGCATTGGTTTAACCGCATTAAAACAATGCGATTTGCTCGGAACCCTCAGTGCGTGAGTCTAACGCGAACTTGAACGATTTATTATTATTGATGGAATGTCCTTGAATATTCTTACTTGTAAACGTTTGGGCTCATTAGTCCAATGCCTATTGATTTAAAAAGTGAGATTTATTTTACACTACTATTAATTCTTCAATTACACATTCCAGGGATCGTACAACCAACCACGATTCGATATTGACGGTGTAAACTCGTTCTACAAGTTAACTATTGCAGGGATTAAATGGTTGGTATAATACTAACTAATAAATAACTTGTTTTAAATATTTGTACCTTTACTAAGGCTGGATTTTACTTTTTTTATAGACACTAGTGACACCCAGATCAGATCACCTCATTTTGAACTGTTATAGTTATTCTCGTATAACTTTTTGTTTTTAAAATCCAGCCTAAGCCGTATAAGAAATATCTTCACACGTTGTTAGTTTTATTTTTGTCTTTCATAAAATCACTCTATACTTACTTGATTAATATCATATAAGTATGTAATGTGTGTTGATCATAAAACATACTAATTTTATATGACAGCCTGCGATTCCGAAGGCGACATGACTATACTAACTAAACTTAATTAATCTCGTGTGTTTGAAAATGGAATCTGTGGCCACCGCGCAAGAGCTGTCGGATTTGGAGGTTGTCAGTTGAGTGTCTTTAGTTCCTCTAGTTTAGTGGTTTTGACACCTCAATAATAGCCGACACTGTATAAAATCATAAATATAGCCACTAACGTACCAATGATGTATGGTTGTATATCCAAATAACAAATGTTTATGATTTTTTACAGGTATACGATTGAAATAGAATTATATACATCAAAGGGAGTGATTGTGTGTATCGCCTATACTTTGGATTATTCAAAGCATAGAAATTAATACATAAACTATTTACTGGAGACCTCTGTGGTGTTGCGGGTGAAGCTGTGCTCACCAAGTGCGAGGTCCCGGGTTCGAATCCTGATCTTGGATGTTCACATGTTCGTGACTCGCTGTTTCTGGTTTACACCAAACAGGGTATCCTAGTGTGGGGCCAGAAGCAATGCGTGTGTTTGTATGTAAAGTTTATAAAAAATATATATAAATATGTTATTGAATTTTATTTATTGTAAATGTAGATAAATGAAAAACCGTAATTCAGTCTTCCAAAACTAAAAATCTAATAATTAATTGGACATATTGTTTTATATGATTCTCATCCTAAAATTCAAATATCCTTTGACAAATTAAAGCTGTGGCTTACCACCGCAGACATATTGGATTCGAAATTCGTCCAAAGCCTGTATTCTCAGACCAAGTATTACTTACTATCTAAGTTGTTGCTGACTTGCCTTCCAGCCGTTGTAGGTACGTAGGTACAGCCCAATTAAGAAAATACAAGAAAAGAAAGAAAAAGAAAAACCTCGCGCAACCTGGCTGTACTTGATTATCCACGCGGCCTCCAAATTAACTCAAAAAAGAAACAAAACAACGTAGGAATCCGAAACTCTTGATTGTTGCCTAGTTCACAACAAGAACAACTAAAAAAAAAGTTGAAAAAAATAACGCCGCGTTGTCTAAAATGAGCGGGAATTATACATGCGTAACAACAGCTGAAATGTCGAAAGAAAGTTTCGGGGCAAAAACCGCGGGAAATCCCGAGGGAGATATCCTACCGCTGTATTTTTCGCGGCAAAAATCTGTAATGCGAAGAATATTCGAGAAGTTGCGTCTTTCGCGTGGAATTCGTAAGTCAACTTTGGGGATTGTTTTTTCACCTGCATTTTGTAAGTGAAACGGCGGGAGTTGCGCGCCATTTTGTTTTTTGAACTGCGTTAAAAATTGGGGAAGGACTGTCAGCACCTACCTATTTTATGTAATTTATGAGCATACCTGTTTAATATTGTTATGTTATGTTAATATTATAATAATATTTTGACGACCTCTCTGGCGCAGCGGTTCTGGCCCTGCCCTGCTACCATGCGAGCGGTTTAAATCCCGGCTGCTGGGGATAAAAGAAAAACAATAAAAATAATCGGTTAAGTGCGGGTCGGTATCGCACACGAAGGGTACCGTACCATCGTACAACAAATCAAAAGCACTCAAAACAATAAAAAAATAAACAAAAAGAAAATTTAAAAAGTTTATGCCTTCACGAGATTTGAACCGACGACCTCCGGATTGAGAGTCTACATCATACCGGCTGAGCTACCACAACCATGTGGGTTGACGCGAAATATGCTATCATATTTAAATGTGTAGTATATGTGTCTATGACATGGTTGCTATGACAATAAATAAACAGTTTCAGTCAAGATCTCCATTTTGAAATGCGTAAGTGTATCTAAACACGTCTCTTGTATCGGGGCCCCCTTTAATTTGCAATATCTCTCGTATTTCAGTATTTGTGGTTGGTGCGGCAACAGATATACACATTCTGTGAAAATTTCAGCTTTCTAGCTATTACGGTTCGTGCAGACGGACCCGGTGACAGACAGGACGGACGGACGGACGTACGGACGGACGGACAGACGGACAGCGAAGTCTCAGTAATAGGGTCCCGTTTGGCACCCTTCGGGTACGGTACCCTAAAAACCCAGCTCTTGGATGTTTACATATATGTATTTGTATCGCCATTTATGGTTCCCCCGATACAGGATATCCTAGTGTGGAGCCAGAAGAAATGATTGCACCTGTCTGTATGTAAATGTTTATGTTTATTTAAAAAAAAATGACGCGTGCAACGATCGACGCCTCAACTCTACTCAGCCCTGCAGAGTCACAAAGTAAGTAGGTATTTTAGGTAAGTAATTGAATGTGAGTTATGGTCAAGACATGAGTAGTTTTTGGCTATTTATTTATTTATTTATTTATTTATTCGTATGGCAGAAGTCGTCGAGTCGCTTTTATATGTATACTTAAATAATCTTGATGTCTGCAGGTTAATCTTGATATCTGGAAATAGTCTGGAGGTACAACAAAATATTTATATGGTCACTAGTATATTAAAATAGTGATCTAGACGTTTCGATCGTCTGATAGTTTAGTCTGGTTGGTTCGATATTATAATCATTATAATGTGCGCACATGCCTCCATCTTTATTCTGAGAGTCCGACCAAACTATCGGCCGAGAGAAAGTCTGTGGTCTGTGTCTCTATAACAAAATCTATCTATATTTATAAAAATGAATTGCTGTTCGTTAGACTCACTAAAACTCAAGAACGGCTGAACGGATTTATCTTATCTTAGTCTTGAAATGTTCGTGGAGGCCTAGGGAAGGTTTAAAAGGCGAGAAAAAATCGAATAATTTCCATGAAAACCCTAAAAACAGCCCTTTTCTATTTCCCATACAAACGTTTTCTAGAGTCAATCGTTTTCTAGAGTCAATTTTAACTTTATTGCTATTCAATAAAGTTCATATTAAATTGAGGCAGTACGAAGTCTGCCGGGTCAGCTAGTACACATATAAAATACAAGCTACTATGTCTCCATGAGGACCACTGCTTGCAGACAAAAGATAAAACACCAACGTTGAGGTCAAAAAAGATAAATTGCTATCCATCTTTCTACGACTTTCATAGAATGATAGAGACAGAAGAATCACTGAGTTCAGTTAGGTTTCTACACGATGACTTTTAATCGGTGATCAGGTACTAATTTTTCTAACTCAGTAATTGATGTCGGCGGTCACGTTAAAGACGTAATTACACGAAGACCTCGCCTATTAAGTTCAATTTTAGCTAGATATTAATATTTTTCTATTCCTGATCACCGATTATACATAAAACATGAACATAAACATTTACATACAGGCACATACACATGAAAAGTCACCATGTATATCCTTCCAATGATCTTTCGGCACTTGAGTGACGTTTACATGGGGGCGCTAGTTCTACACAGCTTGACGATAACGAATATTTATAACGGGCGTCGGGTATGTACCCGTTGCTATACCCACACAGAACCAAACTAAAACTTGAGTTTTATTTGATAGAGCTATAAATGTATATACCTAGCTGTACATGGAGTTATTATTCGACACAAGAGGTCAGCCTATCATCTGTCAAGAGCTGCTTTTATGACCACAGCCACAGAAGTATAACTTACTAGATACGTCAAAGAAGAGTAAGTCTTTATAGGTATATCTTTTGACTTGCGGTGACACACGCGGTACTTCCAGCCTAATTTTTTTCACAGGTTCATTGCATTAAGATGTGTAGAACTAGCGCCGTACATACGTACTTGCGAAGTACTTACGTCATGGTGTAGAGTGGGATGGGGAATTCAGACTGATTCCAGAGGCAGCAGAATTAAAAAAAAAACTCCAGGTCTAGGATGTTTAAATGTTTGTGATGTCGCTGTTTCTGGTTCCCACGACACAGGGTATCCTAGTGTGGGGCCAGAAGCAATGTCTGTATAAAATAACTTTAGCATTAAAAACCCCCGCATAAAACCAGTCTTCAAAGATTCATCACAAGGTCTCATCATCAGGTGAAATTTAAAGGTCTCATCACAATGAATCTAAACTCAAAGGGTTTACTAGTAAGCATCCCAAGGTTCCAGCTCACACCTTCAAGCTTTGCACTCCATCATCAGATCATCTTGATGGTACCATTTATTCAAAGGTCTTGTCACTACGAGTCTAATGAGCCCAAACTCGATTGGTTTACTAGTAAGCATCCCAGGGTTCCAGCTCCCACCTTCAATCTTCACACTTCATCATTAGATCAGCTCGATGGTTCCATATCCTCAAATCACTTGTCACAACAAACCTAATGAGCTCAAATTCGACAGGTTTGCCAGTAAGCATCATAGGGTTCCCGCTTCCACCTTCGAACTCCGTCATAAGACCAGCTCGATGGTACCATAACAACTAGCTCCAAAAAATCTACTAAAATATAATAAAAATAAAATAAATAATAAAAATAAAATAAAATAAAAAATAAGAATAAAAGATCCATATTCAAATCGGTTCACCCGTTTACGCTCCACGTGCTGAGAGACAGACAGACACACAAAGCGACTCACGTCAAACTCATAATCATAACACCCCTTTTATCTTCGAGCTTCGTCGGGCGGGGGTTAAAATAATAATAAAAAATCCTATAGATATCCCCACTGAGGAGTAAAGGCCGTTACCTGGATACGAGTAAGATTAAGCAACTCTCCACCACGTCGCAGCTTAGATTGATGGGGGGTTTTACGACTACTACTATCGGCTCTACTACCAAGAAGCTGAATCACATACATTGCTTCTGGCCCCACACTAGGATGCCCTGTGTCGTGGGAACCAGAAACAGCGACATCACAAACATGTAAACATCCAAGACCTGGTTTTTTCTCACTCTCCCCATTCGGGATTTGAACCAGGGACCTCTTACTTGGGCAGCACAGCCTAGACCCCAACACCACAGAAGTCGTCAATATACAAATTACTAATAATTTAATATAATAACTGTCCTTAGGGAAAATTGTATCTGGTATTTTTTTATTTTCTATTTTATTTAACTTATTTAAAATAAGTATATAATATTGATTTAATAATTTGCTATGCCTTTATAAGGTAAAATTACAATTGTACATTATTTGCTGTGAACACCTCGATACTGTAATTTAAGGCAATAAAGACTTACTTATATACTAAATAAATGTACCATCTAGATAATTTAATGTCAATGTCGCTCAACTCAGATCATAAATAATACTCAACTTGAAGTTATTGTAGCGACCTCAACCATACAGTCCTTGCTAAGCTACACCTTTTACAATTAGTTCTTATTCTCTACAGCATTAGGCGTGAAATCGTCCGGCAGTGGTGTAGCGTACGTTGCACGAGTGTTATAGTGTGTTCAGAGGACGAAGTAGGATGGATGTCTAGATTGTCTAGTGCTTATAAAGAATGAAGTGATAAATAAGATGGTGTGCATTCTGAAGGCCTTAAACCACAGATAGTTGTAATATTATGCTAATACCTTAAACGAACTAAATAAAGAATGGTAAGTCTATGGTAACCTTTGCTATGCAGTCTCGATAAACCCTATTGAATAGATAAATCAGAAATAAAGACCTTGCAGACCTTTTCACCCTTTCCAATGACGTAGCCATAAACTTGTAATTAAATAATACAAAACGACTGTCATTAAGCCATACGACTTATATAAATAAATATGTGTATAAATATTGTACGCAAAATGCAAGATGAACCTGTCACATAGAGCGTAAAGACCTGCCGTCGCTAGTGGCACAGAAGAGATAATAGTACTTCGTACAGAACGGCCACTCCCTTCCCCGCGCTGATTCAGATACCGCACCCCACCCCTGGCGTCAAAAGATTGGTTACAGGATCAATAGACAGGGCTGAACGCCGGACGAGTGACGACGCGAATACTTTAATATCGCTGCATTTGCCGCGCCACCAGCCCTAGCAAAGTTTACGCACACATTTGCACGTATACAAACATCATTTGGTTATGTAGTAGTAATAGGTGATTATTTTACGAGCGTTCTATGGAGTGTCCGAGGTGTGCTAGTGGCTTTCTAGTATTGTCATACCTTTCAAAGATTGCGATAGTAGTTAGTTCTGCGAATTATGACATTTCACAGATAACTTGGAGGTCTGCGACGAGACGCAGGCCATGACTAGAAATAAGGCCCGGTTTCCACTGAAGCGGAGAGGAGATGTGCTGCAAAGCTGGCAGTTTATTTCCACCAAAAGCGGAGAGGAGATGCGTGAGCTCTGTGCGTAGCGGAGAACTGCCATTAAGTTGCGTAGAACTGGCGCCCCCCCTGTAAACGTCACTTATCTGCCAGAAGATCGTTGGAAGCCTGCGCGCTGTAGTGGCGGCGATGGGCTAGCCCCCTGTCACGCTAAATGCAAGTATTGAATTACTGATGGCAAAAAGTTGGCCATTGTGCCGCTGCTACCTTGTTTTGGAAATGGCGTGACGTTATGATAAAGCTTTTTATTTCTTAGGACCGATCTTTCACTCCTCAGATAATGTTTAACTGTCTGTCTATCTGAGGAATTTGACATTTTACAGGTCCTTGAAATGTCAGATAAAATTAGAATCGTATATTCCCAGCTGATATATTTTATAAAGTCAATTTTGTGCAAACAAAGACAGCATTTGATGGCACTCTTACATGACGTCATTCTGTTGTTATTACATAGAACTCAGGAACAAAAGTTCCGTTTTGACAGTTCATAAAAAGTATCTATTTTGACATGACAGGCCACAAGCCTATTGAACAACGCAAAGCGAGACAAATTAACGCAATACTCAATCATTTATTGAACTCCATAGGTTTACAGAGATGGTGAAAACAAATTTAACAAAGTACCAAATATGGACCCTGGCAAGGGCGTGGCAACGTAGTGTCCTCTAGGAGGACACTTAAAAGTTACATTATGACTTACTTCTAAGTTCAATTTATTGAACTTTATTGATTATTTATTGATTATTTGTATAAGTATAAACATATTTATTTCTCTTGTGAGTTCTCTATAATCTTCAGTCATCATCATTTTTAGGGTTCCGTAACCGAAGGGTGCCAAACGGCCGCTATAGAAAAGCACTCGTCCAAGTTAGACTAGCTAGACTCTAGACAAAATTACTAACAAACACTGAAGATCTTCCTTTTCCCAAACAGCTATGATCTACCTACAGTTTACACCCCGGAAACACCTCTCAGACATGCAAATGCTCACCATCACTCAACCTCCCATGTGTTTCTTGCAAAAAATGGCACTATTAAATCAAGTAAATCGCGTTACCGGCCGAATATATTTTGCACGCACGTCGCCTGCTAAATTACCGATATACACCTGTATGGGACAAACGCACGGTAGGCTGTTTTCAGGGAGCGGCTGGACATATGGTCTTTCTACAAAAAATATATGGGATTTGACGTTTAGTTTGAGGTAAAACTATGTTTATATTTTTTTGTAACATGGTAAGACTTTTTAAGGAAAGAAGGTATTTTTATTTCTTACCCTTTTTACTATCAAATTGAATTGGAGACTACTAGGCTCATGTTTTAATTTCAGGGCTTTTTTTATTTTATTTAGTCCCTAATATTCTTTGGTGACTAAAGTCTTCACAAAATACCGTCATTATGACGTTTAGAATCCTTAAAGTCTTCACAAAATAATAGGCCCATCTCGAAAGTTCACGCCCACGAAGTTTTAACCCTAAAGCGCAGGTAATAAAAGCCAACTGTTGCGTACAAGCAAAATGTACAAGTTGTACCTAGGAAAACCGCTTCTATTACCTACGTCTAACTGTCAAAACGGGCCTTTTATTTTGTGAAGACTTAAGTTAATGTACTATGTCTGTTGTTCAAATCACTGACAGTATGTTTGAAATAGCTTATAAATATAGTCGTTCGAGGAAAAATAATCTATAATTTTCGTTTGGTTTTTAGCCCCAACGATTCTTCGACTCGAATTCCTTACATTTCAGTCTTACCCCGCATATAACATGCCGCAATACCGTTTCTCATACAGGCAACCAGAAGCAGTGATTTGCACCCAAGTTTGGCCAAAAAAATCAAAACCTTATCCGTGACAGCGACACACTGTGCGTCCCGGGTAATACACTACATTTGTCAGGTGCAAAAAAACCGGGAAAACACGGTGTTAGTGAATGAGAATTATTTGCGATATAAAAAAAACGGCGCGAGAAATGGCTGGCAGTTAGTTGACGTATTGATGCACTGAATTTTTTATTCCATTCCTGGGGTGTGATTTAGATGGACTGTCGTGGGCTGAAGGTGTTTTTGTTTTAAGAATAAAATGATGTCTTGAGTTTTGTCAAATTTTTGCGAGGAATACTGAGAAAAACAAACACAAACAAGCGGGCGACAGTACGAGCCTTGTTTATACATAATACTCAGACAATTACAGCGCATATCCAATATGGCTGGGTGTTAATTAGTTGGATTTATTTGATTGTAATCGTGAATATATTAGGACGGGGGGGCGATCGGAAAACTCTGCTGATTTATACGATGTGGCTACTTTAGAGATATAGGCCAGGAGCTTGCTTTTTCTTGCATTCTGATTGTTAATATCTCAGCAATAGTGTTCAGAGTGCTCATCCCATACAAATTAGAATTAGTAACCCTTCGTAAAAAAGAGATGACGTGAGGAGTAAGATTTGTACTTTAAACGTCATGGTTTCAGTTAACATACTTCTAGGTGGCGCTAATCTTAGAATAAATCCTATATATATTAGCGCCATTTCGTGGTATTTGAAATTTTTCGATGGTGCTGCACCAAGCGATAATGGCCTCGAACTAAAGAAGCCGCCGTAGCATCTCAATTTACGCCGGTGTCATATTTTGTTCTAGGTAGTCTATCTGTATTAGTATATTAATATAGTATCTATGGTTCCAACCATCTTTGGGGTGATGAGTGACGTTTACAAGGGGGCGCCAGCTCTACCCAAATGAATGCAACGAACACGAACAGACGGTCTTTTAGAACTAAAACACTCGTGTTTTACGCGATTTTGATGACATAAATATTTGAAAATAATAATTTTGGTCTTTATACAACATACACAATAACATACTTATGAAAACAACCTGATGGATTCTGATATTGACGAGAATGTATGAACCATGATAAAAACTAACTGATGGATTTTGATATTGATTATATTATTACATTTGGAATGGGCATCCCTCTAAACAGCTCGTGCGAAACAGTCGCATTGATTGGTCAATAACAAACTTTAACTTCAAATATCTCGGGTTTGTTTTACCAAATACAAAATAGAGTTACAGAAGGTTTTCCAGTCTCGTTTGTCTTATGTTTCTCCCGGCTCCCGGCCCGGCACGTCATCCGGTTTTATCCGGCTTCATCCGGATTGCCGCTTTGAAGTCAACATGGCGACGCGAGCGATTTAGTCGACTGTGCGGTCCACCGCAGTCTTCTTGGGTTTTCGTAGTGAAATTAAACGGTCTGTTATGAGTTCGTAATGAATGACTTTAGTAGTAAAATATAGGTAGGCCAGCTTAGTCGGCATAACTGAATCTATATAGTAGATTGTTTACCAGGGGAGTAAAGAACTATTTTTAGGGCGAGAGTGTTTTTTTATAAACCCAAGCGACCGTGGGATTCTAGAGTTGGTTCATAAGTAGAATCCTGAGGGATCGAGGGTTTCAAAGTACGTGCGTACGACGCGTGCGTGCTCCGTCCGATCGCGCTGTGCCACTGCCATATCACACGGGAAATCACTTCTAGTCCACGAACCAGTTCCTGTGAAAAGGGGATCACCAAGGTGCCAACAGGAACAGCTCAAGTGAGTGTTTAATCGTACTTTATTCCTAACATAACTTCATGAGCCTTCGGAGCCAAATTTCTGGCTTTTACAGGTGATTTTGTGCGAGCATTGCAGTGTACAGTGTGTTGTTCATAGTTCTAATGTTCCTAGTTCAAGTTTTCCTCAAAAACTATTGTGGAAACCGCGGCAAGTACCACGCGGTCGCAGGTTAGTTTTCGATTCAATTTTGTGTTATTTACAATAAATAATACAATTCAATTCAATTTTTGGATTAATGGCTTCTACTGTGGATCCCTACAGTAATTCCGCCAATATCACGTGTTAAAGATGACAATAAATAATACAGCTGTGAGTTCACGGCTGTATGTACAGCCTAACTGAAGTTCTTGTCAAATAAGTTTATTTCGAGTCTTTGCACTTTCTATTCTATTCAAATAGATAGATCATCATCAAATAGATAGATCATCATCAAATAGATAGATCATCATCAAATAGATAGATCATCATCAAATAGATAGATCATCATCATGCTAATAAATAGCTTCAACGTCGAATAACTGTCTCCACAGTGAACTAAGCACATTAGCTACCCACCGTTTTACAATTCTAAATCAGTAGCTGCAATTCACCGCTCGTTTAGTACCGCTGATACGACAAGTACATAGATGCGAGTCGGAGACTAAATATCCAATTGACTGCGCCTGCGGGGGAATGCGGCTCGCCAACCGTTTGTTGTATTCAACAAACGTTCGCATACGCATGACGATGACGGGCCGCCAGACAGTTTCGCAGCGGCTGACCAATCACAGCTCTCTTACCTCGTCCCCCGCCGCCCGTAAATTGGTGTGTTGTGTTTCAAAGGAAAATATATCTATGCGCTCTCCACTGGATAAGTGCTCCCTGGTGCGGGTCCGTCGCGGGTTGGTGGGGCGGGTGACAAACACAACAAACGTCAAGTTGTGACATCGTAGCCGCCCAAATCCATCGACAAATTAGGCGAAAAAAAATAATGCGAACATTGAAATACGCTACGTAAAAATTCGCGATGTGAAAAAATGCGAATGTGAAATTTTAGGAATGTTAAAATATGCGAATTGGAAGTACGCTACTGTGAAAAAAAGCTTTTGTGATAATATACTAACAAATCTACTACCCGCCCCGACGCGATGGGCTGACATGGGCCCCGGGTCGCGTATGAAAATCGAATCTAATTAAAAACTAATTAAAATATTGTGTTTGAAAAAGGAATCTGCGGCCACCGCGCAAGAGTGTCGGATTTGAGTTTGTCAGTTTAGTGCCTTTAGTTCCTCTAGCTTAGTGGTTTTGGCACCTCCCAAACATCCCTTATTAAGAGAGAGAGAGAGAGATATGAGATCCTTATTGTTTTAGGGTTCCATACCCGAAGGGTGCCAAACAGGATCCTACTACTTAGCCTCCGCTGTAAATCCGCCTGTATGTCTGTCTGTCCGTCAGCGGACACGAACCGTATTAGGTAGCAAGTTGAAATTTTCACAAAATGCCGAATTTGACTCATAATTTCATAATTTTTTTATTGCACACAATTAATTGCAATGACAAAAAGTAAATAAAAACAGTGTACAAAGGCGAGTTTATCTCTAAAAAGAGATCTCTTCCAGCAAACCAAGTTCCGATGAGTAGCACTAATAAATACATACAAACTACCTGAGATTCAAAAAGTAAGGTAATGTTTCTTAACCTGGCTTATATGTTTAGAGTTGACTTTGACTCGTTGTCGGGGCGGAGGCAGAGCCCCAAAGCGCAACGTCACAGATGTCTTCTATACGTGAATGTAGACATACTGGTACATATGAGGCATATCTTCAATCTTCACATCGAGGGTCTAAACCTAAGTTGATGCACATTCGCTGATTGTACAATTCGGACCGGACCCCGATTTACGAGCGCGTCGGATACCGATTATCAGGACCGCGCTTCATTGTTATTGACTCGCGATTGCAATTCAGTTCGAACCATTTGTGATCAATGGTCGCAATGATAGATGCACTTGAATCTATAGGTACTCTGTTCATTTCTTTAATATCTGGGGACCGAGCTTTGCTAGTTCATCATCATCATCCTCAGCCCACATCGACCTACTGCTGGGCATAGGTCTTTTCTCTATAGCGCCAATCTTCCTTATCCTGTGCCAATCTCACCCAGTGGGATTCCGACGACTTGACAATATCGTCGGAGCATCGGGCCGGTGGTCTGCCCACTGGCCTTGTCGCTCCCCGTGGCCGCCACTCCGTGACTGCTTTGGTCCACCGTCCGTCGTCGTCCCGTCTAGCCAAGTGTCCCGCTTCGACGTTTGGCACTCGGTCACCGAGAGAGATACCTAACATGGAACGCTCCATCGCTCTTTGTGCCACTTTTATAGTATGCTTTGCTTATGCTTTGTGATCGTCCATGTTTCCATGATAGTCGGTTGGTTGGTAGAAATACAATAAAAGATATACACTACAAATATTTATTCATAATTATTCATTACACTACATATCACCAATCATAATGCTGTTCTGTTTTTACAGTCTGGCCGTTGAGTGAATGCGATGCTGACATGTCGAGTCGAGATCGAACGGACGATGTAACTTTGAAGCAGCGTTGCATTTTCGATTAAAAAAATATATAATTGTTTATTAGCTCTAATAACAAATAATTTATCATTCGAACTACACCAGTATGTAAAGTTACAATATTATATGTTCTTTTTGATGATGATTTCAAGTTATATCTAGTCATCCCAAACTGACAGGTGTCCCGGGTTGCGTGGGTGTATGTGTAGAAATGCTACTTCTATACGTCTCCGCCGGCACAAATAAATGCGTATTAACCTAGAAATCCTACTGCAGTACATCACCGTCTGAGACGTATTGCTTTGAAAATGCGAACTCAGTTCGTCTTAGCCGGCCAAGACGTACTGAAGTAGCAGTAGAGGAAAAGAAAATCCCTAGGTCTTGGATGTTTACAGGTTTGCGATGTCACTGTTTCTAATTCCATCTGTCCGTTTATGCTCGAAAGAAAGCAGTTTTTGTAAACGTGCTGCAGCAGCCGCTGCAGCACCATTACAAACAAGAATCCAAGTATTGCATTGGCTACATTTATGATCACTAAATAAATAGGAAAAACTTATATTGATGTATACTTTCAATGTTTCTTGGCCAAAGAGAAGTTGAAAGTGATAGCAACACAGGCTACTACACCCTTGTTCTGTACAATAAACTCCAGATCAAAGGCGTACCTGAAAAAAAAACGAATTTAAATTATTTATACTGTAACCCACACACAATAAATATACTAACGCTTTTTCCCCGGAAGAGGGGATGGCAGAGACTAAAGTACAGAAGAGATAATAGTACTCCGTACAGAATGGCCACTCCCTTCCCCGCGCTGATTCAGATACCGCACCCCACCCCTGGCGTCATAAGATTGGTTAAAAGATCAATAGACAGGGCTGAACGCCGGACGAGTGACGACGCGTATACTTTAAATCGCTGCATTTGCCGCGCCACCAGCCCTAGCAAAGTTTACGCACACATTTGCACGTATACAAACATTATTTGGTTATGTAGTAGTAATAGGTGATTATTTTACGAGCGTTCTATGGAGTGTCCGAGATGTGACTAAAGTAAAGACCCCACAGACATATCTGTGAAAGACCCCCCACTTGCAACAATTTAGTTATTTCTTCGTATGGCAGAAGTCGTCGAGTCGCTCTTATAGAAATAATCTTGATGTCTGCAGCCATTCAGATGCTTCGTCAGTTAGAGTAAAGAGGTCTGTGGGGTCTCCATGGTATTTTCTTTTAGGGAAGTTGCTACGATCATGGCATACATCTCTCGCTTGCTTCCTCAACATTCATAAGCATATATTATGTGTTACTCTTGCACACCTAGTTATTGTGCACATTAACGGGTTTCGCACTTCATTTATACATGCTCGTCAGTAAAGGCTACTTCTATTTGCCCCTTCACAGTAAGTCAAGGTTTGCACTGGCTATTGCTACGAGATTACAAATTCGAGCATGCCACGAAGATAGCTCTCCGGTTTGAATTTCGGGAGGACAAAAATCGGCCGATGTTTGTATGTGGGTGACGTCACTGCTTCTAATTTCCATGACATAGAGGCATCCTAGTGTGGGGCCAGGACTAAGATTCACGTAATATTTAGTTAATAATCACGATGCTGGCACTATGACAACGATCGAACGTCATCGCGCCTAACATTGGCATTCAGCTATTTGAATTACGCCGCCATTGTATACGAGAATAATGAGAATTGTGTACAAGAATTGGGCCCCAGATGCAATGTGTTTGACTGTACGGGAATGCTTTTAATTAGCTAATCAAGATTTTTGGGGTGTGATACAAACATAGCATCACGGTGGCTGCAGCGATCGGCCTCCTGTTACTAAGCACGTAGTATTGAGTCATTGTCTAAGGCTGGATTTCACCAACAAAAAGTTATACGAGAATAACTATCCCGGGGATAACTTGTATGACAAATGACAGTGCAAAATGAGGTGATCTGATCTAGGTGTCACTGGTGTATATGAAAAAGTAGAAGATACTCTCGAGTTAAAGTTACTCTTTCGTTCGTCAAATCCAGCCTAAAAGTGCCATAGTTGTGCCTCTGCCACCCCGTACGGGAAAAGGCGTGACGTTGTTGTTGTTGTTGAAATCCTTACTTTCCAGCACCGGTTATGGCTTTGGCGAAGAATGCTGTATGTTCTTCGATGTTGATGTTTTCCACCACATAGTTTCCCTGGAATTTATGATTATTTTAAAAACCAATACACACTTATGTTACTTAGGTAATTATTTTTTTATTTAATGGCGTTAAATAACGAAAACAATAATGTCTAGAGCGAGTCGGACTCTCACACAAAGGGTTCCGTACCATCGTATAAGAAAAAGTACATGGTGGTTCACCCAAAAAGATGATGTTTAATTTGAAATCCAACTTACAGGTAACATTTTGCACTCCTTGTCAAATTGCACTTTTATCAATTTCGCCACACTTTTGGGTATAAAGTGGGTGCATTTTAGGTTGTCAAGCTTGAATTCTAGATTTTTTACGTTGTTCTGCTGCACTTGGTATCCTCTTAGTGAGAACTATGTAGATTTAAAAAGAAAACATTAACAAATAGGAACAAAGTCAAATGACACATACATAAATCAGATACAGCTTTCCAGCAATCTTTTGGCTTGCAGTACCTAGTAGGTGGAACTATCGCTGTTTCAAATGAAATGTTGCTAGGTACAAAGTAGTTGCTAGTCATACAAAAATTGAAAAAAAAGGAAGCAAAGAATTGGGAAATTCAAAAATCTATTAAATATATTTTATTTCAAAAAATAAGCGAGAGTTAACAACAATAATTTAGAAACAAAGGAATTAACTAAATATGTTAAGGGTACAAATAAATATAAGACCTTTTGTAGCACATTTAGGATGTGAGACGAGCTGGTATCCTAGCTAGAGCATTATAGAATCAAATCAAAATCAAATAGTTTATTTATTCACACATACATGAGACACAAGATTACAAATAATGGTAGGTAGGTAGTATTTGTACTTAGCACAGCATACGAAAATAATTCCGCACCACAAAATAATCAAGAGTTAGGATAGAGGGGATAGTGTGAAGATGGATGCAAAATTGATTGACAATGGCCCCACACTAGGCGAACCTGTATCTTGTTTGATAGGTTCGTTACCTTAACCCTCTTACTAATAAAAAGTAACCAGGAGTAAAAAGTTAATCCGGGAGTTACTACGGGACAAAGTTAGGCCCACTACTTCGTACGCAGAATTAGACTTATCCTGAGTTAATTTTGACAACTCCACACAAACTCGGGGCAATTTTGTATGGAGTTGTCAAAGTTTACTCGAGATAAGTCTAATTCTGCGTACGAAATATTATAGTATCTGTGGTACGAAGTAGTTTAGTAGGGCCTTAGAGCTCGACAGCTGTCGATCTTTGTAAAGCTGTAGAGTTTACTTACAAAAACTTCTTGAAGTCGTCGACCTAAAAGCACGACCGGTACGCAACGAATACAGTCTTCCAAACGTTTGGCAGTTGAGTCACGTTTGCAGGAACACTATTTCTAGGGCCGTAGGCAAACAGAACTTAGAATTTAATCCTTAACTTATTTTTAGAGGAAATGAAATAAGAAATAAAAAAGGTTAAAAGCAAACTGACTGACATCTGCTGACAGATGCAAGGCGGCAAAGGTGCCAATGATATTTTGGCGCGTGAGTGACGTTTAGGGAGGGGGGGGGGGGGGTATTTTTAGTTAGTCCCACCTGTCACCGCAAGCCAAAAGATAGCTGGAAAGCTGTACATTGGACGCATTTCTGTAGGAATTCAGACAGCAACCGAAATTCGTAACATGCCTGCGTTGCGTGCCGGTAGATTGACAACCTACAACAATGATTTATATCACCTTCAAAAAACTTACCAAAAAAGGACCAATCTTTTCGGTAACATTAAATCTCGCGTTTATAACCGTGGTGGCTCGGTTGAGCTTCCTCGCTGACACGCTATAGTCGACCTTGTGAACCTTGTCGTAGCGACCCTCCGGGAGGCTGCACTTCTCTATGAGGAGCACGGTAAGCTTGTATTTCTGTAAAAATAATAAAGATGTCTAGCCAGTCCTTGTCTATACTCAGATAAAAATAATAAAGATGTCTAGCTAGTCCTAGTATATTTCGCATTTAAATATCTCGCAGTTAGCCTATAAAAATATACATACATACATCTTTCTACTCAAGACATCTAAATTCGAACATTTTTTTTTCTATGCGATTTTTCCTGCTACCTACTGGTCGCGCCACGATTCTCAGGCACATGAGTGCACGGTGGAGGTAGCGGACTCACGGAACCCTTCGTTTGCGTTTCGGACTTGTACTTGGCCGGCTGTTTTAATTCGATCAGTTATTTTAGTAGAGATGCCTCTGGTATCAGTCTCATAAAAAATAATACTGTCTGTCTCTGAGAATGACACACTGAAAGGACTTTCACAACATAACCGATTTATTTGCTCAGCAAATAAGTTTTGAGGAAATGTGGAAAATAAATTATTATTATTTATTATTTATACTTTATTGCACAAAATAACACATTTTACAATTGAAAGTGGACAACACATGAAAAAGGCGAGCTTATCTCTATTAAGAGATTTCTTCCAGCAAACCCAGGATGGAAAGGATAAATAAATCAACAATAGGTAGATCCAAGTGCACAACATTAAATAAGTTAAAACAATAAACTACTTAACAATACAGTACATAAATACCAATATTTCACCAATAAATGTCAATATTTCATCAAAATTTTACTTACATTATTAAGTTGAATACTGTAACGAGCAAAAATTAAAACGTACAAAACAGTAAAACAATTCCAAACACGCATTTTGAAACAACACACCAAACTTTAATCAACAGATCTTTGCCAAAAGTGATCTCAAACTGCGCCGGTCATGATAAATGAGTCGATAAATGTCGATAGCAAGGTAACAACACACATTATTTTACCATTACAATAACATTATCGTGGACAGATTATGATTATAACTATACCTATAAATAGATAATTATAGTGAAAAATGAAAATAGACGTCATTATTAAGGCGAGGTATGAACATTTACTAACCAAGGTCAACGAAGATTGCGGAAGTGAAAAGTGAATGTAACTCGGGAATAGGAACAAGTGGGATGGCAATTGTGCGCTCGCACCTGATCTGAATCAACGTAAGCGCCAAAACGAAAAAAAAAACATGAAGATAAGCTTTTTCAGGGAATTTTATTTCATATTTCAAATCGCTAGTAACAACAATTACCCACATAATTATATATTATTTACTACTACTGTGGTTTAGTAGAAAAAAATATTAGAAAAAAGGGTTGACTTTGGATTTATTTTCTATGGAGAAATTTTTATCCAAACACGTTTTCCTTCATAGTGGAATTACATATACCAGAATTTGACAAAGATTTGTCGAGTATTTCCTGAAATACACACATGAAAAACACACCCCTAATTTATTTGTGAGGCGCCAACAGTTATATGAGGTAGGTACCGTGTACTATATTTGTGAGGCGCCAACAGTTATATGAGGTAGGTACCGTGTACTATATTTGTGAGGCGCCAACAGTTATATGAGGTAGGTACCGTGTACTATATTTGTGAGGCGCCAACAGTTATATGAGGTAGGTACCGTGTACTATATTTATTTGTGAGGTGCCAACAGTTATATGAGGTAGGTACCGTGTACTATATTTATCTTTTAGGAGTTCCTTATTTTATATAGCCGATGTGTATAACTTCGTTAGTCTCGTTTGATTGTTATTAAAGAAGTCTTATTACAGTGTAAAAGAATATTTAGATGACAAAACTGCATGGTCTTTACCATCTCAGCGCACAGAAATCCAAAGAGGGGCGATGGACTGAGTCAGTACGTCTCTCCTCAGTGTATTTCCTTAGACTTAAGTAGAAACACATAACATTGTATTTTTAAGGCCCTGATATTTTAAAAGAGGTACGGGGGAGTTTCTTGCCCTTCTTTGCTCCATCCATACGCCCACAACTTCCGAACGGGTGGTAGTATACAAAAATTATATTATATTGACGTTGACTAAGTAATATGTATGATTTTATGGTCAATAAAAAATTTGAACTGAACTGAACTATTCCTACCTCGCCTTGACTAGTGTTAGGTGTTTCTAGCGTAATGTTAGAAGAGCTGCTAAGGAGGATGCTATTTAAGGCCTATAGGTTTTGGGTCTATTCCGATTACTATAAAAATCCAACAATTTTATAGCATAAACGGTCGTAGCGTTCGATTGCGTTGACCTAGAAGTTTGATTTTTTTCAAAGTTCTATGCGACTACAGAGTTGAGCAATTGATATAAATTTCAGCTTGTCCACACGGACAGACAGACGGACGGACGGACGGACGGACAACAATGTGGTGCTATAAGGGTTCCTTTTTTCCTTTTAAGGAATTGAACCCTAAAAACGGCCGTTAGCCTCCGCTTTCCGTCTGTCTGTCCGTCTGTCCATCTGTCCGTCATCGGCCTTTATCTCATGACCTGTAATTTGATTCCTTCGAGACTGTAAACTGTAATAGACAGCATGTGTTTTTAACCAGTGTGTATTTCTGTTGCCGCTGCAGCAACTTATGAACTTATGAACAGGAAATATCTAAATATATATTTTTTGCTGGATTTATGTTCAATACATATTAGATACAGGAAGAAAAAAAACATAAATTGATGTAATCTTTTAATGATGTTTCTTGGCCGAAGAGAAGTTGAAAGTGATGGCAACACAGGCTACTACCCCCTTGTTCTGTACAATAAACTCTAGGTCAAATGCGTACCTGAAAAAAAAACAAAAGCAGAGTTTATTAACTTATACTGTAACATACATACAATATATTTTTGTACGAATTAGCAAATTATGTATTTTTTTGGAAGAGCACTGCAGCCTGAAATACAGGTTTTCACCTAGCTCGGGCTCAGTTGTTCCAATATTTAGGTGTCACTTTTTTAGCTAAGTTCCTCAAATTGTGTAAACTTTTTCTGTTTTTCTTTTTTGAAATAAATAAATAAATATAATAATAATAAATATAATAATATATAATTACGCCTTTTTCCCGGAAGAGGGGTGGGCTGGGCAGAGACTAAAGACCTCCACTTGTTACGAACCTGGCATACATAACTCGCTTCTTCAACATTAATATCAGGGCCCGAATTCTACTGCACACAAGCATACCACAAGCCTGGCACAAACTTGAATACGAGGCATTTGGTATTCTACTAAAACCGGAATCCATTTCACTAGCGCCAGCGTGACGCCAGCCTACTTCGTATTCTACTATCCAAAACGGAATTCGGGCCCTTGTTGCTCGGCATCAGACTGCATTTACATCGATTAATATGCTGCTCTGTTTTTGAACAGCTGCAAACGAGAAACAAATAGGCATTTCGTTTTCCTCGTGAGTTTAGGCTCAGATATTCAATCTTTCAGCCTATGTAGACTACATGACAGGCAGGACAACAATTTGGGGGATTCAAAAGTTTTTTCAACATGCTCGTCGGTTACGAGTTATACAACTTCACTACCCATTCATTGTTAAGGTTGGCCATTGTTTACCTTTTTGATCCCCAGGCCCGGTTTGAATTTTGGCGGGGGAGGACGAAAATCAGTTGCGATTTTCATAAGTGTATGACGTCACTGATTCTAATCCCCACGACACAGAGGCATCCTAGAGTGGGGCCAGATGAAATGTGTTTGACTGTATGGGATTACTTTTATTAATTAGATAATCAAGGCTTTTGTGTTATCATCCTGAGTTTCACGAAACTATTTCAAAATTTAAGTTGTCACTTAACTAATTTAACCGCGAAAATCTCATAGGATAGTCATTTGTTTCAGTTGCTAAGCATTTACTTAAATAAAAAAAAATGTTTCGTGAAACTCAGGGTAAGCCCCGCGGAATGGTAATGCGCAAAATGTCAAATATTTGACAGTGTCATGAACATTATGTCTTTTTCTTCTTTTTATTAATGGCGTCCTAACCTCTTTTGAGGTTAATTTTGCCAGTGTCAAGTGGTCAGGTTCTCATTTGAGAACCTGGAAATTATAATGTCTTGAGATGATTTGATGATTATGATGATGATGATTTGTCGCTCGTTAGCACTACCCGGGAAACATTATGTCTCTAGGAATATGAGCTACGTTTTATCAAAATCTATCAAATGTATGGAACTGTCAGAATCATTATTATTCTGCGGTACTTGTATGATACAAACATAGCGTCACGGTGGCTGCAGCGATGGGCCTCCTGTTACTAAACAAACATAGCATCACGGTGGCTGCAGCGATGGGCCTCCTGTTACTAAACATGTAGAAAGTATTGAGTAACTGACTAAAAGTGGGCACATTTGTGCCTCTGCCACCCCGGGCGTACGGGAAAAGGCGTGACGCTTTGTTGTTGTTGTTGTTGTTGTTGTTGAAATCCTTACTTTCCAGCACTGGTCATTGCTTTGGCGAAGAATGCTGCATGTTCTTCGAAGTTGATGTTTTGCACCACATAATTTCCCTGAAAATTTTATAATTAGGTATTTACCTTATATCTGTTTTATAATATTACTATTATTCTTTTATGAACTTATCGTATTTGACTGTCGGCCGAACCCAATAACCGATCTCTATCCGTGATCTGCAGATTACGCGTTACATTTGACAGTTGCGCTATGTGATTTATGTCAAAATTGACACTAGCAATCTGAAATCTGCAGATTATGGATAGAAGATAGGTTATTAATTTCGGCCGTGTATTGTGTTATAACGAATAAATGATGTCTTATGTCTTGTTATTTGCTGCTGTAGCGGCAACAGCTATAAACATTCTGTGATTTTTTTATCTCTATGCTCGTATGCTAAAGGATGGTTCGTGAGATAGAGCCTGCAGACGGACAGACGGACGGACGGATGGACGGACAGACGGACAGTGGAAACCCTATATCCTATCCTACCAGAAATGAGGTTCAAAAACTATGTCAAAGAAGGGTCTATTAGGTAAAGAAGTCTTATTACAGTGTAAATTAATATTTAGATGACAAAACTGCGTAGTCTTTACCATCTCGGCGCACAGAAATCCAAAGAGGGGCGATGGACTGAGTCAGTACGTCTATCTTCGGTGTATTTCCTTAGACTTAAGTAGAAATACATAAAATTGAATTTTTTAAGGCCCTCACATATTATTAAAGAGGTACGGGGGAGTTTCTTGCCCTTCTTTGCTCCATCTCTAAGCACACACACTTCCGAACGGGCGGTAGTATACAAAAACATTAATATTATATTGACCTTGACTAAGCAATCTGTAACTTTCCCAGAAATTGATGCAACTTACAGGCATCACTTTACACTCCTTGTCAAACTGCACTTTTATCATTTTTGCCACTGTTTTGGGTATGAAGTGGGTACATTTTAGGTTCTCAAGCTTGAAGTCTAAATTTTTCACGTTGTTCTGCTGCACTTGGTATCCTCTTATTGAGAACTGTGTATGGATATAAAGAAATACATTAAGTTAAGTTAAGTTTTTGATCTGTGGCTTCTATCGTGTGTTGCCACAATAATTTCGCCAATGTCACGTGATGAGCCCTGCATAACTGGGGATCACGTGGTACAGTTATTAAAACGACTCTAAGTTAAGCTGAGACTATAATCTAATATTGTTAGTACATATAAATTTGAATAGGAACAAAGTCAAATGACAGATAAATGACAGATAAATCATATCACAGGGTGCTCTGCTCATCCCATACAATATAGAATTAGTAACCCTTCGTAAAAAAGAGATGGCGTGAGGAGTAAGATTTGTACCTTAAACGCTTTGGTTTCAGTTAAAATACTTCTAGGTGGCGCTAATCTTAGAGTAAATCCTATATATCTTAGCGCCATCTCGTGGTATTTGAAATTTTTCGTTGGTGCTGCACCAAGCGATAATGGCCTCGAACAGAAGATTCCGTAGCATCTCAGTTTACGCCGGTGTCATATTTTGTTCTAGGTGGTCTATCTGTATTAGTATAATATTATAGTATCTGTGATCATAATATATCTACAGCTTTTCATCGATCTTTTGGCTTGCGCAATAACAGTGGAAATGCTTATTGACAGGGCCAGGGACGCGTACAGGAATGCCATGGAGGGAGATATGTAATGCGGGACGCAAAATGTCGGTTTTGGCTTGTCGACGGCGCCGGCCACACACAAACCGGAATTTGGCGCTCTCGCTATCGGATTTACTGTGAACGGGTGTTTCGACAACCGTGGTTCGACTGTCGAAGCACCAGGTTTTTTTTTCCGGTTGGTTCGACATATCGACATAATAACTCTTCGTCCCCCTTGGTGCTATCAGTGGTCCTACCAGTAGTACCACGGGTATTTTTATGGGAGATTATTTATTACCCGTGGTACTACTGGCCAATTTCATGGTTGATTTCTGAGCCACTATTTTGACAGGTGTGATTATTTTTGACAGGTGTCACTATTTTGACAGGTGTCACTATTTTGACAGGCATCAGTGTTTTTGACAGGTGTCACTATTTTCGACAGGTGTCATGCTGTCCGGCTATGGCTCTCGACGTCGGCTTCGTGTTTAAGCGCGCAAGAATGAACTTTATCATTATGAATGACAATACGGCAAGTCGAACACGAAGCCGATGTCGACAGACAATAGCCGGTAAGCCCCCAGGTTCGTTTCAATAACCAAATTCCAAATTATTTATTGCTACATTGTGACGTGCCACTTTTATACAGAAACTTCGAGTAAAAAGGCGTCATCATCATCATCATCATCAGCCCGTATCACCCCACTGTTGGGCATAGGCCTCACCCAAAGCACGCCACTCGCGTCCGTCCCTCGCCATTCTGGTCCACTAGCTGTCACAGCCACCTTTACAATATCATCTGACCACCACCCCGGGCCGGTGGTCTGCCAGCAGCTGTTTTCCCTGTTCGCGCCCAACCACTCTGTTGCTGCCTTGGTCTAAAAGGCGTGCTTATCTCTAGTAAGAGATCTCTTCCAGCAAACCAACTTTAGGCGTTTCTATTGGAATTCAGACTGCAATCAAAATTAGTAGCATGCCTGCGTTGTGCGCCTTTAGATCGCCAACCAAAATCAATGGTTTCTATCATGTATTATGTTTTGTTCAGTGAATAAACGTATGTCTATGTCTATGTCTATGTCTATCACCTTAAAACTTACCTCCAAAGGACCAATCTTTTCAGTAACATTAAAGCTCGCGTTAATAACTGTTGTGGCTCGGTTGAGCTTCGTCGCAGACGCGGTATAGTC
The DNA here is from genome assembly GCA_963457715.1 of Argyresthia albistria. Lineage (NCBI taxonomy): Eukaryota > Metazoa > Arthropoda > Insecta > Lepidoptera > Argyresthiidae > Argyresthia > Argyresthia albistria. The sequence goes on along the minus strand of OY735277.1, from coordinate 8,924,968 downwards.
GACTTGGTGAAACTTGTAGTATCGACTCTCCGGGAGGCTGCACTTCTCTATGAAGAGCACTGTAATCTTGTATTTCTGTAAAAGTAATAGGTACAGTGTTGTAATCGCGCTAGATGACAAGACCAACGCTGGACTAAAGCTATAATAACTTGGGAAGTTCCTCTAGGAAAAAGAAGAGGGCGTCCATTAGAACGTTGGAAGGACGAAATAACTAGAGTAGGGGGCCCAACGTGGATGAAAAAGGCAAAAAATAGAGACGACTGGGACAAATTGGAGGAGGTCTTTACCCAAATCAGGGGTCTGGAATAAAATATTTTTTTATTAGGGTTTCGTACCCGAAGGGTGCCAAACGGGACCCTATTACTGAGACTTCGCTTTCCGTCCGTCCGTCTGTCTGTCTGTCTGCCTGTCTGTCTGTCACCAGGCTGTATCTCATGAACCGTGGTAGCTAGACAGTTGAAATTTTTACAGATGATGTATTTCTGTTGCCGCTATAACAACAAATACAAATAAATAAAATAAAAAAAATATTAAGGGGGGCTCCCATACAACTAACGTGGTTTTTTTGCGGTTCTTATAGGTAATAGTACGGAGTGCCACGAGGAGGGGGTAGCGGGTTTACAGATCCTTTCGTGTGCGTTTCGGACTTGTACTTGGCCGATTATTTTAATTCGTATCGGTCTCATTAAAAATGACTGCCTGTCATTGAGAATAACTCATTGAAGGAACTTTCAAAATAGAACCTATTTTTTTTCTTCGGAATTTAATTTTGGGGAAATGTGGAAAATTAATTGGCTCTGATCTGACCACATTGCTTCAAAATTATTAGACTTACATGATCATCTTGAATACTATAACGAGCAAAACTTAAAACGAACAAAACCGTAAAACAATTCCAAACACCCATTTTGAAACAACACTATTTAGTCAACAGATATTTGCCAAAAGTGATCTAAAACTGCGATCAACCGGTCATACTCGTACATAATAGATAAGTCGGAAGATGTCGATAGGTAACAACACAAATTATTTTACCATTACAATTACATTATTGTGGACAGATTATGCTATGGAATGGTGACAAGTAATTATACTTATAAATAGATAAGTATACAGTAAAAATCATTATAGTCGTGATTAGCGGCCAGTAATCTTCTGTGAAAATCCATTATTGTCGAGTTTCGTTTCAAAAATAGTAAAAGTTGTACAAAAAGGCAAAATTCAGAATTTGGATCTGTGTGACTACAGAGAGCCTAAAAAAACAAAAGAGCAGGTTTTCTTCTTGCAATTTTCGTGTTCCAAATAAATTGTGAAAAATAAGTTCTTCTCTTCAAAGCACAGCAGAGATACCTAGTACCACGTACAGAACGGCCACTCCCTTCCCCGCGCTCACTCAGATACCGCACCTCACCCCGGAGCTCGCAGGAGACTTCGCGGGCTTTATCTTTAGAGAAACTGAACGCACACATTTCACGTGTACAAATGTCATTTGGTTATGTAGTAGATAGTAATAGGTGATTACCCATTTTACGAGCTCTGTATGGAGTGTCCGAGGTGTGCTCAAGCGAAGAATACTCCAATTCAATGTGATGTACACCGCCGGCGCCGGACATTAAAATGGAAGAGGAATTAGTGATAGAAAAATTTCCGCCAATGTCAAAGTAGAAATACAGCATACCTACGGAAAGTTTGCGTTGTGGAAATTGAACAGAAAATTAAAGTCTTTATCGGAAAACGATTTTCTAGCTTATTTTAGGGAACTTTCAAAGACAATCAATGATACCTATCATCTCTCTGGAATACTGATACTCTCCATGCTGGAGAGCTCGGTTTTGTTTAGACTTGACTTGAATTTTAGAAACACTGTTATTTTATTTTATTAATAGCAGCTATAGTTACATAGCTACTAGCATTATCTTTATATTACTATAAATAATATACTATTATTTATCGTTAGAGAGTTCCTTCTTTGTATATTACAAAATCTGGGGACCAAGCTTTGTTCGGCGTTGGTTGGTACAAACACAATAAACCATAATATTCTATTCATCAGACTGCAAATCACCAATTATATGCTGTTCGGTTTTTAAACAGCCTCAGATGCAAACGAGAACCAAACACGCATTTTGTTTTCCTCATCAGTTTTATATAGGCACAGATAAAACAAAGGCCTGGACCTGACCTTATTTGGCTCATACGAAATGCCCCTTCTATCCGCGAATGAACCCCTTTGTAAATCTCAAGTGATGCAAAATCACACCTCGGACACTCCATAGAACGCTCGTAACATAATCACCTATTACTACTACATAGCCTAATGACATTTGTACACGTGCAAATGTGTGCGTAAACTCGTTCGTTTGTGAATGTGTGCGTTCAGCTTCTATACAAAGTGTCTCCCGAAGAGGCTCCCCGACTCCGGGGTGGGGTGCGGTATCTGAATCCGCGCGGGGAAGGGAGTGGCCGTTCTGTACGTAGTACTATTATCTCTTCTGTGGCAAAATCACAAAACATGGCGTCACGCCTTTTCACATATGGGGTGGCAAAGTCATCATTACCCCCAATTTTAGCCACTGTTTTCTTTGACTTCTCGGTTTAAATAACCGGGCTTTACATAGTTAAACTTGTAATTCAATTTAATAACAAACCTGCGAAAAGGCAAGTTTAATATTAAGTTTAATCTACAGCTTTTAACACAGGTCGTAGGTCGGTCTTGTTACAGAATCAACAAGCTCTCGTAGTATGAATTTATTTAAAATTTCAAATTGGATAAAATATGCATAACTTGTATCTGGGTCTTGGCTTCTGCTTGTTCGAAGTTTATCCTGAAACACGTAGTGTGACAGCTGGCAGTAAATTGATTCGGTGATTAACTACTCTCGGTAGCTTCTTCTTCTTCTGGTGCCACTCCACTACTTGAGGTTGGCGGTCAGCTCTGTATGCCGCCAAGCACATCACCATTTCCCGTCCAATCCCTGATGTTGCAGAGCCGGTAGCCTAGCGAATCGTAATTTTGAATGGTTTTCATGATTTCAAATTCAACCTATGAAAAAAATCTCATAGCCGACGGCGAGTTAACCGTAAATTTGAATATGTATTCACTTGCTGTCTAGCTAATCGACCATAGCAAGAAAATACTCTTTAATTTGTAATTTATGGAATTATTATCGCATGGAAAATTGCCTTCCATATTTTTTAAAGCCCTAGCCAACGGCTTCAATACACTGTCAATCCTTCACAAACACCTTTCTGCTATCGTTGACAAAGTAACCCGATGCAAACCTGATGTCTCTCACACTATACACAGCTCTAACCAGAAAACTTAAAAGTTAGTGGCATTAATAATGTTAAACTTTTCACTTCTCGTTCTAAGATATGAATACGGAGGTTCGTGGTCTAGTGGGATTCACGCTTGCTTCTGGCGCAGGAGACGTAGGTCCAAATCCGGGGCTGACCTGCGAGATATTTTGGGTACACGTACGGAACGATACCGATTATATTTTTACCTTTCCGCGCTCCCGGTTTCCGAAAGGATCTGTACCTTAATATACCTTAGTATCTATTTATATATTATATTTTGTTTTTTGTTTTTATCTGTATTTATGTATTTATTAGTAAGTAGTCTATTATTTTAATATTTATCGTTGTGCACTTATGTAGGTCTACCTTTTATTAAATTATCCTCTCCATCCTAGGTTTGCTGGAAGAGATCTCTTATTAGAGATAAGCTCGCCTTTGTACATGTTTTTTCTAATATTAAGTGTCTGTATTATGTTTTCTGTGCAATAAAGTATAAAGTAATAAAGTAACTCTTGTCAAACAGATTTTAACCAGTCAGGAGCCGCTTTTCATTGCTTTTTCAAAAACTGGGGGGAGGTGTTGTCGAAAAACCTTCGAAATTATATCACTAAATATCGTTACAAACGGGTCGATTCTCGCGCCTGCGATATACGGATATCGAGACCTCTATTGATAGATTCCCGTACAAAAGCTCTCGATATAGGTGTAGATATCGTATATCGAAGGCGCGAGAATCGACCCGGGAGCATGATTCTCGCGCATTCGATATACGATATCTACACCTATATCGAGTAATTTTGTATGAGAATCTGTCAATTTCGGTCTCGATATCCGTATATCGAAGGCACGAGAATCGACCCGCTACGATGCTCCTGTACCTATATGCAAAGACATGGTGGGACTCATTCGTTTTTCCACATAATCAAAAAGCTCCCACACAACCGAATGCAGCTCCTCGCCGCCGTATTTGAGCAATAATTATATTAATGGGGTGCTCACGTGCCCGCAGTGTGCGGGGGGGGGGGTCTTCACAAGGCAGATTGGCTGCATAAGCCACATGCGAGCCCACAAGCGACGCCTACAGACGGCGACAAGTTGAAAGTGGAAGCCACCGTCACCGTGACCGAAATCGGTCTGATCACATCATCATGCGAAAACAAGTTTAAATCCGTGTTGCTCTTTGGTTAAAAATGATTGATCCTTTCTGTGATGGATAACTGAAATTAAAAAAAAACTTTTTGCACACTCTGTTTTTGAAAAGCGTATTTTATAATGGATGACTCGAGCCTGCCAATATTTGATGTTTGCAAATTGAGATACCCGCCGCACTCTTTCAGTACCACCTACCTACGTAACAAAGTATATTTTAACACGCTTTTATTAGCTTGGGTTGTATGTATGTATGTATGTATGTATGTATGTATGTATGTATGTATGTATGTAACGGAATCTTTGCGCTTAATTTTCACCGGTTTCTAGAAGTCTGATCAACTTGAAACTTTGCACACGTCTCAAGGACCGTTGACAATGCAATAATTCGATGAAAATTTTCCATTCCATTTTTCAGGTGTTTTCAGCACGTCGGTCATCTACAGATATGGTAGCCGCTCGATATACGAAAAATATGTTACAAAGCGCCCACGCTTTTTCACAATAATACTACATAGTATTTTTGTTTGTACTACATAGTTGTTTTTCGTTCATTATTGTTTTAAGCTTATTTTAAAAATTATTTTTAACTTTTTAGTTCGATGTTCTTTAAAAGCGTGATTTTTAGTTTTTTTAAACTATATTTATTTTTCGGCTGATTTTCAGCCTTTTTTTTCCTTTTAGGGACCTTAGTAATGATCACACGAAATACTATAAGCCTAGTGGTGTCCAAATAACAAAAACGTGTTTTTTTGTATGGAACCCTTTGTGTAGCAGTCCGAGTTGCACTTGACCGATTATTTTTAATACATTTGATCAGTATCTGTGCATACTTCTCAACTCAGCTAATACTGTTTCCACTGGAGTGGAGCGGAGATGAGTTGTGTGATTTGAGCGATATCATTGGTCATTTTTTGTAAGCCTCAGCTCAGCTCCGCGCAGCCCCGCTTCTGTGGAAAAGCACCCTAACTCCAATATGGCGGTCGAGTATAGGCCACGCAGGTTGGCTTTATTCGCCTTTATATGATAAGGAGGAGCGTACCGTGAATGGAATGGACAACATAGTGAGGAGACGAAACCTTCATGCTATTTTTTATCTGAACAGTTACGACTCACACTTAACTTAAGGCGAGGTATGAATAATTACAAACCAAGGTCAACAAAGATTGCGGAAGTGAGTAGCGAATATAACTCGGGAATAGGAACAAGTGGGATGGCAATTGTGCGCTCGCGCCTAATCTGAATCAACGTAAGCGCCAAAACGAAAAAAAACATAAAAAAAGCTATTTCAGGGAATTACATTTCAATCTTCAAATCGCTAGTAACAACAATTCACCACATATTACAATTAATATAAAGATCATTTTTAGTACTACTGCTGTATAATAGGAAAAAATATTGGAAAAAAGGGATGACTTTGGAATTATTAATTTAGAAATTTTTATCCAAACACGTTTTCTTCATGAAAACCCTAGATTATATAGTCGAATTACATGTACAAGAAATTGATTACGATTTGCCTAGTACTTCCTGAAATACTCATGAAAAAAGCACCCCTAATTTATTCATGAGGCGCCTTAAGCGTATATTTCCATATTCTAGTTCATTCGGTTCCGTAGGTATGTTTTAAATTTGAGTATTCCAATACGTACTGAAACGTTTCTTGATTTTCTGACTGACAGACATAACTGTGAGTAGTTATAATTTCTCTATAGGCATGTTTCAAGAAGTTTCGATAAACCTTATGCATAATACGATAGTCTCTTCTGTCAATTTACATAACATACCACATAAACATACCCTTAGCCCGTGCCTCTCGGTGGGGACATTAATGGCTACAATCATGATATCATTTAACACGGAATCACGCCCTGTCATCGGCATCAATCATCATCATCGTCCATTTTGCTTAAAGAATTGAGCCCCAGATAGATGTATTGCTGTTCTTTCCTCAGAACACGCAGCGCGAACTATACCCCTACGGTTATCCGGATGTATCCAAACCGGGTAAAGGTGAAAGCACAAAGCGTGTTCCGCCCTTGAGCGTGTTTCCGCCCAACTACTCGCGAGGGCGGGCGGGAAGATGGTGGGCGGATGCCGAGGAAGGTTCCGAATGGAGACGCCGAGCTTGCGCTTGCGCTTGCCTTCGTTCATGAACTTTCCGTTTGCACGTTTTATTTTATTTTATTGGTTCAGGTCCGTCAACGGACAATACATGTTTACTTAATTGTTACATTTAGTTCTCATTGTAGATGTTTGTCCACTTATAGGCAAACACAGCATGCATTAATTAAATCACAGTTCATAACATATCAAATTACAATTCATTAAATAACAAATATTGAGTAACAATAGTTATTTAGTTAATTAATTACAAATTTTATTTAAGTTAAGTTTAAATTAATATTATTATACAACTCTTCATTCTCTTTTGCGTTATGAAGATATCGTTAGATCTTGTGCTTGGCTATATTTATACTGCATTCATTATTTTACTGTCGATTGGGCGGCGGCTTTCTGTGACTGCCGACACTCGATCAAAGATAACACAGTATACAGAAACTGGATATAGTAATAATAATAATGAAGTAATCATCGCCAACATTTATAAGCGTGCGTCATCACATCACATCAATTTTATGTTGGTTACATTTATATTTGGAAGACGCTTCCACATCTAATTAAACTAAGGCGGATGCGATCCTGCTCATTGTAAACTGTCTTTATAGTTTTAAAACTCTTGTGTTACGCTCGTGGTGAAATGGTGTCTTGCAATATGTTCACACGATTTTCCAAGAAGCGGTGTAGGCAGAGACTAAAGATTTATATTTGAGATGTTCAATAATTCTAAAGGCATTGTTCCAAACAATTTTGTATGAAAAAGTAAAAACGGGATGATGACTCCTTGATGCAAAATACTCCCCATACAGTAAAATGGAGAAAGGCTGATGTGCGTGCGAATATTTATTCGTATATGTAGAATAATGTAACTGAGAAACTTTTATTTTTTGAAGTCGGTTAAAATTAGCTAAGAACAGAATCGCAGAATATTTCATCGTAGTTATAAAGTGAAACTCTTCTTATTTCTTTAAATCAATATTTAAATAATAAAACGAAAAAAATACCATCAACAAAAACAATCCAAGAACCTGAAATCTCCAAAATCAAACAAAAATATCTCGGATTTCGTGAAAAAAACGCGTCTTTACCAAAAGATCCGTTCAAGTCAACAAACCACTCGGGGCGCGAAAGGGCGGGAACTCAAATAAAAATACCAACTTACCGAAAGTATTGCAGCTTGGAACTATTAACTCTGGAACCGCCTTCGATCCTAATGAAACTGATTTTGCAATTTTTTTTTATTTATTCAAAACAAATAGTAAAATATTCTTAAAATTACCTATGATATGGTCACTAAATCCTTCACAGGTTTAAGTGTGACCACTGACACTTACTGTCCCCCGCTTTCACAACGTTTATATTTAGAATTTATAATTTAGCAGCGAAACGTTACCAAAAATCGTGCAAATAAACTTATTTGATTTGATTTGACGAGCGAATTAATGGCGGTCTAGCTTTCAATTTATTATTTAAGTATTGGCGGTCTAAGAAACTTCGGTTTATTTCGACAATGTTAAGTGTTTTGTAGATTTAACTGTATTTGGCTCGATTGATTTGTTGCTTGCAAAAAGGAAGTAAATGGCTGTAGAATCTAACAATTTCCTTCGGACGTGAGTAACTGTTCTCAAGTATATTTTGAATTCTCCAAAGTTAAACCGTAAATCTAAAAGATTTTAAGGCCGAGACTGCTAATTTCACACACAACAAGAGGGAGGGCTACATATTTGTTGTTTCATATTCATTTGGCGTGGAGACCCTCGGCGAGTCTTTAAGGAGGTTGCAAAAAGACTCGTCGAAGCGTCAGGTGATTCTAGAGCTGGCACCTACCTCGCTCAACGAATTAGCCTGGGGATACAGCGAGGTGGTGCCAGCACTTAAGATAACTACTAAGCGGGGGAAGACATGACCATGTTTTTGAAAAAGACTTATTTTGTTCCTATTTTTTTATTATTATTGGCCTGCCCATTAATGAACGACAGAACAGTGGTATGTAAGTAGGTATGTTATAATTTATTCCATGTATTGTATGTATGGCATCTCCAGCAATAAATGTTCCGAAAGTTACGGTGAAAGTAGAAGTATTGAGGAGGCTCGCAAACAATGAAATGGGGAGCGATTCGTCAATCAAAGTGGGACTTCGGTAAAACTTATAATATCCAGGGCGGGTAGCAAGTACAGACAAAGAAAACAAAGTTATGCTGTTGGTTTTTGGATTATTCGAAGTGTCTGGCGGATTTGGCAATAATTTATTGGAAAATCAATAAATGTAGCCCATTACACACACACACACACTCACAGGCCTCACTCACAGATGTCTTAAACTTATAACACCCCTCAATTTCGTCGACGGGGGTTAAAAAGAGATTTTTGGTTCTCTCCAAACTTCTATGAATTTATAAACAAGCATTTAACGCTCTTGGATATGGACTCTTTGTGAATGATTCAATAACAATGTTTTACTGCGACATATGGGAATAAGTTCGTAGAACTTCTCGGAACCATCTGAGAATAGAAGGGTATCAGCTTTGTACGAATAGAACTACCGCCACTCAACATTTGACGGACAACAAAATCTGCTTTTGCACGCATAATAATACTTACACAACGGAGAATGCATGTATAGAGGCGAGCTTATCTCCATCAAGAGACTAGATCCAGCAAACCTAAGAAAATTAAAAAATGACAAATTACTTATGGAAAAACAATCTCTGCAGTCTGAGTAGCTTATCCTAGTGTGGGCCAGACTAGGTTGTGGCCCAAACTCGTCATCAATTTCGACATAGGTAGGTACATTCAGCCAAATTGGTTCTATAATTTTCTATGTCAATGCCATCCCGCATAAAGAAAGAATAAAGAAAGCCAATTTCTTTCATATCCTTGAGGGACAATCAAAGTTTTTCTGACAAAAATTATGGGGCTTCGAAGTTATAATCTAATTTGTGGTACCCATTCCTACCTATTCATTCCTATTGGATAAAATTCCCTTTTTTGGAAATTAATGCCATATTTTGGAGAGAGCTGGTTCAGTTCTATATTTTAGCAATTTCTTCTATATTCAATAACTATGTATCTTCAATTACTTCTTTAGAAACGAATTCAAGTTTTTTTTAAACGCACAATTTTGTAAGTTTTCTACATATAGCGGTCGCTCTAGAACCCGACCAGTCGTATTATGCGGCGTTTCGTGAACAAAAGAATTCCTTTGGCAGGATTGATCTGTAGGTACAAAGGATGGATTTAAGAAGTGGAGCCATCTGAATTTATGATGCTGAGGAAGGAGCCTCCTCTTTCCCCTGCATCATCAGGGACAAAGTTTCTATGGATGAAAAGAATATACTTGACCCATGAAGCTGTAATTTGGCAGGTAGGTAAATTAAATCCATAGTAATTTTTCTCAAAGGTCTGCCTCCGCATGAGGCAAAAAAGGGGGCCGAAGTTAGTATAAAATACACATAAAACATTACCTATGGAGCTGTAATTTAGCAGGTAGGTAGTTAAAGTTTCAGGACGTAAAAAAGGTGGCTAAAGTTTGTAATGAATAGGTAGGATGTTTGGTATCGTTTCCGTATAAAAGGAAAATGGAGAATCTATTTTTAAAGTTATTAAGGAACACTTGCATAAAGAAAGCCTATAAAATTATTGTAAAATACTAATTCCTAAATTATAATTTTTGCCCCTTGCAGTTGCGGGGCAGGATTTCGATAAAAAATACTGAACTTACGTCCTAGATCTTAAAACTGCCTACCTGCCAAGTTACAGCTTCATGGGTAAAAAAGAAAGACTGAAATGTTTGCGGTTTTTCGAGTGCTGCAAGGTATTCGCTAGGGCAGGGCCTTCATTCCATATTTTTAAGTCGGTTAAAAAAAATATACGAGGCACTAAAGTGTGACCCTCACGGTCCGACATCCCACGACCGATGCGCGCCTCCGATTAGCCGGCGGATTAGAAAATCCTTTGCCGAAAACTGAAAAGCAATCTCGGAAGCTCAAACTCCGTATCTGTGACAGCATCCTTTCAGAAAGTTGGCATTATGCGAGAATCTTCGCTATTATCAACGGAATGGGAAAGATGGACGGACAATCTATTACAGTCTTTTGGGTTTATAAGCTTGTAATAAAGCTGTTTGTAGCTTGTTTGTAGCTTGTATTACCATACGGGGTGGCTAGGCATAATGGGGCCCTAATCAGAAAGTGAATTAAATTTTGACCGCACAAAACAGACATTAAGCGATGATAATTAAAATTAAAATTATTCCTATCACGCCTGGTTAACTGAAAGAAATCTCATTTTAGAGATACGGTCGCCTTCGTACATCTGTTTTCTTTCAATGTACATATAACTGTTCAAATAATGGTATTCAATAAATAATCTCAGCTCTTAACAATGCAGTAAACTTCTCGTCCACATCTCGCCTTCTATTGTCGCGTCACCGGCCCCCCGTTTCCAAACTCTTTGTCTGTGAACTCATTAGTTTGAAACAATGATATGATAGCACGGGCCCCCTATTAAATGGCGGATTCTACTTGGCTCCGGGCCAATATAAAATCGTCTGAATTTTATTGGACTGAGGGAAAATTTCAGCTGAAATATAGCGGGCTGCACTATTGGAGGGTTTGAAAGGACTTTGGGGGTGTGGAGTGGTTACTGGTTATCTTTATTTTAGTAGGTACTTGTCTTGAGAGAAAAGTTTGGAGGTACAATTATAGGTCGGGTAAAAAGTCGTTTCGTATTTTGTATGTGTATATTTGTGACTAAATATCTTTGGATGTATTAATTGTATCTGGCTGGTTTTGATATAATTAAAAACATTATATTTCAAAAAAGAAATAAATATAATAAAATGTTGTTTCCGAAAATTTTTATTTGTTTTTCTTTACGTGAGTACGTTTAAATGAGTGAATCGAATGGAGAAATTCAGTACATTTTAAAGTCGTAGAAAAAAATAGAAAGACATGCAACGATGGCCCTGAAAAAATTTCTGATGTGTATGAACCTAATACAGTGTCAGTAAAAGTAGCACAAAGTTGGTTTAAGCGTTTTCAATTCGGAAATTTTTAAGTCAAAGATGCACCTTTTTGTTCGAGCCGTTACGGTCTTCATACAAAATACGAAGAAACTTTTTACCCGACCTAATACATACAAACATATGCTCACGCTTTTTTCCCGGAAGACGGGTAGGCAGAGAATCGCAAGATATACCCCCAAGCTTATATTGCAAGGGGTATATCAACAGTATGAATAAAAAAAAATGTATAGAAATTAAAATAAATAATAATATCGTTTCCTTCACCCGATTTTCCCTCGACTCAACCTAACTCAAGATATTGTTATGCAACCTCGCACCCATATTAGTTGAAAGTTGCAATGGTTATATTTCGATAGTTTAGAAATCTAAAGATAGATAATAATAATTTTAACATATTTTAATATAATATAAATTTAAATAATAGCAGTGATCTCATTGTTAAACTTAAATTCAAATTCAATTTTATTCAATTTTCATGTTATCGCCGCAAATAAGGATTGTCAAATGTTTATTTCCTCCCTCACGAGACAGGCTATGCTTAGTGTGAGGGTCAGCATACCTGTGAATTGTATTTCCTTATGGCAATAAACGATTTTTCATTTTCATTTTCATTTTCAAACAATTAGCAGCACAAGACGTTGTGGTAAGTGTATCTTACGGCCGTTTGCAATAATCTCTCCTCGATCTGCAAATAGATAGGGCCAAGTTCCATGGCGCAACTGTCAAATCTAACTCTAGTAATGTGAAATCCATGGATAGATAGATTATTGCAAATGGACCTTAGTTTACCAGCAGGGCCCGAATACTACTGTTCACAAGCATACGGCAAGCCTGGCACAAACTTCAATACGAGGTATTTGGTATTCTACTAAAACCGGAATACGATTCACAAGCGCCAGCGTGAAGCCAGCGCACTTCGTATTCTACTGTCCAAAACGTACTCATGCTGGCGCCAGTTTGACGCCAGCGTACTTTGTTCTACTGTCCAAAGCGTGCTTACACTGGCGCCAGCGTAAGTAAGTTTTGGATAGTAGAATACGGATCAAATCAAATCAAATCAAATCATTTATTTGTGGAACATAGGTAGTTGGTATAAATTTAGGTGGTATTATTAATATTATGTCTCTCTATGTTTGGCCATGAGGCATACAAATATTTTACACATTTATGTAGTTAGTATTTACACATTTTCACGGAGTACGCTGGCTTCACGCTGGCGCTTGTGAATCGGATTCCGGTTTTAGTAGAATACCAAATACCTCGTATTGAAGTTTGTGCCAGGCTTGTAGTATGCTTGTGAACAGTAGAATTCGGGCCCAGGTATCTTCCGTCATAATGTCACACACACACACGATTCCTGACAAATAACAAATAACATTATCTCAAGATCGAATTCGAATATCGTTTCTAAGAATCTTGCATTGTCGTCTCTACACCACCTTCCGTTCGTTTGTTTGAGCCGCTGTAATTAAAATCGGTGCTCCTGATAAAAGCGCTTACCTGGATCGGTGTGAATGGCATTGGCGCCTACCTACATGTATCTATACAGCGGCTCAATTGGGGTGTGTTCTGCTAGTCAAAATATATACTTTTTATCACACCTGCTCTGAAAATACATACTAATTATACCAATTAGAGGGAAGAAACGCCTTTATCCCGCCCTTCAAATCCTTTCATCCCAAGGTATGGAAGTTTGTATGAAAATCCTTCCGACCCAAGGGTGGGAAGTATGTATGAAATTCCATTACATACCCGGTTTTTTTTATTTTTATTTGTCAGCAGTCATACTGTAAAGAGACTTTAACTGTCTACTAATTAAATTTCAAGTAAATTGTTACTGGCCACATACAGTTTTTTTTTACCAGTTACCAACCTCCTTGGTGCATACAGAAAATTAAATACGAAATTATTTTTCCTCGTAGTAGGTGTAATAAAAAGCACTATACATACCTCAGGATAAAGTACAGTTCCATACCTCAAATGGTTTGCGCCCCTCGCAAGCTCGTGGCGCAAATGCCATAATCTCGGTATGGAACTGTCACTTTCTTCCCTCTGAAGTAATGTACTATTATAGGGTTCCGTACCCGAGAAGGATGTCCAACGAGACCCTATTACTAAGCCTCCGCTGTCCGTCCGTCCGCTGCGGGCTCTAGGTCACGAACCGTAATGGCTAGAGAGTTGAAATGTTCACAGAATGTGTATATCTGTTGCTGCTATAGCAACAAATACTGAACTACACGAAATATTACACAAATAAGGTTGTCTCCAACAAGAAACGTTTTTTTTGTACTTTTCTTGTACGATGTTGCGGAAACCTTCGTGTGAGAATCCGACTCGCACTTGACCGATTATAAGGAACAATCAAATCGGTACTTTGGTTCATGAGTTCTGTGAAAAAGCAAAAAGTGACATGGAAGAAATCTCTTTATAGAGATAAGCTCGCCTCTGTACATATCTTTCTGTAAATGTTACGTGTTTTTTATGTTTTTGTGTGCAATAAAGTATAAATGATACATCATACTCAATGCCAAGATAAAAACATAAAAAAACGACTTCAATGACCTTTTGGTTTTGGTCCTCCCCGCTTGTTTTACAGAGACCCGAAAACGAGCCTACAAAATCTGTCTCCTGACAGTGAAGTCCATACGTATTACAAATTTAAACGAACAAGTGATCCTAACAGCCAGGACATATCTCGTGACAATGACTATAAACACCTATTGGGCTTCCCTTTTGAAAAAAGAAAGAAGTTTTGGAATCGGTTCATAAATAGTACCAGTTTCGATGTAACAAACAAAATAACCGGCCAAGTGCGAGTCGGACTCGTGCACAAAGGGTTCCGTGCCATTATCTATAAAAAACCGCAAAAAAAATGTATGGGAGCCCCCCCTAAATATTAATATAATTTTAATTTAATTATTTATTTTTTAAGTAAATAATATACTCAATATATTGTGAACATTTTAAGCGTCTACCTGCTACCGTTATCAATATCGAGCAAAAATGAGCAAAAAAATCACGTTTGTTGTATGGGAGCCCCCCTTAATATTAAATTTCTTTTAATTTTTAGTATTTGTTGTTATAGCGGCAACAGAAATACATCATCTGTGAAAATTTCAACTGTTTAGCTACCACGGTTCATGAGTTACAGCCTGGTGACGGACAGGACGGACGGACGGACAGACGGACAGCGAAGTCTCAGTAATAGGGTCCCGTTTGGCACCCTTCGGGTACGGAACCCTAAAAACAACATTCAACCGTTTTTGAAGTCGGTTAAAAATACAAATGCTGATCATTTTAAGATTGGTTCCTGGAGGTGGGAGTGCGGGCCTTGGTCGGAAAATTCCATCACGTGGATCGTGGTCTAGTGGTTTCGAGTTCGCATCTCGAGGAGATGCAGCAGGTTCAAATCCCGGTGCTGACTTCCAATGAGATAGCTAATTTATCATCCGTCACTCGCGATTGGGAAAAGGCGTGACGCTATGTATATTAATTAATTTATTAACCGACTTCCCAAAGGAGGAGGTTTACAATTCGTCCGTATGTTTGTTTTTTTTTTTTTTTATGTCTACACCCCGATAGCGCCTAAACGGATGGACCGATTTGGAAAACTATTTTTTTGTTTGAAAGGGTTCACCTTCCCATTGGTCCCATTGACACCAGGTCAGGATCTGATGATGGGATCCTGGAGAAATCGAGGGAACTCTTCAAATATTATAGGCAGACCTATAGTGATTTTTGTGTTTTTCATAATAACTCGTGCAAATGCACATGGTAAGCATAATATTGTGATGCGGAACTGCTGATGAAGACCACATATGGCCACCAGATCTGCTCAATACTAGGTACAAATACAATGCGTGGCTGACGGGCAGGCAACGCATAGCCTAAACCGGTGGACCTAGAGCCATGGAACTTTGTACAGGGGTTCCTTAGTAGCGTGGGGTAGCACTGATATGGGATTTGACAAAATTAATTCCCCAAGGGGGGGGGGGGGATAAGGGGCTACAGTTTGTATTAAACTCAATCTAATCAAATAGGGTTTGTGGAAGTCGGTTTTTTCTAAAGTTTACTTTTTGTTTCAATTATTTGGTTCACAAAACAGATAACAATCAAAATTATGTTATTAACTGGTTCGCCGACACATCTTATATACCGACAGTTCGCCATTGTTCGGTCGTTCGAGCGGTGTGCTTCTGCGAGTGAAGTGAACATGCACAAAATATGGTTCTCGACTGCTCTCCAAAGTATCTGAACACATTTAGCCACATATGGGAGGCGGAACACAAAATTACAGGAACGTGCATCAAATTGGAGAAATAATTATTCATAAATTAGTTTATTACAATATTCAATGAGGCATCACATTAGATTCATTAATTACAATTTAGTTAACCACTCAACCGTCCAGCGTCCCCAAAAGACCCAAATGTACTGTTCTAATTTTTTATAGGTTTTGAACTTTATCTCGATGTGGGTAGGTTGAAAATCGCGGGCCGTGAACTTTGGCCTTTGAGTGGAAAAAAATATATAATTCAATTTAAATTAAGAGTGACAACGAACAGAAACAGAGAACTGGTAATTTTTGGTATTAAATTTTAACGATTTAATTATCAAAAATGTTGATCTCATCACATACATACCTATTGGTAAATAAATAAATAAATAAATAAATATAATATGTTATTCTATGGATACGAATTTTCATATCTCCGTTCAATAAATTCATATATGTCGAACTGAAATCCAATAAGCTATCCAGATTTTCTTCATATTTTTCTAAAATTACATCAAACTAGAATAAGTAACGTCAACGAAAAAGAATTCCTAGGAAATTGAGAAAGGTTCGAGAATTGAGAAATTCTCACGTCCGTCCGTCGTGAGCAAAATGTTCTAAAAGACATCGAAAGTTGTCTTTCAAAAGCCCATTTTACAAGTAGGTAATAATACGTAATTATTGTTTTTGTTACTACACAAAACAGACTTACAGAAAACATAAAATACACAGACCACATACATCTCTCACAGGAGTTTTCTTCCAGCAAACCATATAGAAAGAGAAAGTTTTAATTATATTTGAGCGAGGTGCAATTAATTTAATTTATTTTTTAATAATGGTAATTAGATGACAAATAAAGCCACGTATAAGAATCCTATATTTGATCTTTTCCAAGGCCAAATATTTGACGCTGACAAAAACAACTAAGAATATTATTTTTTTGCTGACCGTAGTCCCGTTCTAAGCTCATAGATTCTTTGACCTGAACCGTCCCGCCCGTACCATTGCTTGACCCTGATTCACCGACCATATGACGACCACTGTGGTGTGGATCTGTGGTGTCCGGGGTTCAATTCCCGGCAAATTAATCGTTACTTTGTTTCGTAAGAGCTCCGTGGTCTAGTGGGTATCACGCTTGCTTCTTGCGCAGGAGATACAGGTTCGAATCCCGGTGCTGACCATGAGTACCATGAGTAAATGCACGAGTTATTATGAAAAACACAAAAATCACTATAGGTGTGCCAATAATATTTGAAGAGTTCCCTCGATTTTTCCAGGATCCCATCATCCTGACCTGGTGTCAATGGGACCAATTGGAAGGTAAACACTTTCTAATAAAAAAAAAACAGAATCGGTCCATCCGTCCAGGCGCAATCGGGCACATACATAAAAAATATATATATAACGACGAATTGTAAACCTCCTCCATTGTGAAGTCGGTTAAAAAAGATACATCTGTTTATATAGGTTTCGTATTATTTATTACTTTCTTTGAGGAGTCATACGGTTATAATATTGTAATGTCATCATTGTAAGATGAAAAAAAAAAAAATGTTAGGTACATTATTTCTGGCTTGGATCGTTTATTCATTCCATTTGGTATGGTGTAATATTTGACTTTCAGAAGACAGATTTTGAAGGCTCGTTTTCGTGTTTATAGATGACATTCGCATTCCGAGCAAAGGGTGAAGAAATGAGCTTGAAGGCTTTATTTTTAATTCTGTAAAAAAAGATAAGTTTTGCGAAATGGGCAAAATTACTAGCGGAGGGTGTAGTGAAAAAAAAAAAGTTTGAGTACATCCTTAATTTAAATGTATGGTACATTCTAAACATCACTGAATCAAGGTCAATATCTCTTGGGTCCTCCGGAAATAGGGTCAGGTCAGCCCTTTAGGAATTACCGATATTTGGACTCAACTAGGCGGATCCGGGGTTTATCGTGCCCTTTCTATCGATAAAGCCCTCCTTAGGCCCTCAGAACGATGATAAAAGAAACAGTACTTTGCATATGCGAAAAACCCGGACGCAAAATCGGCTACACAAAGTTTGAGGAATACTCAAAGCACACCTCGGACACTCCATAGAACGCTCGTAAAATAATCACCTATTACTACTACATAGCCTAATGACATTTGTACACGTGCAAATGTGTGCGTAAACTCGTTCGTTTGTGAATGTGTGCGTTCAGCTTCTATACAAAGTGTCTCCCGAAGAGGCTCCCCGACTCCGGGGTGAGGTGCGGTATCTGAATCCGCGCGGGGAAGGGAGTGGCCGTTCTGCACGTAGTACCTTTATCTCTTCTGTGCTCAAAGTCCCTGTCGCTGTTGATTCCTCGGGATATGTCAGCTCAGCACCAGTATGACTTTTGAACACAAAACAAAACATGGCGTCACGCCTTTTCCCATTCGGGGTGGCAGAGGCACAACTGCGCCCACTTTCAGCCAGTGATTCAATACTCCATTTTGCGTGACAGGGGGCTAGCCCATCGCCGCAACTATGGAGTAATAAAGGTTTCCTCACGATGTTTTTCATCACCGTTATGACTAATCTCATTGGTACATGGTCAGCACCGGGATTCGAACCTGCATCTCCTGCAAGACCTCTCGGCAAGCATAACCACGACGGACGTAAAGACCACGGAGCTCTCAGCAGATGACATTTGAGTGTCAATTAATTTGTGGAGTAATCTGTATTTTCGGTTATAATGGGACTTCGAATTGAGCTTGTGAAGATTAAAGGATTAGTGTTGATATACACCAGGATCGCAGCAAGTGGAGTCTTTAGTCTCTGCCAACCCCACTTCCGGAAAAAAGGCCTGAGCATAAATGTATGGGATGTAATAATTTAAACAAAAAGTAAACTTTAGAAAAAACCGACTTCCACACCCTATTTGATTAGATTGAGTTTAATACAAACTGTAACCCCTTATCCCCCCCCCCCCCCTTGGGGAATTAATTTTGTCAAATACCATATCAGTGCTACCCCACGCTACTAAGGAACCCCTGTACAAAGTTTCATGACTCTAGGTCCACCGGTTTAGGCTATGCGTTGCCTGCCCGACAGCCACACATTGTATTTGTACCTAGTATTGAGCAGATCTGGTGGCAATATGTGGTCTTCATCAGCAGTTCCGCATCACAATATTATGCTTACCATGTGCATTTGCACGAGTTATTATGAAAAACACAAAAATCACTATAGGTCTGCCTATAATATTTGAAGATTTCTCTCGATTTCTCCAGGATCCCATCATCAGATCCTGACCTGGTGTCAATGGGACCAATGGGAAGGTAAACCCTTTCAAACAAAAAAAATATTTTCTAAATCGGTCCATCCGTTTAGGTGCTATCGGGGCACATCTTGGAGGAACGCGGCCTTTCCTATGTTGCTCGAAGAAAAAATAATCGGTTAAGTGCGGGTCGGTATCGCACACGAAGGGTACCGTACCATCGTACAACAAATCAAAAGCACTCAAAACAATAAAAAAAAAAAAACAAAAAGAAAATTTAAAAAGTTTATGCCTTCACGAGATTTGAACCGACGACCTCCGGATTGAGAGTCTACATCATACCGCACCGGCTAACCACAACCATGTGGGTTGACGCGAAATATGCTATCATATTTAAATGTGTAGTATATGTGTCTATGACATGGTTGCTATGACAATAAATAAACAGTTTCAGTCAAGATCTCCATTTTGAAATGCGTAAGTGTATCTAAACACGTCTCTTGTATCGGGGCCCCCTTTAATTTGCAATATCTCTCGTATTTCAGTATTTGTGGTTGGTGCGGCAACAGATATACACATTCTGTGAAAATTTCAGCTTTCTAGCTATTACGGTTCGTGCAGACGGACCCGGTGACAGACAGGACGGACGGACGGACGGACGGACGGACGGACGGACAGACGGACAGCGAAGTCTCAGTAATAGGGTCCCGTTTGGCACCCTTCGGGTACGGTACCCTAAAGAACAAACATCCGGACGAATTGTAAACCTCCTCCTTTGGGAAGTCGGTTAAAAAGAGCTCCGTGGTCTAGTGGGTTTCATGCTTGCCTCTCACGCTACGTTTCTTAAGTACGTTGTGCGGACGTTCTAACGGTGAAGGAAAACATCGCGAGGAAACCTTGCTCGGCTCGCCTTCTGTCACGCAAAATGTAGTATTGAATCACTGGCTGAAAGTGGGCGCAGTGGTGCCTCTGCCACCCCGTATGGGAAAAGGCGTGACGCTATGTTATGTCATATTAAGGAGCAGATGCTACAGGCGATCGTCGAGTCAATTTATATCAAAAGTGAAGTAATTGAAAACATTTAACATAATTTCACTGAAAAACAGACCTGCCAATAGCAGAACGGTAAAATAGCCAGGAGCAGAAATAAATGATCTGGATAGATGAAGTACAATATTATAAAGTCGGGGTACAGGTAAGCTACACGGTGAAGTAACATTTTCGACGCTATAACGCTTGTGATAAGATCGGTGTAAGTTTTTGGTAGTTTACATTGGACTTGGCTGCTGTGCATTGGGCTGCCAAACAAAGTAAGCAAATTTTCGTTAAAAGTTAGCGAAACTGTAGTAACTGCCATTAAAATAAACGGCCAAGTGCGAGTGGGACTCGTGCACCAAGGGTTCCGATCACACTTGGAGAGCGTTACACATGTAATTAGGTTGTGACACATGGACAGACAGACAGACGGACGGACAACAAAGTGATCCTAAAAGGGTTCCTTTTTTCTTGTAAGGGTCTGAACCCTATAAACAATTAAAACCATAGCCATGATACCCACCGTTACGCTATTTCCCATACGGAGTTAGCAAAAACTGTTGTTCCCACATTCAGTCAGATTTTCAATGCTCTTTTTTAAATTTTTATTTTTGTTTTATGTTTCCTAAGTTGACATTTATTTTGGGTTATTAAGATTATTTTATCATTGACATTTTATTTTCTATTTTACTTATAATCTCATGTTTGTATTGGATTTATTGGACTATATTAAGTCTGGAAATAAATGATTTATTTTATTTATTTATTTATTTATAAACCGCCACATTAAGGACAAAAACAGCCGAGCTGGCAACACAGAAGCAATTAAATTTCATGCTCGCCAGAACTTGGTCGACGGTGCGTGAGATTGATGAAATGTGAATTGTGAGTTTTATGGACCCTAGTGTGGGGTTCGATTGGCCGTTGAGTTTATTGGCTATTTACTTGGCTTGAGCGGCATTATAGGAAAACCTTTTGATCGATTTTGCAGCAGGTACAACCTACAGTCTTCACAAAATAAAATATCCGTTTTGACAGTTCACGCCCATGAAGTTTTAACCCCTAACGCGTAGGTAATAGAAGCGGTTTTCCTAGGTGAAACTTGTACGCTTTGCTTGTACGCAACAGTTGGCTTTTATTACCTACGCATTAGGGGTTAAAACTTCATGGGCGTGAACTGTCGTAACGGGCCTTTTAATTTGTGAAGACTTGAAACTTTCACAGTATTCCGATGACGTTTCCTGCGCAGTACCATTTTACGATCGCGGGTAACTGAGTTAACAATCGTAAACATCCTACTTGAATATTGGTCTAACAATTTCGTATTTTCATGATACGGAAATCTCGATTAAATTACACAAACTTATTTTGTTATTAGTTTCTTTACAAGTTTGTTAGCAGAATCCATTCACTTTACGTAATTTAATTAATTTTGCTCGATAGAAAAGTGCCCCGAAGATATCACAAAATCTGTCTGTCACAATATTCATTTTTAGGGTTCCGTACCCGAAGGCCCATGCATATTATTTTTTTGCGGTTTTTTGTAGATAATGGTTCGGAACCCTTCGTGCGTGAGTCCGACTCGCACTTGGCCGGTTATTAATATTTAAACTTCTATTCCTCTAAAAGAAAGTTGAAGGTGAAATTCTCAGTTCCGCTATTGCTACACAACCAATTTATCTTTGTTCATGTTCAGTGCTGCTCGCTACAGTCGGTATTAGAATGGAATTTAATTCCATCAAGTTCGGAACATTCAGATTCGCAGCTCCGATTCTCCGAACACGGATGTTGCAGGCAAACTCGGGAATTCAGCATTTCAATATCGGTTGTTGGCTCGACAAAATAATCCCATAGGTGTGCGCCGCCGCAGCACTTACCGCGACATATAGGAAGAGAGGCGGTTCGACGCGCGAACTCATCCGGGCTCGCAATCAGTGACTCCCAAGGAACTTATTCTGTCCATTGTAGGTTTACTGGAAGAAATGGTGATAAAAAGTGTTGTGTTGTTGTGTTTTTGACGTGACAACGTCTTATAAATTGGTTTGCCGGGTGACACTTCAAGAAACTGCGTTACGCTCCGCTCACGTTATGCGCTCACAATGAGAGCGAGTGAGAGGCACGCGTCCCTTCCACTCGGGCATGGTTAGCCCGCCTAAGAGCGAGAGAGACAGACATAAAAAGTGAAAGGCACGCGTCAAATATAATTCTTTGTATAAATAAATGTTTTAAATTGTTACTTTTATTTCATCCTTCTTCCT
This sequence comes from Argyresthia albistria, assembly GCA_963457715.1. Lineage (NCBI taxonomy): Eukaryota > Metazoa > Arthropoda > Insecta > Lepidoptera > Argyresthiidae > Argyresthia > Argyresthia albistria. The sequence goes on along the minus strand of OY735277.1, from coordinate 8,902,571 downwards.
ACTATACGAATGAATATTCACATTAAAATTATTTTACCACTCAAAGTCGTTGTCACGTAAAACTTTCGCCCGTATACCGACTTTACAGGCAACCAATTTTTTTTTTCTAATATTAAGTGTCTGTTTTATCTTTAATTGTTTTATTTTTATCTGTGCAATAAAGTATTTAGGAATCGTCTTGTTTAAGTTTAAGTATTAAGTAGTAACTTGCACGGCCAAGTTTACATTAATTAGAAATTGTGAAAATTACGGATAACTGTCACCAACTTACTGTTCAGTTGCTAGTGTCATATGTCCATTTTCAATATAACCTTATCTATCCATGATTTTTATCTAAAACCAAATAACTAACCCTGAGTTTCACGAAACTATTTTGATTTTTGAGTTGTCACTTAACTAATTTAATCGCGAGAATCTCATAGGATAGTCATTTGTTTCAGTTGCTCAGAATTTGCTTAAATTAAAAATTTGTTTCGTGAAACTCACGTTTAGACACAAATCCGTATAAAAATGTGAAAGTACGTCTGTCAATGTCGCATTTATGTCACTGCTATTATATCGCTACAGTACATCTACAAACCCGGTTGGGTTAGGCGTGATCAGTTCAGTTCAGTTCAGTTCAAAAATTTTATTGACCATAAAATCATACATATTACTTAGTCAACATCAATATAATATTAATATTTTTGTATACTACCGCTCGTTTGGAAGTTGTGTTCGGAATAGGGATGGAGCAAAGAAGGGCAAGATCACGTACAATACCAACTGTAAGAGATATGTTCGCTAGTGAATAGGCAGTATTAGGACACACTCCTACAGTTAGAACTCGCGCTCAAAGTAAGTTATACACCAATGTACGCTTTTCGCCTCTCCATTGTATGCAATAAGAACGTTGTAATAAGAAGCTTATCACGAATTGACGTGAGATATAAACTAACATAGGTTAGCTTTTAGAGTGAGATATGCTTGACTATGATTGATACGTTGTTAGGGTTCCGTACCCGAAGGGTGCTAAACGGGACCCTATTACTGAGACTTCGCTGTCTGTCCGTCCGTCCGTCCGTCCGTCCGTCGTCCGTCCGTCCGTCTGTCTGTCTGTCACCAGGCTGTATCTCATGAACCGTGGTAGCTAGACAGTTGAAATTTTCACAGATGATGTATTTCTGTTGCCGCTATAACAACAAATACTAAAAATCAAAACAAATTTAATATTAAGGGGGGCTCCCATACAAAAAACGTGATTTTACACATGTGATTACATAATCTTGATGTCTGCAGCCACTTGGGAAGTTTCTGACCCACAACCTGAATTTTGCTTACACGAATGAAACATATGGTAGTTTTTAGATAGATATATCCTTTAATTGTTTTTTTTCTACCTCATGGAAATTCTGAAAAAAAAATCCATTTATGTGATGAATTTCGTCAACCGCTGAGGGTAACTTTTCCATAGTAAATGACCCAAAAACATGAATTTTTGGGGTCACCATAGAAACCTATACTTAGTTGTCATAAGATAATTCAACGTCCTTTAAAATGGTGCATTTTTTTTTCGTATCTCATTGGAATGTTGAAAAAATTACGTTTATATGATGAATTTCGAAAGCCAAACTAGTATATTCTGATACGTTTGTAGAAACGGTTGTAGAACCGGTTGTAGAACCGGTAGTAGAACCGGTTGCGCCATTATTTCCCAAGATTTCCGTTACACTTAATATTGCGTTTGCGGTTGCGCCATTATATCCCAAGATTTCCGTTACACTTAATATTGCGTTTGCGGTTGCGCCATTATATCCCAAGATTCCCATTACACTTAATATTGCGTTTGCGGTTGCGCCATTATATACCAAGATTCCCGTTACCCATAATATTGCGTTTGCGGTTGCGCCATTATATCCCAAGATTCACGTTACCCATAATATTGCGTTTTAGTCCATAACAAGTAGATGTCTCAGGTTGTATAATAAGCCATAATTCATATCTGTACGCCGCTGCGGGTAATGTTTCCGCGGTGACCACCCACAGAGCCCCTGCCAGTTGAGCGAAAATTTCAAAATGAGGCCCGTCACGATAAGGGATAGTACTGAAAATCCGCAGTGTTGCTTGCACATAGGCATAGTACTATGCAGAGTTCCAACTTATAGTATCTGTGGTTTCAGCGATCTTTCGGCTGATGTCTGACGTTTACAGGGGGGCGCCAGCTCTACGCAACTTAAAGTCTTCACGAAATAGAAGGCCCGTTTTGACAGTTCACGCCCATGAAGTTTTGACCCCTAATGCGTAGGTAATAAAAGCCAACTATTGCACCTAGGAAAACCGCTTCTGTTACCGCATTAGGGGTTAAAACTTCATGTGCGTGAACTGTCAAAACGGGCCTTTTATTTTGTGAAGACTTTAATGCAACGAACCGACCTTTCATTGATTGGTCATCATCATCAAGCGTTGTTAGTTTCACTTGTCACCTCACGCCAAACGATCGGTGGACAGCTGGCTGTCAGTACATGTCTGTGATTTATAAATACTCAGATGTTAACAATCCATAAACTCGTTGCGTCTTAGTAGTTAGATGGATACTCTACCTAATTATGTCCCCTTAAGCTTACCCCCGGTTTCAATCCAAGGTTACGATTAGCTAATAGAATAATTAACTAATTACGATGGTGAATAGCAGTTAGCAAAGCAAGTAATAGTTTAAAGATGAGCAGAATAGCAGCATGGTCTGGTGCTGTTCGCTTGACAACGATATTGGCAATTCGGTCAGAAACTGTGTCTGGCCAAGCATTAGGCGAACTGTCAAACACATGACCGAAGCTTGTAAATTCCAATTTCAACATTCTTGGCGCACCCTGTTCTGTATAGTTCGAATCGTTTTAAAGTGTCGACTTGTACTAGAATATAGTCCAATCACGAACAAAGATTCGATAGAAAAATATCAAAAACCCAAACAGTGAGTCTATATGACATAAAATATAATTTCCTGCATTCCCGAAAACGTTTTACGATGTCGAAAACGTTCGTGATCGAGGCTCTGCTAACAGCCGGTACCTAAATACAGTTTAATATTTTTAGTTGAAGAAAAAAATAAAGTTGTTCATAAGGGCGGGCCCTATAGGCAATCAGAACTTAGAATTTCATCCTTAACTTATTTTTAGAGGAAATTAAATTAAAAAAAAAGGTGAAAGCCAAGCTAAGCAAGCCTAACTGAGGAACATACTGTGCCATTTATATAATGATTAGATAAATAACAAGAAGACAAAGTAATATAATTACGTTTATGGGAAAGCGATGTCACGCTGTCACTCGTGATAAACAAGCTAGTGAAAAAACGAACAGCAATAATACTCATCATTCCGAGCGATTTGTGTTTTGCTAAAGGCTGTTTTTGCCTAATGCGCCGTCTTAAGTTGCTTTAAAACTGCATTGTCTGGAAAATTCGATAGTATCCGGGACCTACGGAATAACGTCATCCAAAACATCGAAGCGCCCGTGGCCCAGCGTAGTACTGGCAATGACTGGCATACCGGAACAGGCTTACAGGTCTCAGCGACACCCGGCCGAGACGGAAACTGCATGGGATGGAAAAATCGAGAGACCCAATTGACTGCGCCTGCGGGGGAATGCGGCTCGCCAAACGATTGTTTTATTCAACAAACGTTTGCATACGCAACCTACATATGTACGATGACGGGCCGCCAGACAGTTTCGCAGCGGCTGACCAATCACAGCTGTCTTACCTCGTCCCCGCCGCCCGGTAAATTGGTGAGTTGTTTCAAAGGAAAATGTATCTATGCGCTCTCGATTGGATAAGTGCTCCCTGGAAAAATCAATTGATACCGAAGAAAAATACAGTAATTTAACATATACGTTTTAATTCAATTTATGCTGATTACACATTCATGATGAGCCTTATTTTATGTAAGTAATATCAAAGTCACATTTGGATTCATAAATGTACAACCTTACTTCTTTAGTGAGAGTATCATTATACAATGAATGATAATGATGGTAGAGTGTGATTTTATCAACGCAAATAATAAAACACCTTACATTATTTCTGTATCTACCTATAAATACAAAATGGCGGGTTAGCTCAAGGCTGGACCGATTTTAATCATATTTTATTTGCTGGATTTGTATATATTTGTGATTCGCCATTTCACCGTAAATAATGTCGCGCGTCAACTTCCGGGAAACTGTGCTGGGCAACGTTTCAGCGACAAGTTTCGTAACATTTTCTCTCCTAGCCTTTTCTCTTGGTCCTTCTATGCCGATGCCGAGGGTTATAAAGAAACTATTTCTAAACCAGAACATAAAAAGACTAAAGTGACCGCAGAAATCCACTCAACTGGTATCAAATTGAATTTCTGCAGACTCTTGGAGAAAAAGCTTTCAATCTTGAGACGAAAACGCAGTAAATGGATTATTGAGACCATTCGGTCCAACCGCATGGTTAAAAAATATATTGTAAGTAGGTAGATGTTGTAACGTGAAATATATAAGTTTTAGTCACAATTTAGAGACTTAATTTGTTCAGAATGATACCATAAATATTCAATATATTTTTTGAACCTAATCAAAAGAAAACAGAATCTTAAAAGAGATTACTTACAGCAAACCTCATAAAAAGGATGTGACCTAGTTTGTAAAAGTAAAAATACTTAACAAAAATCAATATTTTCAACCGACTTCAAAAAAGGAGGAGGTTCTCAATTCGACCCGTATGTTTTTTTTTTTTCTATGTTTGTTACGCGATAACTTCGCCAATTATGAACCGATTTGAACAAATCTTTTTTCGGCGTATAGGTAATACCTCAAGGGTGGTCCCATTGACACCAGGTCAGGATCTGATGATGGGATCCTGGAGAAATTGAGGGAACTCTTCAAATATTATAGGCAGACCTATAGTGATTTTTGTGTTTTTCATAATAACTCGTGCAAATGCACATGGTAAGCATAATATTGTGATGCGGAACTGCTGATGAAGACCACATATGGCCACCAGATCTGCTCAATACTAGGTACAAATACAATGCGTGGCTGACGGGCAGGCAAAGCATAGCCTAAACCGGTAGACCTAGAGCCATGAAACTTTGTACAGAGGTTCCTTAGTAGCGTGGGGTAGCACTGAGATGGGATTTGACAAAATTAATTCCCCAAGGGTGGGGGGATAAGGGGTTACAGTTTGTATTATACTCAATCTAATCAAATAGGGTTTGTGGAAGTCGGTTTTTTCTAAAGTTTACTTTTTGTTTCAATTATTGTTTGTAACGTTCTTCTGATATTTTGTCTGCGTTGATGAAATCACACTTTAAGAGATGAACTATCTATAAACATTTTTAATCATAGTGAGATGTGACAAAATATAAACTTTTACTTGTGATGTCGTTATATTTCACTTAGATCTTTCTTTTGCAAAAATTATGGTATTCCTGCTGGCGTCTCTCGAATCATCCTGTATTTTTACAATTATACATTAAACATTAAGCCAATGTAGATAATAAGTATATTTTTTACTTTCTGATAAATATACAAGGCCGAAAAAAAGTGTGAAATATATTGAAACATCACTCATTTCCTTTTCACCCTTGTCGTTTTAAAATATAAGTAAATTGATCACCTGCCAGTCCTAACTCAAAATATATTGTTTATAAGTTAAAAAAAGTAAAATACAACAACACCATAACCATATTATTATGCATACAATGAATTCACTTGAATTTTCGGGCGATTTTTAACATTGACTCATTTAATGTTTTAATTAATTATTTTTACCATATTGACATAATTTTTTGAACCTTCGATTAGCACTTAATCCTAGATGAGAAGCTCTTGAGTTTCATTTTTTATCCAACAATTATTTGGAGAAATTACGGCAACATAATTATATTTTTTCGTATTCATTTGTTGAATTTTTGTATACACATACGTGCAACAAAGGATGAACATAATTTGGATTATTTTATAAATACTTCAGTCTTTAATGACATGACCTGTAACTTGCAGTACATCCAGAAGTTCAACATACTTACTTTATTTATAGCAAATTTAAATTAAATGAAACGAATGAACACCTACAAAGACATATCAATAATGCATATCCTAGAAATTTGGCAATATTTAAGTGATATTTTAATTCACAAAATGGCATAAAAGTATAAGGCACGTTTTTATATTATTCTAGATTTTTTAACTAATGTAGAAAGGACGTTTGACACAGCTACCGGATGCTATCAATAAATAAATATAATTATTCTGTTAAAAGATATCTAGCAAACAATTTGGCACAACAGGTTTGTAAAGACAACAATAAAGACTTTTATGATATGTTTTAAAAATTGTGTCTTGATAAAGAAATAAAAGGAAAATAAAATGAAACAAAATAAAATAATCATTATGTTTTTTATTCAAAATCGAAATGTAACAGACAAACCACTCTGAAGAGTTTAAAAATCAATTATTGTATGTGGATACTCTTAGGTAGTATTCAACCACAGACACATTTTGAAGCTAAAGTAAAAATAAAACAGTTGGTTGTTACAAATCAGTCGTTAAAAATCGAGAAATTAAGTAAATTAATAACTTAGGAAAATAAAATTAATAAACTTTGGTATCTGTATTAAAACCGAAGATTTTTCGCAGAAGAAAAAGCAATTATTACGATTTAAAAAATTAACATAACATATTTACAATAGATTGACGATCAAGCGGTATTTTAAATTAAAATTAGAAACTTATAATTATTGTCAGTTCGCAATTTGAGTATTACATTGTATTTACAATGATTAAATGCAAAATGAGTATCAATAAAAACACATATTTTGCGGCAGTATCAATTTAAAACAATTACAAAATACATACATATTATCAATATTATAAATAAATGCATTTTGATCAACAATTCAGATACAATAATACACTTTAAACAAACGGCAACTCATATTTGCCGGGGCTAATTTAAAATTTTCCCATATATATTTTATATAATATTGAAAAAAAAATACATCAACAATTTAAGAAGATTGAACTATAAAACCTATACTTACTTAAAAAAAGAGATCCATCAAGGGAATCATAAATTTAGTCAATCGACAAGCGATATAATGTAATATCATAAAATTTTACTTTTCATTTCAAATGAGTAAATATTATTTTCTAAACAATATGTAACTGGACAGTTAAAAAACACATCGTTTCATCTTTAACGCGTTAATTGGACGTAATTTCGTCAATTTTACAATTATTATTATAATTATAATTATTATGATAAAGTCAGTCGAACGATTAAACAACCCAGTTAGAGATGACCCGAAAAAGACATATAACTCATAATCATAACAATGTCTTTTTTAACTTTTTATACACTCATCGGGCCATCTTTATTTATACTCGTTCACAAATATGTATTTCTATCTAAATTGCGTGGACTAAACTCGATTCTATAGTTCGTCATCGTATCTTATCACATTCATGAAAAAATCAATTTTTCCTTTTTTTTTATTTTTATCTACCTACTTTAACTAGTCCTTTCTATTTACACTCAACACGTAACACCAACACACAAATCCTTCACTTAATTTGAACGTCACTTTGTTTTCCCTCCAATTTTATAAACGTCACTTCTTTCACTTTGTTTTTTACACCACATGCGTTTCGTTTCTTTTGTTGTATGACTCGTCAATGGTCACGTTTTGTTTTTTGTTTTCCTTCCTTATCGTGCCGTATTGCGGGACGTCTGAGGTCAGGTTCTGTACTGTTAGTATTTGGCTGGAGTTATTTTGTGGTGTGCTGCTAGACAGTGGGCTTCCGTATTGGCTGCCATATTTGTGGCGCGACGGGTCCTTGAGAATTGACTGAGGCTGCTTGATAGGTGCTGGCGCTTGAGAATGCTGCAACAATGAGACGTTTCGTTATCATAATTATTGTTGTCAACCAAGAGTCCAATTCTGCAAATATTTTATGATATGATAAATGAGTATTTGTTTCTGTTCAATGGAGGATGATAAAATTCTATGGTTGAATGGTAAGAATATGGTAAAAATAAAAAGTACTCATTGAATGACGTTGATATAAAAAGCTGCATTTTATACACCTAAATCCATTTAAATCGGCGTTAAACCAAATCGTAAAAGGCATGATAAAGTTTTTTACTTGCGCACAGTTCCCAGGGTGTAACACAGTGACGTCAGGCGGCGGAACGGGCGCCATTTTGTCGAGTCGCTGCCGCCTCAAAGTGCCGCCCGCCGACTGCCGGTCTAGAGGTACTGTGAACAAGACGGGGAGATTAGTACAAAACCTTGGGCTAGCGGCTAGAGTAGGATATTGTAGCTAACTTTCAATTGCGTTAGGTTAGGTTGGAACTTAGAAGAAGCAAAATCGGAGCGAGTGGAGCGGAGCGAAAATGGGACGAAAGTGTTTTGCTCATTGCCCGGTGTACCATCCGTTAATATGCAGATTAACGAGACTAAGTGCAAAAAATCAGCTATTTCAAGCAAAATTTTGCATATAAACGTACCAGGTAATCCGCAAATTATCTAGTTAATGTGCAAATTAACGGGTTTTTCCCGGAAGAGGGGCAGGCAGAGCCTAAAGACGTCCACTTGCTGCGATACACATACATCCCTCGCTTCATCAACTCCTAAGTATCTTCATACTTGCTCGCCGATTGCGGATACTTAGTATGGAGATTAGTAATAGCCAGGCTTCCTTGTCCATCTGTTGCAGGAGTTGGTGAGGCTGAATTAGAAGACCAGGCACAGGGAAAAAGCACAAAGACCCCGCTTAAGGCGCCTCACGATTAAATTAGGGGTGTTTTTTTCATGTGTATTTCAAGAAATACTCGGCAAATCGTAATAAATTTCTGGTATATGTAATTTGACTATAATTATAATCTGAGGATTTCATGAAATGTGTTTATTTTGATATAATTAGAAACGTATTTACCTATCTCATGCACTTACCACCTAAGTAAAACTAATAATGTTGCAATGCCCTTGCAGGGCGCATGTTCTGGAACTTATCCTACATTATAATATCTTTGTACATACCACATGCAAGCAATTAATAAATGAATAAATGAAGGAAAACGTGTTTGGATAAAATTTTCTCGAAAGTCAACCCTTTTTTCCAATATTTTTTCCTATTATACCGCAGTAGTAGTAAATATGATCTTTCTATTAATTGTAATATGTGGAGAATTCTTGTAACTAGCGTTTTGAAGATTGAAATGTAATTCCCTGAAATAGCTTATTTTTATGTTTTTTTTTTCGTTTTGGCGCTTACATTGATTCAGATTAGGCGCGAGCGCACAATTGCCATCCCACTTGTTCCTATTCCCGAATTATATTCGCTTCTCACTTCCGCAATCTTCGTTGACCTTGGTTTGTAATTGTTCATACCTCGGGAGAAGAAGAAGTGGCGGTATCTGAAGTTCGATTAGAGCTCGTCTAAGCTGAAATGACGCGCCCCACTCCTTGGTTTTGTATTTACTTGTCATACAAAACCAAGGAGTGGGTCGCGTCATTTCAGCCTAGACGAGCTCTAGAACACAATATATTTTTAAATTTTCTTGTGCGATGTCACACAAGTCACACAACCCTATTTGAAAGCTTTTTTTAAACGCATACACGCTACTTACTATCCATGTTATAGTTGTTATGCTGCGGTGAGCTGTTGGTATGGGACGGCGAGTTGTTCAGCGCCCCGTTCATCATCAGAGGCTTCGGCACGGCCCCGTATTGCTGCGGCGGCGTGGGAGTCCGCCCGGTCTGTGGAAAGAAACAACATAGCGTCACGACTATTCCCATACGGGGTGGCAGAGGCACAACTGTGCCCACTTTTAGCCAGTGATTCGATACTCCATTTTGCGTGACGGGGGGGCAAGCCCATCGCCGCAGCTATGGAGTAATTAAGGTTTCCTCACGATGTTCATCCATCACCGTTAGAACATCCAAGCTGGACGTACATTTACTGATACGCATCGCAGGCAGGGAACGCATTTTGATTATCTGTCATTGCTAACATTTGCCAGATGCGCGAGATAAAGACGTGGACGCCTGCGTTTAGTAAAATACAATTTCATAAGTCCTTGTCTATCTGTAATATCATAATAATATCATTTAGCCCAGGTCTCTCAAGAGACGGAGAAACAGTCAGATAACGTTTTTTGACACTTTTTGTACGTGTCAAATGTCAAAACCGCCGGATCTGGGGGCGCGGCAGCGCCCCCAAGCCAAGTCTAAACCTGTCTGAATGAGAGAACGGCACTTATACAATCGCCATTGAACTGACTCTAAGTACATTACCCTTCAGGCAAACTAGAAATGAGTAATCTTTAGAGCCTTATACTTTTGTTTACACAAAAAATCAATAATTTAATTTATGCTCAAACAAAAATCACTTGCCTCGTCTTTTATTAAATCTGACATTTATTTACAGTTTTTATCTCAAAACTAAGAATATTCAAATCGTATCAAAATCATTTTGTTTTGCTACTAGAAGATATAAATCTAATTAGAAAAGCTGCCAGTTTGCAGACAAAAAATATCAGACCATTTTGGTTTTATTTTTAAATAGTTTGAAAGTAACCCACTTTGCGTAGGCAAGGGTATTCCTTTGTACAGCCTTTTTGTGATGATAAAGAAAATGAAAAAGTGAAAAGTAGCGATGAAAAAAAACGGGACTCGCTGTTTTTGTTTTACTTTAATTATTTTAAGGGTTATAACGAAATTGACTCGCTCACTTTGTGACTGAAAGACGGGCTTAGTAAAAATAATGCTTTTATTTTAGTGACCCTACTGCTATTCATGAAAACTGGTCAAGACGTGGCAGTGAATCTGTTTCGTGTTCCGTCTCTCAGGGAACCTGGGCCCGTATTCTACTGTACACAAGCATACCACAAGCCTGGCACAAACTTGAATACGACGCATTTGGTATTCTACTAAATCTCACAAGCGCCAGCGAGACGCCGGCGTGACGCCAGCCTACTTCGTATTCTACTGTCCGCTGGCGCCGTTCCAACGCCGCCGGCGTCTCGCTGGCGCTTGTGAGATTTAGTAGAATACCAAATGCGTCGTATTCAAGTTTGTGCCAGGCTTGTGGTATGCTTGTGAACAGTAGAATACGGGCCCTGTTCAGATACAGAATCACCGCGCAGTGTGGCACGACGACGACACCCAACTTTATGATGCTCCTAAACGGGCCAGGTTTTGCTGCAATATGTAGCCGGCAACTATTGGTGTTCCCTCTTACTCACATGTTAGAAAAAGACACCAATAGTTGCCAGCCACATATTGCAGTGAAAATATGGCCCGTTTAGGAGCACCATTACTTATTCATTATTTGGCTTTTGGAGTATTTTTTTTAGGAAATTAACGGTAGTTTTAATTTTTAACGTCCACTTTTACTGCGATCTGTCATCTGGGACATTTATCAGTAGTTTTGTTTTGTTATATATGGACAGACTTGTAGGCATGGAACCAGTGTCCAATCCTGGGTCATTTTAATTTTATGTGGCTAGATCAGGTCTTGCGGAGCTTTTCTTTTTAGTCTCTTAAATGTTGATGTCTCTGCCATCAGGTTTGTAGCCAATACATTTGGGTGCTCTTCCAATCTAGTTTTGTATCTTTTAAGGCTGGATATGATTTCTTCCTGCACTGTGGGAATCCTCAAGTCTTTGTGGATGTTCTCATTTGTGATGTACCATGGTAGAAATTGGTAATCAATAAATTTATGATAAGATAAGCGTTTATTCAGATATATAACTATGCGATAACTTTACACAAAACAGAACACAGATAAAGCAGGAGTCAACATTTCACATAACCAATCAAACGATGGTAAATAATTGCCAATGGTAGATAATTTTACCATTAATTTTGCCATAAATAGATACTCCAAACGTAAGACAATGGATATCTGAAGTTCAGCGTTTTCGTCGCGCCATCCAATGTCATTGCGCGATCATTCTTTACCTGAATAGGGCCCCTGCTCTGTAGATAGTGTAAGTGATAGTTGGAGAGAATAGTGATTGATAATACTAATATTGATGAGATACAAGCGTAATAGTGTTGACAGTGATGTGGTTACGACCGGTAGCGGTCTGACAGTGATGTGGTTACGACCGGTAGCGGTCTGACAGTGATGTGGTTACGACCGGTAGCGGTCTGACAGTGATGTGGTTACGACCGGTAGCGGTCTGACAGTGATGTGGTTACGACCGGTAGCGGTCTGACAGTGATGTGGTTACGACCGGTAGCGGTCTGACAGTGATGTGGTTTCGACCGGTAGCGGTCTGACAGTGATGTGGTTACGACCGGTAGCGGTCTGACAGTGATGTGGTTACGACCGGTAGCGGTCTGACAGTGATGTGGTTACGACCGGTAGCGGTCTGACAGTGATGTGGTTACGACCGGTAGCGGTCTGACAGTGATGTGGTTACGACCGGTAGCGGTCTGACAGTGATGTGGTTACGACCGGTAGCGGTCTGACAGTGATGTGGTTACGACCGGTAGCGGTCTGACAGTGATGTGGTTACGACCGGTAGCGGTCTGACAGTGATGTGGTTTCGACCGGTAGCGGTCTGACAGTGATGTGGTTACGACCGGTAGCGGTCTGACAGTGATGTGGTTACGACCGGTAGCGGTCTGACAGTGATGTGGTTACGACCGGTAGCGGTCTGACAGTGATGTGGTTACGACCGGTAGCGGTCTGACAGTGATGTGGTTACGACCGGTAGCGGTCTGACAGTGATGTGGTTACGACCGGTAGCGGTCTGACAGTGATGTGGTTACGACCGGTAGCGGTCTGACAGTGATGTGGTTACGACCGGTAGCGGTCTGACAGTGATGTGGTTACGACCGGTAGCGGTCTGACAGTGATGTGGTTACGACCGGTAGCGGTCTGACAGTGATGTGGTTACGACCGGTAGCGGTCTGACAGTGATGTGGTTTCGACCGGTAGCGGTCTGACAGTGATGTGGTTACGACCGGTAGCGGTCTGACAGTGATGTGGTTTCGACCGGTAGCGGTCTGACAGTGATGTGGTTACGACCGGTAGCGGTCTGACAGTGATGTGGTTTCGACCGGTAGCGGTCTGACAGTGATGTGGTTACGACCGGTAGCGGTCTGACAGTGATGTGGTTTCGACCGGTAGCGGTCTGACAGTGATGTGGTTACGACCGGTAGCGGTCTGACAGTGATGTGGTTTCGACCGGTAGCGGTCTGACAGTGATGTGGTTACGACCGGTAGCGGTCTGACAGTGATGTCATAGGATGATCAGTGACAGTAGGTATTGATAGTGACAGTGTTGATAGTGAGTGAGTGTTGATAGAGATTGATAGAGATAGTGTTGACAGTGAGAGTGGTCCTCACCTGCTGACTCAGATATTTGCCTTTAAGGCGCCTCATGAATAAATTAGGTTTTTTTTTATGTGTATTTCAGGAAATACTCGGCAAATCGTAATCAATTTCTCTTAACCTTGATTTATTCATACCTCGCCTTAAGAGGCGGGAATGACAAATACCAGTCTGACGCCATTTCATTGTGATGATAATAGCTAGTAAATGTGTTGATAGTGACAATATTGATATTGATAGTGATAGTGGTGATAAAGATAGTGTTCATAAGTGTTAGTGTTGATAAAGATAGTGTTGATAGTGATTATGTTGATAAAGCTAGTGTGGATAGTGAGAGTGGTCCTCACCTGCTGCCTCAGATATTCGCCTATAAGAGGCGGGTACGACAGGTAGCGGTCGGACGCCATGTTGTAGCGATGATAATAGTGAGTGTTGATAGTGACAATACTGATATTGATAGTGTTGATAAAGACAGTGTGGATAAAGCTAGTGATGTGATAGTGATCCTCACCTGCTGACTCAGATATTCGCCTATAAGAGGCGGGTACGACAGGTAGCGGTCGGACGCCATGTTGTAGCGATGATAATAGTGAGTGTTGATAGTGACAATACTGATATTAATAGTGTTGATAAAGACAGTGTTGATAAAGCTAGTGATGTGATAGTGATCCTCACCTGCTGACTCAGATATTCGCCTATAAGAGGCGGGTACGACAGGTAGCGGTCGGACGCCATGTTGTAGCGATGATAATAGTGAGTGTTGATAGTGACAATACTGATATTGATAGTGTTGATAAAGACAGTGTTGATAAAGCTAGTGATGTGATAGTGATCCTCACCTGCTGACTCAGATATTCGCCTATAAGAGGCGGGTACGACAGGTAGCGGTCGGACGCCATGTTGTAGCGATGATAAGTGAGTGTTGATAGTGACAATACTGATATTGATAGTGTTGATAAAGACAGTGTTGATAAAGCTAGTGATGTGATAGTGATCCTCACCTGCTGACTCAGATATTCGCCTATAAGAGGCCGGTACGACAGGTAGCGGTCGGACGCCATGTTGTAGCGATGATAATAGTGAGTGTTGATAGTGACAATACTGATATTGATAGTGTTGATAAAGACAGTGTTGATAAAGCTAGTGATGTGATAGTGATCCTCACCTGCTGACTCAGATATTCGCCTATAAGAGGCGGGTACGACAGGTAGCGGTCGGACGCCATGTTGTAGCGATGATAATAGTGAGTGTTGATAGTGACAATACTGATATTGATAGTGTTGATAAAGACAGTGTTGATAAAGCTAGTGATGTGATAGTGATCCTCACCTGCTGACTCAGATATTCGCCTATAAGAGGCGGGTACGACAGGTAGCGGTCGGACGCCATGTTGTAACGATGATAATAGTGAGTGTTGATAGTGACAATACTGATATTGATAGTGTTGATAAAGACAGTGTTGATAAAGCTAGTGATGTGATAGTGATCCTCACCTGCTGACTCAGATATTCGCCTATAAGAGGCGGGTACGAGGGGTAGCGGTCGGACGCCATGTTGTAGCGATGATAATAGTGAGTGTTGATAGTGACAATACTGATATTGATAGTGTTGATAAAGACAGTGTTGATAAAGCTAGTGATGTGATAGTGATCCTCACCTGCTGACTCAGATATTCGCCTATAAGAGGCGGGTATGACAGGTAGCGGTCGGACGCCATGTTGTAGTAGGACCCGTCGAGCGGCGGCATGGGGCTTGGTGCCGGTGCGTAGTTCTGCTTGCCTGGAACAAGCATGTGCGTTTACATACAGACACATACATTGGTCACGCGAAATAGGATGGCCTAAGCTCGATTTGGTGTCTTGACATTTCTCGATTATTTTCGAATTTAAACCACAATTGCTCTTAACAACTAGCTCGTCGAACTTCCACAAGAGACCTACATCTTTAGTTCCGTTTTTTCAGCTCGCGTGATACAATCAATGACCAAGACTAACATACTTTATAACTTAAATTTGAAAGGGATTTTGATTTTCACCTTACGTTTGAACCCAAAACGTCTGGTTACAAACTAAATTACGGTACTGTACTACTGTCTATAAATATTGTTGTAATTATCTAAATATGGCCGTGGATGTTTTAGAGTAAAAAACATAATGACAAGTGAGCTGCAATATTAGTGCAAATCAGTGCCAGTGCCAGCTTGCATGGGAAAAGCGTGACAACTCCCTTCCCTCTTCTATTCTTCTATAAGGGGGTTGAAGTGCCTGCACGTGGCCCACATGTGCGGGGCCTTTGTGCATGTCCCCTTCTCCCACTCTTATTTCAGCCAACCCAACTCCTGCACCGGCTGGAGTAGGAGGCCTGGATGCCTTCCCTCATTTACTTCTAGAATTTTCTCCTCACCTCGATTCCTGCCAAGCGTCCCGGAGCTACTGATCTCCCTATGCGTGTGAGGATGCGGCAAAGTCCGAGCGTGATCTTCGTACGCCGCGTAGTTCGGAGGTGGGTAGTCCATTGGAGGTGGTATTACGAAGCCGGGATCTTCTAGCATGTAGGAATCGGTCTGTGAAAGGAGGTGCTAGTTAGTTTGGCGAAGGTGAACACCGCTGAAAAAAAATGGATTTGCGTGTTGTTATTTGTTATTTAATAAGGGTGTAACAGAAAGGCATATTTTAGGGGGTTGTCAGAGACATTGAACAACTATCACTATGAAACCGATTTGATCAGAGCAACTTTATTTTTTCACTTTTCATACAAATCAGTTGATCGCCCAGCAGGAAACGTATGGAAAAGTTGTTCAGAATGATATCACTAACACCCCTACAGTCTATTCGTTATAAGAATGCAGTGAAATAAAAATTTAAATCTGTTAATACACACTCACAGGACAGGACACAACCGTCGCGTTCGAAAGTTTGCCTTCAACTGGTCACTGTGAACTTGGCTTGATAATTGGAAACGATTTGATTGGTTACGGGGCGTGGCTAGGCCGCCGGACAGTGATGACCCCATTGCATTTTTATCACGAATAGACTATACACCTTTCTGTCAAACCCTGTATACTAAGCTAGCTTTAGGTATGCTATGTACAGTCAGCCAGATAGCTGTATCCCGTAGACTCATTAATTCCATACGACAGGGGGTCGGGTATCTGCTTGGATGACTGTACTGTGCATTGCACCACTTTGTGATAATGCTGGATTTAGGATAGATTTTGGAAAGTTGATCTTCCATCGATGTTATCCAAAATGATGTAGGTTGAATGAATAGTCTGTATTTGGTTAGCTGGATGAATAGTCAGTGGATGGTTGGATAAATAGTTAAGTAATCGATGAATATAATAGGCGTAGTTGGATGAATATAATAGGCGTAGTTGGATGAATATAATAGGCGTAGTTGGATGAACATAATAGGCGTAGTTGGATGAATATAATAGGCGTAGTTGGATGAACATAATAGGCGTAGTTGGATAAATATAATAGGCGTAGTTGGATGAATATAATAGGCGTAGTTGGATGAATATAATAGGCGTAGTTGGATGAATATAATAGGCGTAGTTGGATGATGGATGGATGATGAGAGCGGCAGATATAAACACAATATTTGTCTTACAAAAAAGGGCCATTCGGGCTATCTATCAACTAGATGCTAGGCAATCACTAAGGGACAAATTCAAAAATATCAATATACTTACTGTTACCTGTCAATACATTTATGAAAATATCATGTATACCAGAAAAAACATAGGTTTATTTAAGACTTTAGGTCATAATCATAGTATTGGCACTAGAAATAGAAATAAGATTGCTATGCCCGCGTTCAGACTCAGTAAGGTTGCTCACTCTTTTATGGGAGTATGTGTTAGTTTTTATAATAAAATACCTAATGAAGCAACGGACCTACCAGAAAGGAGGTTCAAAAACTATGTCAAAAACGGCCTATTGAAGAAGTCATATTACAGTGTAAAAGAATATTTAGATGACAAAACTGCATGGTCTTTACCATCTCAGCGCACAGAAATCCAAAGAGGGGCGATGGACTGAGTCAGTACGTCTCTCCTCGGTGTATTTCCTTAGACTTAAGTAGAAATACATAACATTGTATTTTTAAGGCTCTGATATTTTAAAAGAGGTACGGGGGAGGTTTCTTGCCCTTCTTTGCTCCATCCCTAAGCCCACAACTTCCGAACGGGCGGTAGTATACAAAAATATTAATATTATATTGACGTTGACTAAGTAATATGTATGATTTTATGGTCAATAAAAATTTTGAACTGAACTGAACTGATGAATAGTCGAGTAGGTTGTAGATAGATTGTAATAAATGTCTATAGTTGGTTTGTTGTTTGAATTGTATAGTCGGTTAGTGGGCAGGATGGATGTGTTAAGTGCGAGTCGGAATCGCACAAGAAGGGTACCGTACAATCGTACACAAAACAATAAAACAAAAATAAAATTTAAAACACGTCTTGTATAGGGACCCCCTTTAATTTGTAATATCTCTCGTATTTCAGTATTTGTTGTTGTTGCGGCAACAGATAATTCTGTGAAAATTTCAACTTTCTAGCTATTACGGTTCGTGCTCCAGGACCCGCTGACTTAGTAATAGGGTCCCGTTTGGCACCCTTCGCGTACGGTACCCTAAAAAAGGATCATAGATTTTCATGGTACCTAAAGTTTCTTGGTATGTAAATTAGTTGGAACAATGTCTGGTGAGATGGATCAATGTCTGATTAAAGTCATCACAAAATAAAAGGCCCGTTTTGACAGTTCACGCCCATGTAGTTTTAACCCCTAACGCGTAGGTAATAAAAGCGGTTTTCCTAGGTGCAACTTCTACGCTTTGCTTGTACGCAACAGTTGGCTTTTATTACTAAGCATTAAGGGTTAAAACTTACGGGCCTTTTATTTTGTGAAGACTTCAGATGGTTGCATGTCTGATAAGATAGATGAATGTTTATTCAATGTCTGATTAGACGGACGAATGTCTGGTTAGAAAAATAAGGATTTGGTTAGATGGATTAATTGGTTTGTCGAGTGATTTGTGGAATTGGTCGGACGGCAACTACCTGTCTAGGCATAGCAGGCACGGCGGGAGGCGCCTCATCTACAGAACACGTATCTGACTTCTCACTGACAGAGCTGAGGGTCTCTCCCATAGCGTCGTAGGCGGAGGGGGCGTACATCTCGATAGTAGCCGATTTAGATGCTTGGCCGGCTTGCTCTGTTGAAAGGGAAACTTGATTAGGATCATTTCTTGTGTAAGATAAATATACAGTGTGAGATTTAATTAGCTGACCATATTTTGGGGAATGGTACCCATCATTATGAAGAACATTCCCCAAGGAACATATATAACGTGTAAATGAATTAACGCAAAATGAGAAACTGCTTTGTTAGGGACATCATTCTGAGCAACTTTCATTATGAAACCGATTTGATCAGAGCAACTTTATTTTTCACTTCTCCATACAAATCAGCTGATCCACTCAGGTCAAAATGTACTGGGAAGTGAAAAATCAAGTTGCTCTGATCAAATCGGTTTCATAATGAAAGTTGCTCAGAATGATGACCCTAACAAAGCAGTTTCTCATTTTGCGTTAATTCATTTACACGTTATATACCATGTTCCTTGGGGAATGTTCTTCATAATGATGGGTACTATGACCATAAATAAAGTAGTTTCTCATTTTGTGTTGTATATGTTTCTTGGGGAAAGTTGTTCATAATGATTTTATTTATTTATTCGTATGGCATAGCCGTCGAGTCGCTCATATAAGTAATCTTGATGTCTGCAGCCATTCGGCTGCTTCGTCAGTTAGAGTGAAGAGGTCTGTGGGGTCTCTATGGAATTTTCTTTCATAATGATGGGGACTATCATTCCCCAAAATATGGTCAGCTAATTAAATGTCACCCTGTATATGTATAGCGTCACGCCGTTTCCGAAAGCAGAGGCACAAATTAATTTGCCCACATTTAGCCAGATATTATTTTACTTTATTCCTTGTGTTTTAAAAAATATATATTGAATCGCTGGAAAAAAGGCAATCACTATTTATCATCAATATATTATTCGATATTCAATTCATCGTTATTTGAAGTCAATAAGGTCTGCGCCTTTATTTGTAACAAAAGACTACAAACAAGTTTAATAATAATTCGTATGGCCAAAGACTAATATATTATCAATTTCAAAGTACCTGCTCACGAGTATGATATTTGAAGAAAGGCGTGCAATTACAAACAGTTAATTACAGATACAGTCACGATTAAGAAGTTAAGAACTGCCTTTTCTACTATCCTCATGTCATGTGCCATAACGATCACAATTTGATCAGCAGTTATTTCACCAAAACGCAACTGTACCAGACGATCACTCAAAGAACTAATGGAAGCAAAAATCAAAAAACCTTACCTTTGAAACGTCTAGCTCGTCGCTTCAAAACAAAACAAGCTACCAAAGCTGCGTTGATTAAAACA
Source organism: Argyresthia albistria (assembly GCA_963457715.1). Taxonomy (NCBI): domain Eukaryota; kingdom Metazoa; phylum Arthropoda; class Insecta; order Lepidoptera; family Argyresthiidae; genus Argyresthia; species Argyresthia albistria. Next base: position 8,882,739 of record OY735277.1, on the reverse strand, counting down.
AGCACTGCTCCAGTAATGGACACATACACAATTACAGATTTGGAAACATCAGCTGACTCTACATATTCCGTTGGCACTATGTTTAGTTCGGACATTTCTGCTGACACTAAAGGAGAAAAAAAAACAATTTAGGAAAAGAAAATAAAAGTCAAAAAGGGGGGAGAGGATTGGTTTTTAGTGAGGCTATTTTAAATGATAGGTACTGATTTTGAAAGTAATTTAGGTATAGGAGTAAAATACAGTGACATAACGATGTCGACTGGTATGAAAATAATATTAATAACAAAAAAAAGGGGTACCTATTTAACAAAATAGCAGCTAGAAACCAAATACAAAACATCTAAAACTAACAAGACTACGACAGGACAACAATACTAAAACTTTAATTGTTTGATTCTCAAAATATCTATCTGCTAAAGACAACAAATTATACGATTTAAGTATCTAATCAAGTATAAATAGCAGATAACATGCAGCATTGACAAAATTGACCAACAAACAAAATGACAGACTTCAAAAGAATCAAACAAAAAAATACAGTCAAAAAAGTGATCAAACCTCGAATCCTTTTATTGGTCCTTCGATGGAGACAAAATCCTATCAGCAGTACATTGAGCAGTATAAGAGCTGTACCGACAATAGTACCGGTGATGATGAAAACACCAGGTACATTGTATGAGTTGTACTCTTCAGAACTGGTTTGTACTGATGAAGGGATCACGTCTGGGAGGCAGGAAAATGGGAGAACTTTGTTGAAGATATGAAGTTTGCATAAATGTTAGTAAGATCAGCAATATTTGGTCATCAGAAGGTAATTTTTCATTTAAAAAAACCAATTAAATACTCAGTAATAGTGAAAGAATTTCGTGCTACGTTTGTAGAGGATTTGAAGAATGGGTTAATTCAGTTATGGGAATGTTTATAAATTGTTAACTTGAAATCTTACATTAAATGAAAATTCTTGTTACGAGGATTCTAAAACTGGGTCCTTTCCTTTCATACAGATATCTCATTGGATTTCCTTTCCAATAATGTCTTTTAAACTGGTTTTCTCAGAAACAAAATAATAAAGGAATGATTCGTTATAAACTTACTCAGTGTCGTGGCCTTAGTAGTATCAGGTAAGTATTTGCTTTGTCCTATCTTGTTCATTGACATCACAGAGAACACATAATCTGTGTTCCTTTCCAAATTGTAAATGGTAAATGTTGTAGCATTTCTCGGTACTACATCTTCATATCTGTACGACTCTTCGTAGGTACGCCTGAAATGAGACGTTTAATTGGGACATTTCTGGGAATTTTGGTATGATTGAGAATGTTGTTTGAATTTAGTTTGAGAACTTTCAGGGCCAAGTTATCACCAATGTACCTAATTGTTTTTGCTTCTGGTGGAATTGAAATACTTCGAAACATTCGAAAACTAAACTATGTTAATTTCAATAAAACAATACATTTATCATAATTTTAAGCTCGCTATTGTATACTTTATATCATACTGTTATTTTTTTAACTTTTTTTTGCGTGTAGTATAGAAACTATAATATACTAATAAATGTAAAATATATAAAATAGTTAATTCAAATCCGTTCCAATATCTCATTTCCTATTACCTATTATACATATTCTTTTTAGAACAATTCATAATTTCATAATTTCTTTATTGCACAGAAAAAAATTAGACAGGACAACAATTCCCAACTCGTCCTCTTCTTACCTGTATCGTATTCTGTACCAGGAAGGTAGGCCACCATCAAATCCCGGACTCCAAGACAACGTTACTGAGTTGTGTGTCACATTTGTTATCTTGACTGCTATTACTTGATCTGCAAGGAAAACATATAATTATGAACATGTAACAAAATGTTAAGCAAAAAAATATTTTAAATATTTACTGCACATCTTAGCGTGCATGCGATTAGTTTATCAGAATGCTCCATTGATATAAAAATAAGTAATGTTATTTTTGTAAAAAAACAAAACAAATACTTTTAGTTGAAAACAAAATCAAAAATGAGTTAAAATAATGTTACGCAAGAACACAAAATATTATAGGAACTCAGTAACACCAAACTATATTTATTATTTTTAGAATGTACATATAAAAAGGTTAAGGGGCACTAAAATGTTTTAAGTGATTTCAAACAACTCTAAGATTAGCAAGTCTTACCAGAGTTCGCTAAAATAAATCATAAAAGTTATAAATACTCTGATCAAGCAACTTCTAACTAAAAAACAGTGAATTTATAAATAAACAAAACAAAACCCTGAAGTATGCTACTTAATTGATTTTCCAAATATTGCAAACTATTGCAGAGTAAAGAATTACGAGCCTAAAAGATAAGTAGGTATCTTTATTAATTATGCTACGTCTACCACAAAAAAGTAACCGAAACTAGTATACTTAATATTATAGTATCTGTGCCGAAACTCAAACAAAAGTGCAAGCACCGCTAAAAATAAAAATAAATCAAGATTCGCTCAATTTTTTCATCCGTCAAACATCGCTAATCTAACCAAAAAATCCCAAAGACCCCAACTTACCCGGCGCACTAGTGACATCTAGTTTCACGCTCGTCGTACTGAACCCCACCTCGTTTCGCACTGCGCACTCATACGAGCCATAGTCCGACGTCGCCACATCGTTTATCAAAAGCACCGAACTGTAAGTCACTGGGTCGATTTTGTGGAATTCGGCGAAGTATTTCGTTGACGTGTTGACCGGGAGCTTGGAGCCGTTTCTCGACCATGTGAAGTTGGGTGCGGGAGCTCCTTTGCATCTGGAAGTAGGAATAGTGTGAAGTAGTCTGCTAGAGCTCGTCTAAGCTGAAATGACGCGCCCCACTCCTTGGTTTTGTATTACAATTAAATACAAAACCAAGGAGTGAGGCGCGTCATTTCAGCTTAGACGAGCTCTAATGTAGTGTAGATCTCTGACCGAGTGGTGGACGAAAGAGGGAAATACGTGTGTCGACCGGCTGCCGACAACATTACGCATATTGCGGGGAAGACCTGGATTGATTGGCACAGGACCAGATAAGTTAGCACAAAAGTAACTCTTTATTGATCTGTGACAAAAGGGAGGAGGCTTATACCCAGCAGTGGGCGGAAACCAGCTGCCGATGATGACGAATGAGGCTGCTAATGTGCTGTTTGATAATGTAGTATAGTTATTTATCCAACAAGTGAGGAAAGTTCGTTTTTCCTATGAGTTTTGATTTTGAGTCTTGAGCGAACGAAGGATTGAACAATAGAATCACGAGCGCAGCGAGTGATTATAAAATTCAATCCTGAGTAAGCGAAAGACTCAACAAAACGAATAGCAAATGAACTTGCTCACATGTTGCATACAAAACTTTTCACCACTCCCAGCAAGAAAGTATTCAGTCACCATAGGTAAATAAATTAAATAGTCACAAAGCAAATCAAAATAATTCTTTATTATAAAATAAAATAATAAAATAAATAATCAGTAATCAGTGACCTACAGTAATTTAATTCAATTTCTTATATGCTGGATTTTATTGGTATGTTTATTTTATGTTTTTTTTTATTGGTAAGTTTCTGAAATTATCTGGTTAACAATTACAGTAAGGCCTGTAATAACCATTTTTACAGCCTTATCTTTACTATTAATCTTAACTTATAAGTATTTCTATTCTAAGTATAAAATTATTTATTTTTTAAAATATCTTTAAAACTTAACATAAAAATCAGGCAAGGTTAGTTTCTGAACGGGATCATTACTTTCCTCACTGTTCAAACAGTGAGGAAAAACTTACTTTCCTCACTGATTTCATAGAGGAAAGACACTTCTTTCGTGCGGGAGTGGTGAAAAAGAATTTCCCCTATTACTAATAAAAAGTTGCGCAGGGTGAATACGAGTGACGGAGCGGGACAGAATTGAGCAAGTTGAAATCGCGTGATGCGTATTGTTTTTAATGTGCTGATTATATTATTGCATTACCACGCAATGAAGCCTTCAATCTTCGTAGCTGCGGCAATGGGCTAGCCCCCTGTCACCCAAAACGAAGTATTAAAGAATCGGCTAAAAGTAGACAATACTGTGCCTAGGCCAACCCGTGTCGGAGAAAAACTGTGACGCTATGTTATGAAGCAATTATAACAACAAATAAAATAAATAAATAAATAAACAAACTTACTTGCAAGTCAACCGCCCAACCTGTCCAACGTTGGACGCAGCTTTCGCCAACGTTGGCGAGGCGTCTACCTCCGGTTTAAACTTCACCACCAACATGACGTCTTGTCTGACCTCAGCACCAATTCCATTATCCACCACACATTGGAAATTGCCAACGTCTTCCCGCGTCGGTTCCTCTATGGTTAGGTAACTGGTGAGATTTTTCGCATCGAAAGATATTTGTTGCGGGTCAATGGTGTAGTCTGGGCGCTCCCATCGGATGTGTTCAGCTGTGAGCGGGTTGCCTGGAAAGAAATATCAACATTGATACATAATGTATAAGTAAGTAATAAAATAAGTTGGACCTCATGTTATGTTCATTTTATAATTTTATCTACTCTCATGTCATGAGAACTCTTTTTAGAGATAAACTTGCCTTTGTACATTCCTTCTCTGTATCTTTTTGTGTTTTGTCTTTTATGTGCAATAAATATATACGAATATATACGAAAGTTCGAATTACAAACTTGAAATCGAATTCATAATGACGTACTTTATAAACGCAATACAGTAATTAAATTAAAAAATAATAATAACACTACTTCTAGAACAAAACTAATGTTATTATTAAACTTTTTTCCATAACAATACAGTTCTACTTTTTTTGGGGAACTTTTTTTGTAAGAGAGATACTTAAGTATGAGAGTAGATAGAGTAGTATATGAAACTGCACATAACTAGGCATTAAAACTCGTTATGCAACAGTTTCATAAACTACTATTATATGGCAAATAAACACTTCTTCTTTCTTTCTAAGTTAAATGTACCTCTGCCATCCCGTATGGGACGGGATGTTTAGAAGCAACATGAATATGAATATGATCCAGTTAGCGAGTCGAATGGCTATAGCTAATAGCGAGGGCTTATAACACCGGTTTGTTTGGGGCCGGCGCGGCACCTCTCGGCGTCGTCCGCCCCGCCGATAAGTCAAAAATGGAATTTTGCGCCATCGTTATAGCTATTGTGCCACGCAATTCGCTAACAGAATTATGACCCAGAATGATGTTCCTAACAACTTTCTAAGATGGGGAGGCAGTCGCTCACGTTCGAAGGAATTACTTGGAACCTACAGCCCTTCATGTCCTCTCCGGGTAGTGCTAACGAGCGACAAATCATCATCATCATCATAATCATCAAATCATCTCAAGACATTATAATTTCCAGGTTCTCAAATGAGAACCTGACCACTTGACACTGGCAAAATTAACCTCAAAAGAGGTTAGGACGCCATTAATAAAAAGAAGAAGAAGAAACTTCCTAAGATATAAAGACCTTTCTGTTGCACCCTTATCGTGTGCTGTGTTGGTCAATGAAATAGTCTGTATTTCAACCTAATCTACATAAATGAGCTTCTGAATTCCAATTTTCGTAATCCTAGAATGTTGACTCAACCTCTCACTGTGAATGTTTGACCAACTAAGTCTGCGAGGAAAGACTAAGTCTCTGACGTTGCTGCTCAACATAGTAAGTCTCGCAAAGCTGCAGTTAGGTTGAAGGCGTTTAAATACATACAGGATGCTCAAACTTTTGGCAGGTAGTAGGTACGGTCTGCAACGCGATTTGTTCACGCCATACAGCAAACACGAAACGCTGTAGACGTGACGTCACATTCAGAAGCATGAGTGGTGGGGCGCGTCCTCCATTTTCTAACCTCACATTGCGTCCGAGACTCGATCAGAGCAACCGCGCGCGCGTCTGCTCTCGGTTTCCCCCCATATCGCACACGCTATGTAACCGCGTGTCTCCCATCATCAGCTCACTTCATCAGACTATTTACCGCAAACCCAAAAGGCTAGCTAGCCCCGTCGCGATCGCGAGTGACTGCCCAGTGCCACGAGGCCAGGACCAGCGAAGGTCTGCCCGTGGCTCCTCCACGTGCCATCCAGCTCAACGGCCGACGACTGAGGAGCTCCCGCCCAAGGAGCTACCAGTTTCATCGATATTCCCATAACCTCCCATTGGTCTACTTTCCCATTTCTCATCATTTCTCATCTCAACCCTCGCTTCTCGGCACCGCGGACGACCAGAGGACCTGGCGTTCACACAATTAATTGGGCCAGCCTACAACTCATTCAAATTTTATATTCAGTAACCCTATAAATGTATTATTTCCTCGATGTGCTATGCAGGGCGGCCTGCCTAATTCTAAAAATTGTTTAATGATGAAATATCTTTTTGGAGATCAGCTCAGTTTCTCGCATAGGTGTTCTTGTATTTTTACTTGTCAGATCATGTAATTGAGCAAATTTATATTGATCAATGATAGTGCAGCTATAAACTAATATTTTATGATTGTCATCATTGAACATTTTGTAGAAATTGACATGATTTGGATGTCTCCTTCCCAAACAGAAAATCCGTTTCCCAGAACATCATTTTCCTAGAACACCCGATTCTCAGAACATCCGTTTTCCAAAATATTATTTTCCCACAACATCCCTTTCACTAAGTGACGCTATTCACTGCGTAATGGACGGTGCAACATTCTTTTTGCCACATTGAATGAGAAAATATTATTATTATTATGAGCCTGTAATATCCCACTGCTGGGCAAAGGCCTCTCTCCCCCTCTTCCACTCCATTCGATCCTGAGCGGACTCCTTCCACTCTTTATCCCATAGACCCCACTCATCACTCCATCTCTTCCTGGGTCGGGCACGCTTTCTCTTTGCATTTACTGGGAGCCAGTCCGTGGTTCTCTTAGCCCAACGATGAGAAAAGGCTAATATAAAAATACTTACCAGTAGCAGTGCAAGATAGAATTGCATTCTCATTCGGGTTTGTGATTCCATTCTGAGAAACGGTCTTGATGCTGGCGGAATCTGGAACAAAACGTATCATGAATCCAAACAAAAATAGCCTAAATATCACATATTAATTGACTAGCCAAACATTAGTTTGAGTCCAACACTACATAATTCACCAAGCAAAAAACATAAAAAAGCGCTCGGTACACAAATGTCGTCTATACCCAAAAACAAGATATCTACGATGCCTCCTGACAGTGAAGACCATACATACGCATTACATAATGTAAACGAATATACCATCCTAACAGCCAGAATTTATCTCGTGACAATGCCTATTAAACACCAAAAAGGCTGGATGTATAATGTCATCCAGGTAAAACCAAATTAAACTTTACAGTTTTTCATGTAGAAACCTAACTACAGGACCGATTCCTGATTTTCAAAAAATGGGTTCAAATAATTGGGCTTTCCTTTCAAACAAAGAAAGAATATTTGAAATCGGTTTATAAATAGTACCGGTTTCGATGTAACAAACATAAAAAAAGTTCAATGATAATACATCCGAATTGATAACCCCCTTTTTTAAAGTCGGTTAAAACAATGATTTATTTCTGTAATAGGAGACTAGTAGCCCACAAGAATAGAAGACCAAAAGACTAGTGATCAGTAGACCAGTAGACCGTTACTTACAATGGACAGAGACGGTGATGTTGATAGTGGCAGCTCCCTGCGAGTTGACGGCCTCGCTGGAGTAAATCCCTCCGTCGTGACGAGTCACCCGGGTGATGTTCAGCATGTTACCCTCGGACACTATCCTTTCGTCTGCGGGCAAGGATTGTAAAGTTAGAAGAAAAAGTAAAAAAAACTCACTCTGTCGGAACTGCTCGATCGATTAGGGCCCAATACCCATGCGAATTGAAAGTGTAGACGTAAAATATTGTTCAAGTAAAAAAAAAACATACAGATTGCTTAGTCATCGCGATCGAGTGATTTCGTATGGGAATCTGTCAATATAGGTCTCGATATCCGTATATCGAAGGCGCGAGAATTATGCCACTGGCCCCCTGGTCGCGCAACTTGGAATTGAATTGCTTAGATTTTTCAAATCCTTCAACGAACAGTCGCTATCGCTATCAATAAGTGTTTCAGGCGACTCAAAATTTGAAGGATGTCGCTTCCGTGATAGAGAATCGAGGGTGTAGTTTAACTTTCTGAAGTTGTAGTCGCAATATAAATCGTTATACGTGTTTGAGAGCACACAGCTTGCAACCGCATCACGATTGTATTGCTACTGTATTGCGATTGTTTCGTAACTGTGAGGTTATTGTAACTGAATTGCTCTTTTCTTACGATGCTGACGTTTGAAAAACTGTCAAGCGGTGAAGATGACGCCAGATTCTACAACGCTACTAAAGACCCCGTCGGGAGACCGTATAATATTTGTCAACAAACTCCATAGTAAAAATATAACCCGAACAAGTGACATTGCTCGTTAGTTTCATGTCAGACGTATGTGACTATGAGTTCATTGAATTTTGCATAAATTTCTACCGTCTCCTGTCGGGGTCTTTAGGCACATGTTGCCAACTCACTCGTGCTGGTATACGAAGCCTGCGTGATCGGCAGCCCGTCCTTGGTCCAGGTGTACGTCACACTGCCGGGGTTGCCATCCGCTCGCACCACGATGACTAAGGGCTCGTTTTCCACTCCCACGTGGGTCGCTTGGGTAGTCTCGTCGAATGTGGGCGGATCTGTTTGGAGAAGAAAAAAATGAGAGGCGATAGGTAGTCGGGAACTTGTAACCCAAAGCAAGGACACCCGTCCAGTACCCGTCTCGGCCAGGTGTTGCTACTCGAAGTATCGTTCGCGGAATCCTCGAAATGTTTGCCACTTAGTAAATTGATTGATTGATTTTCAGAATTCTTTATATCCTATATATATTTTTTTTTTAATGATTAGCAACTATTACCTAGCACACAAAAACATTTTCTACTAATAATAATGTTTCTTCAGGCTGGAAGGCACCTTTATAAAAACTTGTACATAGATAAAAATAAAATAATAAGACATGTATAGACAAACAAATAAACAAGGTAGGTAAACTTGTTTTATGGCTAACTAGCATTTATGGCATCTTACTTAACAACTATGACTAAATTAAATGGTGTACCTACCTACTCATCAGGTAAGTTTATTCTACCTTTTTATAATATCAACCCCTAGAACAGATAAAATTACTTACATAGAACCTTTAGAGCTAAGGCGTCATGCACACTGCGCTGTAACACCTCGTTCATCGCTTGGCACGTGTAAACGGCGCCTAAACAAACAAAACTTGAGTAGATATTTTCTTCATGTTAGTAAATGGGTTGCAGTTTTTTTCATGCATGGTGATGGGCTAGCTCCCACTCACGCAAAATGTAGTATTCACATTCGTATATTTCGTATATATTTATTGCACTTTAAAGACAAAAATAAAAATATACAGAGAAGAAATGTCCAAAGGCAAGCTTATCTCAAAAAGAGATCTCTTCCAGCAAACCCAGGATGTACAGAGAATATTACAATACAGAACAGGTAGGCCTAATGTGCTCTCAAATAAGGGAAAAATAAAAATAAACAAATCATATTACTAATCTACTGAATATAATATGTACATAAAGAAGTACATGAATATTATATATGTTTATATATAAACCTAACGTAAATAAACTAATACATATTTAAACACCTTCTATATTTATGAGAGAGAGAGAGATAATGCTCTTTTAACCGATTCTTAATAATAAAGAGAGATGGACTGTCCTTGATGGCGGTCGCAGGGAAGCGCGTTCCATACTGAAATAGCCCTCATCCGGAAGCCATGCTCGTATGCCACAGTATTGTGAGACATTCATAAAGGAGACTACACATTTTTTGGCTGAAAGATTGAAAACAATACTTAAGAGACCGGTGACCGCGTGAATTTCCCATACAAACGTAATACAAAAATGATTTGAATTTGAGAACTAGTTCAAAGCATTTAGACTGTTAATCGGATTAATACAGTGTTTACGCAGGTTCCTGGTCGTATACCAAGGTTCTTATTCAAATTACTTAAAAATATTTTTAAATTGGTTGAAGAGGAACCCTGGTATACAGACCAGGAACCTGCGTAAACAGTGTATAAATCCGATTAACAGTCTAAATACGACACCCACTGTAGCGTAAGGACAAAAGAGTCCTTGGAACAATATTGACATTAAAATAATAAAAAAAAATGTTATTAAAATTATTTTGACAGTGGGTACCAAGACATCAATGAATGTCTATATTTTGACGTTGGTACCCACTGTCAAACTAATTTTAATGTCAATATTTTTCCCTTTTCGGCCAGGAGAATGACAATGGCTCGACTTAGGGGGTTTAACTATTTCTCAAATTCAAATCATTTTTGTATTACGTTTGTATGGGAAATTCACGTGGTCACCGGTCTCTTAACAGTGAATTCTGTGCAGGCTGATGACGCTGATTACATACCGTTTAGTTCTTTGGTGATGTTAAGCTTAAGTTCGATAGTTGACACGGTGCCGCCATGAAGACCCTTCTTCATCTGCATAGGTAGACCTGGTGATAGCATAAAAGTGTTAAAATAAAAATGAAAATTTGGTCAAGTGCGAGTCGGAATCGCACACGAAGGGTACCGGACTATCGTATAATAAACAAAAAGTAAACAAAAAAGATTATGCCCTCACGAGGATTTGAACTCACAAGCTACGAATTGAGAGCCTACTTCATAACCGCTCAGCTACGTCAACAAAGTAGGTTGACGCGAAATATAACATCATATTGAAATGCGTGGGTGTATCAAAACAAGTCTCTTGTATATGGACCCCCTTTAATTTATAATATCTCTCGTATTTCAGTATTTGTTGTTGTTGCGGCAACAGATATACACATTCTGTAAAAATTTCAACTTTCTAGCTATTAAGGTTCGTGCTGTAGGACCCGATGACGGACAGACGGACGGACAGACAGACGGACAGCGTGGGCTTAGTAATAGGGTCACGTTTGGCACCCTTCGAGTACGGTACCCTAAAAAGTGAGTTATACGGATACGAATAAAATTGAGACATAACATACAACACCACGCTCGCTCAGGGCCGGTAGATGGCGGGGTAACTGTCGGGCAAGTGGCCAACCCGACTGTCAGACATTATCAAGCTACCTATTTGGGCCTCTCACAATATATTTGTCGCAGTTGGTTGGTTACATCAGACACTTAACTAACACAAGACCGTAAATTAAAGACCGCCATTTAACCAAGTCATTAGATTAAATAAAGCATCGTCGAAAACGTTTAACAATCTGTCTTACCGAAAGCCAGCGTGTTGGTTAAAACAAGATGGCGTCACACACAACAACAGCTGATTACTTTCAGAGTCTATATTTTTGGCAAACGTTGTGCAACGTTGGGTTGTTGTGTTCGGTGGTTTTTTGTTTCAGGTCTTTGGTGCAATTGTAAACATGTTGTCGACTCCGCCATGATTATTTCACGATTAGTAGTTTCACAAAACCGAATTGATTGCTTTACAAGATCACATTCTGTGCCAATACTAAAAATAGGTTGTGTTAGGTCACTACTTTAGATACTTGTGGGAGTGAGCTAGAATGAAAAGTAGCGCGGGACAGACAGGGACGTCTACATCTCTGTCTGTCCCGCGCTGTTGTACTTTTTTGTACTTATGTATGTGTGTTGTGTATTTTTGTACTTTTTTGGATACACAATCTTACCCTGAACAGGGATACCATCACGCCACCACGACAGCGTGGCTGGGGGGTTGCTCGAAGCAGCGTCGCAGTACAAAGTGGCTTCTGTACCAGGCTTCAACTCTTCAGGGTTTGCACGAACCTTCACTGCTTCGGGGGCGACTGGGAAAAGAGTTGGTTCGAATCGGTTTAGCTGGGAGTTGGAAAAAGGAATTCCAAATATTATTGGAGTTCTAAAGATGTCATTTTCATTGTTCAATCATTCTAGTTTTACCAAAAGAAATCTTGTTAGGAATATCATGGTATTTGGTGATGGTGAATAAACAACTTGTCAATGGTAAATAAACATTGAAGAGCGAGGAACAATCTCAACGCTCTTTTGGCCGCAGCACCTCTGACTGACCTGTTTCGTGATGCATGGAGGGATATTGTGCGAGAATGTGGTAGGTTTTGCGAGATGAATGTGTGACTCTGTTTGTAATTTGTAATATTTTTAATTGACTTTGAATTGAATTTTATTGTCATAGTTGACATTTATTCATTGAATAATTTGTGTAATTTAATTTTTATATTATTAATTATCCTTTGTATTTCATTATTATTTCTACTCTGCACGTGTATGACTTGGAAGCATTTCTGTTATGTTGTACATATTAATTTGATAATAAATAAATAAGCATAAACATTAACATACAGGCACACACATTGCTTCTGGCCCCACACTAGGATACCCTGTGTCGTGGGAACCAGAAACAGCGACATCACAAACATGTATATATTCAAGACCTGTGGTTTTTTTTGTCCCCAGCCGGGATTCGATCCCGGGACTCGCATAATAGATGCGCAACCGCTGCGCCACAGAAGTCGTCGAATAAACGGGTATTTATACATATGAGTATTCATTAATCCACTGTCAATAAATGATAAAGATACCGGATAAATAACTGATGGAGCAAAGGCGAGCAAACTAATAAAATAGAGTAAAAGTTAAATTCGAAAACTTGGAACAGACGAAAAACGTACGTCGTTTTCTACGATTTTCTTGTTTAAAATTAATGGAAACTATATCGTCAAAGTTCTTACGTAGGTACAGGAAAAGAGCATGTAGAATCACTCCAGGGTGTAACAGAAGGGTGTAGTCATATTTTAGGGGGTTGTTAGGGAGAGCATTCTGAGCCACTTTACTATGAAACCAATTTGATCAGAGCAACTTTATTTTTCATCGCTCCATACGTTTTGGTCCAGGTGGTCAGCTGATTTGTATACAGAAGTGAAAATTAAAGTTGCTCTGATCAAATCGGTTGCATAGTGAAAGTTTCTCAGAATGATGTCCCTAACAACCCCCTAAAATATGACTACACCTTTCTGTTACACCCTGTATAGTACAGGTCAACAAGCCAAAATACTTACAATGCACAGTCAACGGCACAGTCTCAAACAGCGGGATCTCCGTCGCACTATTAGTCGCTTCGCACCTGTACTGAGCCTGGTTATCTGTCACATTGGTGAGTATGGATATCTCGGAGGCGACTGATTTGTCCGAAGTCTTCGTTTGAGAGTGGATCTGTGGAGGAAGTGTTGAGCAACCGTGAGATGCACGAAACGATTTTGAAATTTAAGGTTGTCACCTTACTTATTTAAGGTTGTCACCTTACTTATTTAAGGAGGAGGATCTCATAGGATTGTCAATTGTTTCTGATGCTAAGGGTATTATGTTAAAAATTCAAAATCAAATAATTTCACGGTTAGGCCCGTGTCTACGAAAAAATGTAATGACAAAAAAACATCATAGCATAGTACATAACACAGCTTATTTGTTTATTTGGGAACTGAGTCCACAGCACGATATACATTATTATAACTTAAAAATATGATTGAACATAGGCCAATTAAGGACTCTTATTTTGCGTCACGCTTTATACCATATGGAGTAGTAGAGGCACAATGGGCTTACTTTTACCCAGCCAGCCAATAACTATCAATTTCTAAAAAAAGACACCAGGATTTTGATATATTCATCAACAAGATTTTCCATCAAAGATTCAATGAGGTTTTGTATGAGCTTAAAAACGTCGAAAAACTTTTCGTGTCGGGTTTCGAACCCGTGATCTTTAGCTAGAAGGCCAAACACAGATAAGGCAAATCAAAATAGTGTACGAGAAGCTGAATTATAAATATCTAGGTACAAAAATCTTGGCCTTTGACTTTGGTCAAGAACATTGTTCAAGACTGCGCCTGCGAGGGAATGCGGCTCGCCAAACGTTTGTTGTATTCAACAAACGTTCGCATACGCAGCCTATGTACGATGACGGGCCGCCCCAGACAGTTTCGCAGCGGCTGACCAATCACAGCTCTCTTACCTCGTCCCCCGCCGCCGCCCGTAAATTGGTGAGTTGTGTTTCAAAGGAAAATGTATCTATGCGCTCTCCACTGGATAAGTGCTCCCTGGTCAAGACCGACCATTACTTTTTGACACAATAAATTAAAAGTAAAAAACATTTTTAAACAAAGCTTTTATTTAATGCCCTAAAAAGAAGAAAATAAAATTTCAATTCAATCAAATGCGTCATTTTATTACATTACACAATTTATACGATATAAAAGCTTGTTGCGAGATTTACTTGTGTAGACTTAATTAGGTGGGTAGGCACCTATTTGCACAGACTTGGAGATAAATCCCGCAACAAGCTTTTATATCGTATAAATTGTGTAATGTAATAAAATGACGCATTTGATTGAATTGAAATTTTATTTTCTTCTTTTTAGGGCATTAAATAAAAGCTTTGTTTAAAAATGTTTTTTTACTTTTAATTTATTTTTAACTTTTTAGTCTTTATCATTACAGGACAAAACATCTAATCTAGAATTCGAGTGCTTGTCAAGACGAATCAAATGAGACCAAACACGATAGAATTGCGTCGTTTGGTAACAGAGTTCCCATGGCCACCTTCCGGCTCCAGCATCAGATCAGCACTATGTCATAAAAAATATTTTAGGACCAAAGTATTTGTTAAGACGAATCGAACGAGCCCAAGCATGATGGTGTTGCGATGTTTTATGAAAGAGTTCCCATGGCCACCTTCCGTCTCCATCATCAGATCAGCTCCAAGTCAGAAAAATATTGCATTGTCATCCAATTTACATACGTATGCAAAATTTTAGCACAATTGGATAGCGGGAAGTGGGTCAAATTCAAGCCGACATTTTTGACGCGAACCGTGATACCCACAAACAAACAAACAAACATACATAAATACAGTGCAAGTTAAATAAAAGCTTTTAAAAAGGTCACATACCTTCTTATCGTTCTTGAACCACGTAAGCGTGGCGAGGGGGTTACCCCCCGTCGAGATGCAGGACAGCTTGAGCACACTCCCCGAGGGGAGGGGGGTGCCCGGCACGTAGCCCGTGATGATCGGCGCGGAGGGGGGGTCTGCGGGGGGAGAAATAACAAAGATAATGAAGGAGCCCATTAATGTCCCCGCCGAGGGGCACAGGCCTTTACACGGATACGAGTGAGTTTGAGCCATATTCCACCACGCTGGCTCAGTGCGGGTTGGTGGAGGGAGAAATGGGGGGAGAAATATGGAGGTTAATTATCATCATTGTCATCAGCCTGATAGGGTCATAAACCCTATGTAGAGAGGCCTCTAAGGCATTGCGGTGGAGGCTGTGCTTCCTAAGCAGAGGTCCCGGATACGAATCCCGGCTGGGGACAAAAAAAAACAAAATTGTTATACAAAATACATCATCTGTGAAAATTTCAACTGTCTAGCTACCACGGTTCATGAGATACAGCCTGGTGACAGACAGACAGACGGACGGACGGACAGCGAAGTCTCAGTAATAGGGTTCCGTTTGGCACTCTTCGGGTACGGAACCCTAAAAAAACACCCCCGTACATTCATAAAGTTTAAAAACATAGCGTTACGCCTTTTGCCGTACGAGGTGGCAGAGGCACATTTGCCCACTTCGCCTAACCTAAGAACACATTTCTACTACAACCTGTAAACAAGTTCCTGCAAATACTAATTAATTTCGAAACCAAACACTTTACACAATTTACAAAGGCATCTAAAGCTTGTAATTAACATCAAAGGTCGTAATAATTACAGATATTACTCCTGATGAATAGCCATACAATCAAAAGCTCGATTCATACTTCAGAAGAATATTTGTATACATCCTGTATTTGAAAATTGCTTTTCCAACTTCTGCAATAGGTTCTATTTCAGTTTGAGAAATGCAGCGTTTAATGAGAACATGGCACAAAGAATTCGATGTAATGTAAAATGCTTGTCTGAATAGTGTGGCTCGTTCCTAAAGAACTGCACTATTTCTGTGAATTCCCAACTTTTACATAAGGACCGACAATTTGAGGCACGCCTTTGGTAAGCACAAAGACTGGCGTAGCAACGTGCCGTAGCACTATTCGTAGCGCGTAGTCTCGTAGCATGAGAACATCTGCTACGTAAAATTGTATTTCGTAGTCTCATTTGAATGTACGAAAATCATTCCTATTACTATAGACAGTTAGGAACGCGGTAGCTTGGCAATAGAGAGCTTTAAGCTTTACTACCACTGTACTCATATTTTGGATAGCGATGTATGATTCTTAGTAAACGTATGAGACGTTATCATCGCTAGATTTATCAAAGTACGTCGAGCAACCCTTGAAGTGAACTTGACTTGTAATCCGATACTCCAGCGATAAAATTTTGCGATGTAATTTGTGTTTGTGAGTAAGGTACAAAGCACATTTTAGTCATTAAAGGATTGTTAAGTTTTATAAAATGAGGCAGTTATTAGAATTTGACTTTGTTTTTGTGTAAATTAGCACCGTTATACTAATTTTAAAAGTTTGAAAATCTTAAAACTCAAAAGAAATTCCTAAAATATGCAACCGAAAAGCCTACGCCATTATTTTTAAGTAAGCAGTTTCTACCAAAAACTTAGAAACATCATAAAAACTAACCGCTCCGTAACTTTACAAGTTAACAAGGACATCTTTGAAAATTATAATTTTGGACAACAAAAGTTAGGACGTAACGAAAATCGGTGCTAAAACAAAGTTGACGCCTTAAAATTATCTTCGCCTTAACTGTAGGGGTGGCACGAGCACGACCCATTCTGACAAGCAGGTTTAGGAATGGAGACGCCATACATAAAAAACATTTTTGGTCGCTCCGGGGTGTCATGAGCAAATATCCATCAAATCTATGGAGCTGTCAGGGGCATTACTTTAAATGCTTTAGTTTTATATGACAGCGCCTTTTGTCCAAAAAGTATGGATCTATCGTCTGCCATTTTAGTGGATTTTATGCGGTAGCCGTCTCCATATTTGGTGATCTAGGACTGGGACGACCTCCCATTATTTTAATTATATGCACAGACAAGTGGGCCCGTAGAGCGTCGCTTTAATAGTTTTTCGCGATACGGAACCCTGGCGAGGCAATGTTTTAGAGTAGTTTATGAAAATTTCTTGTGTCCGTGTAGTTCGACTCCAGTGGTTTGACACTCACACCACCAGGAGTTTTTATTCTTAATGGTCAAAGTCAAACGATGAAGGAAAAAGTGGTGTTATAAGTTGACAAGTTGACAGACAGACAGACAGAGTGACATTCTTTCCTAGAATTATTAGAACAATTTTTGACAAGGGTGACAAATTCCGGACTGTGGTCATAAGATTTTTGTTCATACAATTCATATAGTTTGGACCTACTCTGTCTTAATTCCTCTGAAGACCATTCAGATTATTTTATTTTGTTATTATTTCTCACTTTGGTCAGATTAAAAACACATTTTCGAATTCCGTAGATATAACTTGGAAGAAGTTGGAATATAGTGTGTTCGGATCTTCACAGTAAGGTGTTGAAGGCAGACTTGACACAAGTCTATTTCGAATTTTTTCCATCTTCTTCGAAGTCACTGGTCTACATAAAATATTAACGGGTTTTTCCGTATTAATTTCCTCAAAAACTACGATCTGACCCGTGTGGTCTGAACTTAATGCGTTAACTATTTGTTTATCGTAGATACTACATTCACAGATATCTATACAGGTAGCGGAGGTAGCCGATATTCGTGTAGGCTCCAGAAAGACATTGCACATATTGAAAGACTTAAATACTGCTAAGGTCCTAGTGCGTATAGAGCGATTTGCTTGGTCTAATAGATCTACGTTAAAGTCGCCGCAAACTATGATGCGTTTGGACTTGTTTCTTGATGCCAGTTGAAGTACTTGTTCCATGACTGTCTCAAAGATTTCAAACTCTCCTTCGCCCCGCCTATACACACTAACAATTATATATTTTTCCATCTCAACACACGAGACTTCAGCATTCATCTCACTAGAGAGACTAACAACATCCTTTCGTTCTTTACACTTAAAACCATCTTTTACTAGTATTATGGAACCACCTCGAGTTCTAGTCTGTCTATTGAAACAGCTGATTATTTTATAATTGGGTATACTGAACTGCATAGCACACTCTTGCAGCCAGTGTTCTGTCATACATAGTACGTCTATATTACTCTGTTCCAGTTACACGTATAGTATGTAACGTAAACCTATGCACATTAAAACGATCTAACCTCAAAGGCAACATCCTAATAAAACAAGAATATCGACCAAAAGCGACAAAGAGCGCCCTAGCTAGGGTTCCCGCTTCGCGTCGCATTATTTTAATTACGTCGCAGTCTCGTGTGTTTACTGAGACGATTCTGAACCAATTCTGCTAGAACAATGACCAATCAGTGACAATGACAATGAGTATTTAGCGTTTGGAGTATCAGCTTAATCAGCTTAATTATTTATTTATCCGTGTTACAAAAACAACTTAAATAAACTAGTAATTACATCAGGGAACTTAAAATGTAAAAGCCGTTGGAAAGTAACACTAGGTGAGTAATACGCAGTAGGTGCCCTGGATACTACACTAGGAAACCTGTAAAGTAGTAGCCAGTGAAACCGTCGTACGAACCTTTCTCCAAGTATTACAATAGTTGGCATTTTTTATTATAATTACAATTCTGTCCACCAGTGTGATTCATAATTCATAGTTTCTTTATTGCACACACAGTTACATAAGACAATATAAAACATAGAAAACGTGTACAAATTCGAGCTTATCTCTAACAAGAGATCTTTACAGTACAGCTTTGAACTACTAGACAGGTTCGTTGCATTAAGTTGCGTAGAACTGGCGCCGCCCTGTAAACGTCAGTCATTTGCCAAAAAAACGTTGGAAAACTGTATCGTATAGCTTTGCTAATGAACCTGACTTTTGTCACGCAAAATGGAGTATTGAATACTAGCTACAAATGGGCGCAACTTGTTCCTGTCACCGCGTATGTGAGAAGGCGTGACGCTAGTTATGTGTTGCTGCTGTCTTTCTTAATTGTACTGTATAATGTAGTACTATAGATAAATTACGAATTACCTACCATAAGTTTCGACTTTTCAAGTAATTATTTGCTAAGAGCGTCGCCATCATGTCACTGTCATTGAACGGTCATCGTACTAGCAGAAGTGGCCCCCTGCATAATAGTTTTTGCTGACACACAACCCTGCCAACGCTTCAACAGGCTTTAGGTTACTGATAATGACTTTGATGTTGAATTTTGGAATGAACGCTGCTGATATAATAATGCGCTTAGTTATTTAGTCTATCTAGACCTAAAAGTATCTAGGCCTGTATTGATAAACCGATTTTAGCCCTGGGAGTTGTGATGTAGATGGTTTTGCCATATGAAATGTGGTATTTTCAGGAGCTTGTGATTGCTCTCAAAGTTGAGAGATGTTTGTTAATGGTTCTTAGTATAGATGAACCATCTCATGAAAAAGTTTTGAATTTAGGTTTAAAGAACCTTATTTTTCAAGTTTCAAGTTACGTTTATTGCTTCCATAATGAGAATAAAGTTCTTTCAACATAAAGTCATAACTTCTTCGTGAGGTGGTTCATCTATAAGTTATCACTGACTATATGTACACAGCAAGGTGCAAACAAAAAAAGGGTTTTTAAGAGATATCACGTCATTCAGAACTGCTCAATAGTGGGTAGTTTAAAAAAAAATGCCCGCGATTTTCAGCCTTATGACTTGGTAAATGACTTGGTGATAAAAATCAAAACCATTGATAAGGAAATCATCAAATAATGATGGCACCATACTTGTGATTACAACTCTGATTATGGGTATTATTGTGATGTCTGAATAAACGCTTATCTTATCGTATAAATTGTGCAGGACATCTTGGATCTCAGAGCACTGCATCAAAAGTCAAGCTGACAGGTTTTCGAAAGAGAACTTCACTTTATTTGAACTGCAGTTTGTGCATTTGGTCTAAACAGTATTGTCACTATCATTACTACACAACCATAGTAACTAATAATAATAATAAAAATCTTTATCTTTTCTTTTAAGGTTTACAAATTTTTACAGTATCCCTAGAACCCACACTAGGATTCCCTGTGTCGTGGGGACTAGCCTCTTTCGCCTACGGTCTCGGTTTTATGTTATCTTTAAATACATTTCATTGAAAACCACATAGTTAATTACTTGAAATTTTAAATTTAAATAAACTAACTAACTTAAATCTAACATGCAGATCAACTGTTGACTATTAAAAACGGCTACCTATCAAGTTGTCTTTTTTATTCGGTAACTCCACGACATAATTCATATGAGTTATTTATTACGAAGGCAGAGAGACGTTTTTGCAGCGCCAGCTTAATTTGGTACAAAAAGCGACGTATTCTGTGTTATATGGGCCTTGTGATAAGGGTTATAATTCAGCTTTTTATTCCTCACGTTTTGGGGTCTTGTTTATGAGGCGGTTAATAAAATAAACATCACATAGCGTCACGCCTTTTTCCATACGGGGTGGCAGTGGCTAATGGCCCCACACTAAGATACCCTGTGTCGTGGGAACCAGAAACAGCGACATTACAATCACGTAAACATCCAAGAGCTGGGGGTTTTCTTTATCCACAGCCGGGATTCGAACCCGGCACATCTCGCATGGTAGGCAGATGCGCAACCCTGAGCCACAAAGGTCGTCAAAAAATAATCGGTCACGTGCGAGTCGGAATCGTACAAGAAGGGTACCGTACCATCGTACAACACAGCACTCAAAACAATAAAATAAAACAAAAAGAAAATTAAAAACACGTCCCTTGTATGTGGGGACCCCCTTTAATTTGTAATATCTCTCGTATTTCAGTATTTTTGTTGTTGTGGCAACCACCATACACCATTCTGTGAAAATTTCAACTTTCTAGCTATTGCGGTTCGTGCTCTAGGACCCGCTGACGGACGGACGGACGGACAGACGGACAGCGGAGCCTTCGTAATAGGGTCCCGTTTGGCACCCTTCGGGTACGGAACCCTAAAAACAGCCTCTGGATGTTTACAGCTTTCGTGTTTTTTTAAGAAGGTTTTCAACGATATTTTAGCGCGAGGTGAAAGTTAGAACTAACTCTTGATGACTAATGAGGAAAGAAAGGTCTGTGTAGATGACAGGTTCGTTGCATTAACCCTCTCGCGTTAGTTTGTCCCGCGTGTGTTTTAACGCGAGCGAACCGATTAAGCATTATGTTGCTTAGAGGTTGCGCCCCCCTGTAAAAGTCATGACCTGTACATGGTTTGTGACGTCGCTATTTCTGGTTCCCACGATACTGGGTTTTTGATTTGTACAGCACGGATATTTTAAATAAAAGCGCCATAAAAGTAAAAAGCTACGTTAAGAGAAGTGCAATAAAAAAATCACAAACCAAGCGCAATTTATTTAACACAGTTTACTTTAAAGTTTTTAAAAAACTGTAAAGCACACATTTAATTTTATAGAATGCAGAGTGCAAATAGAACGCTAGGATTCAGGTAGCTATTCATGTGTGTATCGTGAATTTATGTAATTAAACTCGGACATAAATGTTAGGTGGCTGCATAAAATTGCTCCCACTATGGCTCGGTAAACAACAGACAATCGTCGCTAACCGGTTATTACCAGTTATTTGGTTATTTGCATAATTGTTGTTTAGAATCGTCTGGAATTTATGCAACTTACTTGCTAACTGGCGGTGTTATGACTTTTGCATAGTTTTAAAAATAGTTACAGTTCTTTCTGTATAAGTGCAGCACTTTACACTGCACCGCTATACCAATCTGCGCCATTTTGTTACAAAGTTTGAAAAACATAATAAAATTTCGCATAAATATCCAAATGGGTTGGCAGAAGCACAATCTTGCCCACTTGTAACCAGTTTTTCACTATTTTTCAGATTTATTGGATTACCTTGGCGACAAGCCTATTGAACAGCATACACTACAACAACTGACAGCCAAAGTGACGTTTTCATAGTGACGTCATCATCAGTAGTTCCGCCTTGGCCGTTCTCTATTGGTGGCTCTGTGAACAAACACCGACGATGCCACATTTCCCGCCGACACATATTTTACGATTTTTTTACGACCAGAGATCCACGGGCCAACACGATAAACCTTCAGAGGCTTAAACAGCTTTTAAGTGCACCCTCCTAGTTTTTTTCCTCTCCACTCTAGGGTTCCGTGGTCCCTTGGGCCTTTAAGGAACCCATTCCTTTGTAAGTTAATTGACTCACTGGCCTTTTGCTGACTGATACTGAGTTTGTAACAACATAACATAGCGTCACGCCTTTTCCGATACGGGGCAGCAGAAGCACAATTGTGCAAAATTTTAGCCTTTGGAATCTTTGGAACAATTTGGTATGAATCACCCCTGGCTAATGTATCTTTGTTATTTTTGTCACCAAACTTCCGAAAAAGGCTTTGGGCAGCGAAATAACAACGTCAGGCAATCGACAGGGCAGAGTAGTCACAGTAGAATCAATAGACCCAAGGGCCTCAAAAGGCAATGGCACGGAACCACTTGCGACCCTTAGGACTCAGCCCTGAAGGGTCTTTTGAATGGCACAAATTAAATTGTTGCCGAGGAAAAAGTTGTATTGGAAAAATACGAAGTTCCAGATAGACGTAAGAGTATACTATCTTCATGCCAGAAAATTGTATGATTGATCTCTTCAATGGGGATTATAGACACTTCTGGAAGATTCAAAGATTTATCTGTTATAGTGTGAGTTTGAGTTTAGCCTTTGTCTTTACCACGGGAGCCGACTTTTTTTTCATAGGTTTTGAACTTTATTATCAAGTCGTAAAGGGTCAAAGGCGGCCGACTTATTTTGATATCCTTTGGTTACACGATAATTGAACGACACCAATAGCTTCTTAATTTTTACGGATCATCATTGAGTGATCTTAGTAACTGATTTGAGGCTAGACGCTTGAGTGTTCATTTTTGCGTTCAATAACAATGAACGGTGTACATCTCAGGTTTTAACGCATATTTAAGACATTTTTTTAAATCCTACGGAACCAAAAAGTTTTTATATCGTGTCAAATGTCAAACCGAGCAAGTTTTCCCTCCATTTTTCACACGGCCTCATTTTCGTTCTAGTTGATAATATTCAAAACGAGGTCATAGTTTCGAGGTTTCTCCCTCGATAACATGCAAAGTTGCGTAACAAATATTAAACGGTATTTTTTCTGAAAACTAGAAGTTTAATTTGGGAAAAGAATTACTAATTAGTTTATAATATTAGTTTTATTTGAAATACATGTAGCCCTCAAACGGTGGCCAGAATAAAGGTTTCGGCACATCACCGGCGCGGCAGTAGCAGGACGGTTATATTATTGTCAAACAAACAAACAACAAAACAAACAATATTATTGTCAAACGTCTGTACTGTAGAGGCTTCCAATGATGTTTTGGCGCGTGAGTGAAGTTTACAGGGGGCACGACTTCTACTCAACATTGCTGGCAGAAGCACAAAATAGTGCTCGACTTTGACAGTGACTACCAAGACGTCAATTAATGTCTATTGCAAGAGGATGAGAACTTAATTTCCCCTAATTTTTATGTCATTTTTTTTCCTTTTTGGCCAGGAGAATGACAATCTCTCATGCTCTCGACTAAAAGGGGTTAAGTTTTTGATCTGTGGCTTCTATCGTGTGTTGCCACAATAATTTCGCCAATGTCACGTGATGAGCCCTGCACAGCTGGGGATCACGTGGTACAGTGCAATGCTTCAGTTATTGTTCTGAGGGTTAAGTTAAGTTAAGTTTTTGATCTGTGGCTTCTATCGTGTGTTGCCACAATAATTTCGCCAATGTCACGTGATGAGCCCTGCATAACTGCAACGAGTGTATCAAAAGGCTCTAGTTCCACCTGTCAACAAGAGCCGAAAGATCTTTGGAAAAGGTTGGAAAGCGTTCAAATAGGGTACTTATTGCTTTTGAGGAAACTTTTTTGAAAAAAAAATTGAGGCCGTGATAAATGAGAAGAATTTTATTTAAATTTTGTGAAACCGAAAAAGAGTTTTTTGTATGCAGCCCGGTCCGCTCATCTCGCTGGCTTCGCTTCCGCACATTATTTAGTGGAAGGCTGGCATTACGCCATTATTATATTATATAAATAAAAAAATCTCCGGGACTAAAGTTAATACGGGACTAACTTTACTCCCGGAGTAAAACTTTTTATTAATAAGGGGCAAGTGATTATTTCCTATCCTGTATAACAGTTACATACATTGCTTCTGGCCCCACACTAGGATACTCTGTGTCGTGGGAACCAGAAACAGCGACATCACAAACAAACATTTAAACATCCAAGACCTGATTTTTTTCTGTCTCCAGCCGGGATTCGAACCCGGGACCTCTCGGGAAGCACATCCTCGACCACAACACCAAAGAGGTCGTATTCTAAACACTGTTCCCTCCTGTCAGAAAAAGATGCCCAACTGATTCCTCTGTATTTACATTAAAAACTCCCGTGAGACTTTTGCCGGAATTTATTCCGAGCGCGGACAGTCAGACGCTATCCTCTAAGACAGTCGCTCTGTCTGTACACCGTGCGGAAATAATTCTATGTAAATGCAGACATGGAGTGAAACATGCAAAACATATTTAATTATACTCTCTTTATACGTATACAGGAAACATCGACGGGAAACCTTCAATCTAATCAAAGCTAGCTTCATGCCCCGCAAAGTGGAAAATGGAAATTATTGCGCTTTTGTCACCCCATCTGGGAAAAGACGTAATAAACATAAACATTTACATACAGGCACATACATTGCTTCTGGCCCCACACTAGGATACCATGTGTCGTGGGAACCAGAAAAAAACTCTTATCGACTTTTTAAGGTACCGTACCCGAAGGGTGCCAAACGGGACCCTATTACTAGGGCTAAGGCTCCGCTGTCTGTCTGTGCGTCCGTCCGTCCGTCACCGGGTCCTAGAGCACGAACCGTTATAGCTAGAAAATTGAAATTTTCACAGAATGTGTATATCTGTTGCCACAACAACAACAAATACTGAAATACGAGAGATATTACAAATTAAAGCGGGTCCCCATACAAGAGACGTGTTTTTTTTGAGTACGTATAAGATGTGTTGTACGATGGTACGGTACCCTTCTTCTCTGATTCCGACTCGCACTTGACCGATTTTTTTTTATTGGTCAAAGGTGTGTTGGTCTGCTCATGGTTCGAGTGTCTACGGATAAATAAAAAAAAAATCGGTTAAGTGCGGGTCGGTATCGCACACGAAGGGTACCGTACCATCGTACAACAAATCAAAAGCACTCAAAACAATAAAAAAATAAACAAAAAGAAAATTTAAAAAGTTTATGCCTTCACGAGATTTGAACCGACGACCTCCGGATTGAGAGTCTACATCATCTACATCTACAGCTACCACAAGTATGTGGGTTGACGCGAAATATGCTATCATATTTAAATGTGTAGTATATGTGTCTATGACATGGTTGCTATGACAATAAATAAACAGTTTCAGTCAAGATCTCCATTTTGAAATGCGTAAGTGTATCTAAACACGTCTCTTGTATCGGGGCCCCCTTTAATTTGCAATATCTCTCGTATTTCAGTATTTGTGGTTGGTGCGGCAACAGATATACACATTCTGTGAAAATTTCAGCTTTTTAGCTATTACGGTTCGTGAGTATAGACGGACCCGGTGACAGACAGGACGGACGGACGGACGGACGGACGGACAGACGGACAGCGAAGTCTCAGTAATAGGGTCCCGTTTGGCACCCTTCGGGTACGGTACCCTAATTACCCATAGTGTGACAAATTGGTGTGACGACGAATCGGTTGGGATGTTTGCAGCGATTTTGGATTTTAAAAGCACTTTTCCGTGCTTGACTACGTAACCGGGGGCTAGCCGATCGCCGCAGGTAAGGAGTACATGATAACGAAACGTTAATTTGCCTAAATGATACCAACTTAACAGTAATTACGACACAAATGCACATTCAGATAAACCAAAACATTCGAACATCTAAAACCGTTCACCCGTCACTAATGCCCATTCAGCGGCCCTTTGAGCAGAAACGGCTGTTTAAGGCTGCTTTCACACGATCCTGTCATGTGGAGCATTAATCATGGGCCGACATGGGCGGTCTGTTTAGCTAAAATGACTTGCTGATGTATGCGTATGCGTGACGGAGTACGCTCAGTAGTCTAGTGAACTCTAGTGGTTTTCACGCTTGCTTTCAACGCAGGAGGAGACAAATCCAGAGCTGCAGCCCAATGACGAACAAAGATTCGATAGAAAACTATCGAAAAGCCAAATGTCAGTGATTCTTATTCTTTATGAAAAAAATAATTATAATTTCCTGCGTTCTCGAAAACGTTTTACGATCTCGAAAACGTTCGTGATCGAGGCTCTGAACTGATACATCATACGATACATGGTAAATGTAGCCCATGAATGTCCCCACCGAGGGGCACAGGCCTTTACCCGAGTCCGAGTAAGATTGAGCCATGTTTCACGAACTACTACATACTAGCAAGTAGTGATAGTAGCCGGGACCGAACACGGAGCGTCCGATAATGTATTAAAGACTTTAATTATCTCATTGGTACATGGTCAGCACCGGGATTCGGACCTGCATCTCCTGCGTGAGAAGCAAGATGAAACCCACTATACCCTTTCCAATATAACAGGAAACTTGACAGCTAACCTGAAACTTCATAAAATCCACTTTTTAAACACTATGGAAGGTACCAAAACAATCGGAAAGAATCGAAATTGTTTATTCGGTTGAACTAACAGAAGAGTTGTAATCGCCATCACTGCTATCAGCACTAAAAGATATTATTATTTGGATTTCATGAAGTTTTAGGTTAGCTGTCAAGTTGCCTGTTATATTTGTTAGATTGGATAGGGTATAGACCACAGAGCTCTCATGATCATGATACATTTCACGATACATGGTAAGGAAGCCTAACATTAGGTACTCCAAAGCTGCTCCTGCTCTCTAATAAGAGATAACATATTTTCTATTTCTTCCAGCAAACCAATATGTTCAAAGACAGCAAATTCAGACAACAATTAACCAACAAAACTAATTATTATAAAATAACTACTTGTAGTGTTGGCAGCCCTGCCGCTAGGGTTGTGACCGCAGGCACGTACTGCTCATTAAAGTAACGAGTCCAGGGACGCGACGCGCAAATTAATTGCAAACTATTATAGTGCGTTGTGGCAACCCTAAATGGCGGGTTAGTCTTTGACGATGCGGTCGTAGATATTTGGAAACAGGAATATAATAATGTAAATTGATAATATCTGAAGGTTTAGTTGGAATAATACATTTTAATGCAAATGAACTTTATACTTTACTTTATACTTTTTTGCACAAAAACAGAACTTTACTGTACTTTAATTTAGTTTTCAAGTTACAAAATCCACCGATTTTTTTTTTGTTTTATTTATCCTTTTAGGAAAGGCTACGGTGCTATGCCATACCGCCTTGTCTGTTCTGTTACAGTCTTCATAAATGTTATCAACCGATGAAGGCCACAAGGCCATGTCTTTCGTCACTTTTCTGTAGCGTTATAAGTTATAAATAATTACATATCTTCTTTCGAAGATCATCTGAATGGGACCAAATCCACCGAAAGAAAGAAAGAGAGAGAGTGTCTGGCAGCGCTTATGACGTCACTCTTTTACGAAACTCTTTGCTTCTACATGAACTCTTACTTACATAATCTATGGTTTATGCAGAATTCCTAATAGCCAATACATTTTATAACCTGGAAGAGTTTTATGATTATGTACCTACCCAACAAAGATACTCGTAATTGTACTTATTGTTAAAACATGTTAATTTTTTTAACAATAAGTACTAATGTAATGATAAGAGAGATTTATCCTACTTAACTATAAGAAGTTATCTTATGTGTAATTTAAAATATCTTGCAATGCCCTCACAGGGCGCATGTTATGGATCTGACTTTAATTTATATTTGTCATCTTATGTACCACATGTTTGCATTGAATAAATGAATATGAATATGAATTAAAACCGTGGGAAAAACTGCGCTTCTGCCGTGCCGCCACGTTTCGGAAAAACTGCGCTTCTGCCGTGCCGCCACGTTTCGGAAAAACTGCGCTTCTGCCGTGCCGCCACGTTTCGGAAAAACTGCGCTTCTGCCGTGCCGCCACGTTTCGGAAAAACTGCGCTTCTGCCGTGCCGCCACGTTTCGGAAAAACTGCGCTTCTGCCGTGCCGCCACGTTTCGGAAAAACTGCGCTTCTGCCGTGCCGCCACGTTTCGGAAAAACTGCGCTTCTGCCGTGCCGCCACGTTTCGGAAAAACTGCGCTTCTGCCGTGCCGCCACGTTTCGGAAAAACTGCGCTTCTGCCGTGCCGCCACGTTTCGGAAAACAGTTGCCGTCGTGTATTTGGTTTTGTTTGGGTCGCTAACATTTGTACGTAAATTATAAACAAATGATTTAAGGTGCCGTAGGTCAATAAGGAAACCCCCTTTACCGTCTTTCTAACGGGTGTTTGAGAATGGAGCGACAAAACATTTTGGGAAGTTAGGGACATCGTTCTGAACAACTTTCACTATCAAACCGATTTGATCAGAGCAACTTTATTTTCACTTCTCTATACAAATCATCTGTCTTGTCATACCAGCGCTATAGGTCTTCCTGTAGCATATGCTGAGCCGGAACCGTTTCACCGTCGCCGTACACAGTACATTATAATTATTATCTCTGGCACAAATGTGCCTCTGCCGCGCAGTAGTAGAGCGGACACGTTGCTACAACTAATCTTATTTTGTATAAATTTATTTCTCTGATCCTTTCTATTTTTGCATAAATTCTTGTCTCTTTTACTTCTGCTCCAGTTCTGTTCAACTGTGTTTCTATTTTGTGTATTGTGACGTCTGAATAAACGCTTATCTTATCTTATCTTATCTGTTAACCGCTCGGCCCAAAATGTATTGATGTGTCACTATAAATGTTGCTCTTATCAAATGGCTTTCATAGTGAAAGTTGTTCAGAATGATGTCCTCTACTCTCCAAAAGTTTTTGTCGCTCCATACTCCAAACACCCTGTATAGTTACGTGTTTAGTTTAGATTCACCATTTCCAGTCGTGCTGTCTTGTCTAAGGTTCAACCGTATAGTTGAACAATTTTGAGCCCTTTGTTACTTGTGATAAGATAAGAACTAGGCACGGTATATTGTTTAGTGAGAGGGTCCGTATTAAGTCGAGATTCAGAATTATCGATTGTTTAGTGAGAGGTTCCGTATTAAGTCGAGATTCAGAATTATCGATTGTTTAGTGAGAGGTTCCGTATTAAGTCGAGATTCAGAATTATCGATTGTTTAGGGAGAGGTTCCGTATTAAGTCGAGATTCAGAATTATCGATTGTTTAGGGAGAGGTTCCGTATTAAGTCGAGATTCAGAATTATCGATTGTTTAGGGAGAGGTTCCGTATTAAGTCGAGATTCAGAATTATCGATTGTTTAGGGAGAGGTTCCGTATTAAGTCGAGATTCAGAATTATCGATTGTTTAGTGAGAGGTTCCGTATTAAGTCGAGATTCAGAATTATCGATTGTTTAGTGAGAGGTTCCGTATTAAGTCGAGATTCAGAATTATCGATTGTTTAGGGAGAGGTTCCGTATTAAGTCGAGATTCAGAATGAGAATCAGTAAAGTTATAGCAAATTCATTAGAACTGGCCCTTTAGTTATTTTTTATTACATAAGAATGACATTACAGTTTGAATTATCCAAATCGGACCATTACTTACGAAGATATTAATTAATAAACATTATGCGTTCCTTCCACTAAAAGGCAGTGTGCCCGGGACCGTGTGACGTCACTGAGACGATTGAGCGCGGTCGGCAGTACTCGGTAGTTGGCCGCGGCGGCCGGCACTCATTCACTCGTTCACGATTCGACGGGCGGCGACGTGGTTGTTACTCTTTATTTGTTGGCAATTTATTTAAATAACGTGTTGTTGTAACTCTACACTTATTTAATATGAGTACTAATAAAATAGAAGCTGGTTTTGTGCAAGCTCAATCAGATAACCTACCAAAAGTGGATTCTTTCATGGTATTTGACTACCATGGTTTTTGACAATCAAACTTATGAGGCAAAACTCCCTTCTTCAGTTTAAGCTTTCCTCCGACCAACTTAAACTTAACGAAATTTTCCATATCTTCTTCCACCTGAAATATAAAAATATTAGTAGGTATATTAAATTTATTTGCTTCGACCAATAAGGAATAGCTTAGGCAAATACACAAATAAATGCACCACTGTTGTATAGATGATTAAAATATTTATCATTCACTCTTTGCTCTATACCCGAGTAGGTACGTCCCTGTGTCATTGTTTTGAGACGATATAACTTTAGCATTAAAAACCCCCGCATAAAACCAGACTTCCAGTTTCATCACCAAGTTTCATCATCGGGTGTCATTAAAAGGTATCATCACAACGAAGCGAATGAGCCTAAGCTCGATGGGTATACCAGTAAGCATCCCAGGGTTCCAGCTCCCACCTTCGAGCTTCGCACTCCATCCTCAGGTCAGCTCGATAGTACCATATTCTCAAAGGTCTTGTCACTACGAGTCTAATGAGCCCAAACTCGATGGGTTTCCTAGTAAGCATTCCAGGGTTCCAACTCCCACTTTCAATCTTCGCACTCCATCATCAGATCAGCTTGATGGTACCTACCATATTCCCAAAGGTCTTATCACAACGAACCTAATGAGCTCAAATTCGACGGGTTTACTAGTAAGCATCATAGGGTTCTCGCTCCCACCTTCGAAATCCATCATCAGACCAGCTCGATGGTACCATAACAACATGCTTCAAGAAATCTACACTCGAATAAAAAAACA
Organism: Argyresthia albistria; assembly: GCA_963457715.1. Taxonomy (NCBI): domain Eukaryota; kingdom Metazoa; phylum Arthropoda; class Insecta; order Lepidoptera; family Argyresthiidae; genus Argyresthia; species Argyresthia albistria. The sequence goes on along the minus strand of OY735277.1, from coordinate 8,851,768 downwards.
ACACTCAAATCGGTTCACCCGTTTACGCTCCGCGAGCTGAGAGACAGACACACAGACAGACAGACAGACTCACACATCAAACTCATACCACCCCTTTTGCCTTCATTGGGCGGGGGTTAAAAATATAAACGGCCGTATGTACTAGGTTTATGCACAAAACTCAGAAAAAGTAAGTAGACTACACGCCCCGCGCACACACATACTCCCACAGCTACAATACCTACACAACACATGCACTTTTGTCGCACACACACACACACATCGCGACAATACCGACACAACACATATGCACTTTTGTCGGCCTGCACGAGTGGGAAGCACAGTTGTGCCTCTGACTGCCTCTGCCACCCCGTATGGGAAAAGGCGTGACGCTATGTTATGTTATACAGCCGAATGGACCGAAAAGAGAATAGGTACTATAGTATTAAGTACAATACACGTAATAGGTATATCAACTCATTTTCATAAATCATACAGCTAAAGGTATAGTTATACCAATTTATTTATTGGTATTGTATTATGTGGGTAATACTTACATTGAAATGATCTTCACAGCAATGTCTTGTAGCCTGGGTAGAGCATGGAGTTTTATCATCTCTTTTTGCGATGGAATACCATTTTTTGCGAAGTTTCGGGTCTCTCGGCACGTTAAAAAATAGTTTTTCTGGCGTTTTAAAAGTAGTATTTGTACATTTCGGCACTATACAATATTGATACATTCTTAAATAGTTGAATTAGACACTAATTGGACACTTTATTTGTTTAAAAATCACAATTATCCACACAAAACACTGCGCGCTATACTGCTACCAAACGGCTGAGTGGCGGCGACCGTCGCTGTGACGTCACAGGCAATCGCGCCACCCGGTCAGTCAACTTTGCTAGAAATTTGGCTCTAACTTCGTCAATTTTTGTTGTAGAATAATAATTTTTTCACTGTATGTTAAGGATTTCTTAGCTCTATAAATCTGCATTTTTAACTAAAAACGTTACGGATCGTCATTATCGATTGTTTAGGGAGAGGTTCCGTATTAAGTCGAGATTCAGAATTATCGATTGTTTAGGGAGAGGTTCCGTATTAAGTCGAGATTCAGAATTATCGGTAATTTTGTGTCCGCACCCGATCTCCGTGGTCTAGTGGGTTCCATGCTTGCCTCACACGAGGAGATGCAGGTTCGAATCCCGGTGCTGACCATGTACCAATGAGATAAGTCATTTTATCTTAAGTACGTTATACGGACATTCTAACGGTCATGGAAAACATCGTGAGGAAATCTTCATTACTCCATAGTTGCTGCGATTGGCTAGCCCCCTGTCACGCAAAATGGAGTATTGAATCACTGGCTAAAAGTGGGCACAGTGGTGCCTCTGCCACTCCGTATGGGAAAAGGCGTGACGCTATGTTATGTCATGTGTTTGTGTCCGCCCGCCCGATTGCTCACCTGTCAACTTAGTATGACTGACTCTCAAAATCGTGCCAGTACTGTCGTCAAAGGACAGCATAAGTTATAGACACGGAGCTCTATGTTCAAATGAAGTTAAGATGTTTGAAATAAGAAATTGGGTATTGAATAACTGCCTAAAAGTGGGTATAGGGGGGCAATTCTGGCGCTAGCGAGATCATGACCATGGTCAAAATATCAATTTTGAAATACCGAAATCTCTATCAAAAACAAGAAAAAGCTATTCTAACAACTAGCCTTTCGACCACCCGTTTTCGATCAAAATAAATATAAATAGAGATTGTTTTCGATGGATTTAGGCGGCATCAATACCGATATCTCGACTGGGGAGATGATCTCAATAGCGTGAGAATCGGGGGCCAGTTGTGCCTCTGCCACTCCGAACGAGAAAAGGCGTGACGCTATATGTTAAGATGTTTACTTAGCACTTATGTTAACACAGGAATATGGTTTGATAGGTACGTTTATCTTATTATATTATTTATTGCACAAAATAATTTAAATACATTGAAAAGTATTGTCATATACAAAGGAGAACTTGTGTCTCCACTATACTTCCTATTTACTTTCCATAGCTCAAATATTTCCTCTAACACCTCGAAAGAGAAACGCGTGAGCTCTATGATAAGATGTTCAATAGCACTTAAAAGTTACTACAGTAAAATTGAACCAAAAAGTTAACTTTAGAAAAAACCGACTTCCACAAACCCTATTTGATTAGATTGAGTTTAATACAAACTGTTACCCCTTATCCCCCCCCCCCTTGGGGACTTAATTTTGTCAAATTCCATCTCAGAGTGCTACCCCACGCTACTAAGGAACCCCTGTACAAAGTTTCATGGCTCTAGGTCCACCGGTTTAGGCTATGCGTTGCCTGCCCGTCAGCCACGTTGAGCAGATCTGGTGGCCATATGTGGTCTTCATCAGCAGTTCGGCATCACAATATTATGCTTACCATGTGCATTTGCACGAGTTATTATGAAAAACACAAAAATCACTATAGGTCTGCCTATAATATTTGAAGAGCTCCTCGATTTCTCCAGGATCCCATCATCAGATCCTGACCTGGTGTCAATGGGACCAATGGGAAGGTAAACCCTTTCAAACAAAAAAATAATTTTCTAAATCGGTCCATCCATCTAGGCGCTATCGGGGCACATACATAAAAAAAATATATCCGGACGAATTGTAAACCTCCTCCTTTGGGAAGTTGGTTAAAAATGTATTGATACTCGTAGCTTACTATTTACTATCCATCTCCAGTGTTTCCGTTCGCAAAATGACCAAATACGATTATAATTTGACTAATTCGTATGAAATCCCACTTGTGTCGCAAAAAGCACATTTTGCTGTCGCTCAGCGATCGCAAAACAGACAATCATGGCATACCGCTACATTTGTCGCTTTTTGTACAACGCACGCGTCGCAAATTGACGTTTTTGTCGTCATCAACGCAAGTGGACGTACGCAGGATGGGGTCATACATTCATATGCTCCCGCCTGGCGCGGATGAGGGGTTGGTCTCTGGCCTCTGACGTACAAAACAGTTTACCCCGACGCTATGTGAAATAAACGGTCAAGTGCGAGTAGAACTCGCGCACCAAGGGTTCCGTGTTGTCATTTGTAATAAAATATTTGTATACTAGCGCCATCTACTATTTCAATGTAATTTATGCATGAAAATAATTATTCAGTCAGTTGGAAACCTCCACTTTGTTTCACTGTAATAGGTTAAGGGCCCACTTGGAGAGCGTAACACGTGTTATCAGGTTTCCACATAAAAAACTAAAGTATGATGTCATCCATGTAAACCAAATTGAATATTTTTGTCGTAAGACAGAAATTTGCAGATTTCAGATTTATCCCTTTACTTGTGCTATAAGACCTTACTTTGTGCCAAATTTCATGATTGTAGGACAACGGGAAGTACCCTATAGGTTTTGGGTCCATTGCGATTACTATGAAAATCCAACATTTTTACAGCATGAACGGCCGTAGCGTTTGATTGCGTTGACCTAGAAGGTTGATTTTTTCACAGCTTTATGCGACCATAGATCTAAGCTTATAAAAAATTTATATAAAAAATTCGGTAAGTTTACGCGTTCTTGCTCTAAAAGGTCTTGCTTGACACACGGACGGACGGACAACAGAGAGATACTATAAGGGTTCCTTTTTTTTCCTTTTAACGAACCCTAAAATGGGCTCCATGGTCTTTCATGCTTATAGTGAATTTGGCAAGGTTTTGCTTTCGCATTCAGCAATCACCTAAACTTAGACCCGTATTTTCAAACCACTCTCAGCTCTAAGGCCCGTAATAACAAATCACTTTCTGCTATATGAGTTGTTTCAGCTAATCTGGCATTTTTCGGAACTTGAGATAGATCTTAGAGCTGAGGGCGATTTAATTATACGAGCCTAATCTATCCTGTGCCATGGAATCGAGAAACAATGACGTCACAATAAACACCCAACACTATTTTTTCTTCCTCCCTGGCCTGGAGATACCGGAACTCTGGTAACATAAAAACTTATATACAAATTGCCCCCCATATTTTCCAATACTGAATACACTCCTACAAAATTGGAACTCGGTTATCTACATATTACACTGAGGTTTCGATATCTTTCAATAGGATTTAGCGTCATCAGTACTTCAATGCAGCCACGGAAAACGGTCGAAGACTAGCTGTAGTAAGAGGTGGATGCGCTGTGTCATGTGTAACTGTATTGCGGATAAGATGCAATTTACATGTGCCATTGACTCCTAGCGCAGAGTATTATGGTCGTTTTAAGAAATCCCGATAATTTTGATATGACAGATTTAACTGTCATTTAAGAGACAAATACATTATTATGATTTATCTGTTTATTAGGGCAAGTAAGTCTCAACTTGAAACAAGCTCTTAGGCTTTCCAACGAACTTTTTGCGCGAAGACAGGCGGAACAAACGCTTGAAGGTTCTGGTATATATGTACGTATTTGTATGTAGTTTATATTATTATTATTATATATATTATTTTTTTTACTTAAGTATTTGATGCTGTACACTTGGATCTACCTATTGTTGATTTATTTATCCTTTCCATCCTCGTTTTGCTGGAAGAAATCTCTCGATAGAGATAAGCTCGCCTTTGTACATGTCATTTCCATTTTTAATTGTCATAATGTATTGATTTGTGTGCAATAAAGTATAAAAAAAGAAGGCCAATGAGGAATGAAACGGAGTCAGCAGCAAAGGAAGGTCATTTCGTAATTTATTTATTGCACTCACATAAAATAATACGGATAGCTTATATTAGCAAAACCATGTACAAAGGCAAGCTTATCTCTAATAAGCAGGGATCGGAATGGAGGTGTGAATATACCTCAAGTTTGCAGTGAGACAACATGCAGCTGTTACAACCACTTGAGTTGAACCGGTTAAATTTCGGGTTTTTTGTTTAACCGTTTTTTTTAAGTTTTATATGTTCCTTACATTTGAAACACCGAACTATAAACATTTTTAAGCTTCTGATTCCCAAAAAAAAATCATAACTTTTTCATTTTTCAAGTTTTCGAAAAATATAAAATAATAATATACCTATACAATTTCTAGAATCTAGAAAATAAAAATATAATTTTAATTTTCTCCAAAATTATTAAAATCAAACCGGTTCAACTCAAGTGGTTGTAACAGCTCCATGTTATGTCTCACTGCAAACTTTAGGTAAATTCACACCTCAATTCCGATCCCTGCTAATAAGAGATCTCTTCCACCAAACCGTGTAGAGTAGGAGACGGAGATTATGTATTATTTGTTATTAGCTCTATTTTTCTGGACTTGACCCCAGAGAACCAGAAAAAAAAACTGGTTTGTTGATTTTTTCAACTCGATTTGTCTGTGGGGGGGCCAAGTCAAGAAAATTATGGCTAGGTGGGTAGCAAACGACCTCCAATTGCTGCTGACTCCGTTTGGACATTCATCTGCCGAACACCCTGTATATCTGCCGAACACCCTGTATATCTTACTCCAGTCGCAACCTATTTACCGCTCAACTACATTCCGAGTAGCGTCGCGAAATCATAGGCCCTGTCAAATGTAGACGGGCCTTCAATTTCACCCTTATCCCGAAGCCGTAAGGCCGTCGTCTTGAAGACAGTTTGAAATCGTCTTAGAAATATGATGTTCAGTTCACGTCGGCGGCTTTCGGAAGATACGTGACTTGAAATTGTATAAGTACTGTGAAGCTGAAAAACTTATAGATATATAAAATAATAAACGGTCAAGTGCGAGTAGGACTCGCGCACCAAGGGTTCCGATCACACTTGGAGAGCCTAACACGTGTAATTAGGTTTCCACATAAAAATAAAGTATGATGTCATCGTAAACCGAATTAAATATTTTTGTTCAAAGACAGAAATTTGCAGTTTTCGGATTATTCCCTTAGCTTGTGCTATAAGACCTTGCTTTGTGCCAAATTTCACGATTGTAGGCCTACGGGAAGTGCCCTATAGGTTTTGGGTCCATTGCGATTACTATGAAAGTCCAACAATTTTACAGCATTATCGGTCGTACGTAGCGTTCGATTTCGTTGATCTAGAAGCTTGTTTTTTTCACAGTGATATTCGACTACCGACCTTAACAATTGATATAAATTTCAGCCTGATACGTCCACGCGTTCTTGATATAAAGGTTGTGACACACGGACAGACAGACGGACAGACGGACAACAAAGTGATCCTATAAGGGTTCCTTCTTTCCTTTTCGGAACCCTAAAAAATGCTTAAATATTGCTTTTTCCCCGCCTTTGTACATGTTTTTTCTATCATAAGCCATATGTATACTATTGTATACTATGTTATGTGAATACCATAAAGAAATTACGAAATACGTTGTGGTACAGTCCCAGTCCAGTATCACATAACAGGATATATAGGATTCCGCGCAACTCAGCATAAAACGGTCTAATTGCAGTAGCAACTCAATTTAAAAAGACCTCTCAAAAATTAAGCGCGAGGAAAGAAAGAGGAAAATATTATATAATTTCGTGCACAACATTAATCGCTGGAGGGAAAAATATATTGCGTTGGATGTAGGGCTGGCACGGGATTGAGAACGTAAAACTTTACATACAGGCACATACATTGCTTGTGGCCCCAGTCTAGGATACCCTGTCGTGGGAACTAGAAACTGCTTACAATATACAATATACAAGGTAATGAGAAGTTTTATTTATATACGTGTAAATAGAGTTAATTATAATGACAAAGTATCGTTCAACGAAAGTTTAAATTCTAACTTTGTTTTCATACAGCTTTGTTCAGCTCAATTTTTTTTTGCAGGCAGAGGCAGGTACTGGACTACAGAATAAGTTATAGTACTAGCGTACTGGACGTAAAAAAATATAGGTGGCAACCCTAACACCGAATGGAAAGCAAGAAAAAAGTGAAGCACGTACTTCAGAATCACCTAAAGCCGTGCCTTGCTTTATCGTGGCGAGCGGAAGTGACGTCATGAAGACGCCATCTTGAATTTTTACAGAATCCACCACAATTTTTCCGGAATAATGCCTGGTAGTTAGAACAAGTAAATTGATATTTCATCTCATTGAATCTTATAATGCTGAGGGATTGAGGGACTACAGTAGAAAAAAGGTAATAGGTCACACGACAGATGTCAGTCCCAGCTTGTTAGGGAGGGGATGTTGCTTAAACATCGATTAATAAAAGTAATCGTCATTTCTGAATCGGAAAGATAAGCATGACATAAACAGTACTGCCCGGCTCATACGTACTGTATTCGACTGCTTTATGAGTTGGTTTTAGGCTTCCTGAATATTCTCAGCCGGGTACGCCAGAAATCAAAGATTCTCAACGACAGCAGAGCCCAGGGGAATCTGAACGCATTATCACAGAGCATTAGCATCACAAAACACGTTGTGTCGGCGCAAATAGAACACATATATCAGCTATTAGTTCGCAAATAGCCAGCAAGGTCGGGCCGCGAACGTGCTTAGCATTTTACCGCCATTTGTCTGTATTGAGAATACGGACCCCGTACTACCACCTCTACGAATGCTGATTAGCTCTGTCTGCCTAATAGCCAACGCACACCGCTTCGGGATTAAAATTTTACCAATGGAAATATAAACGTATCGATATAGAAATACGACATAAATTGCTATGGTTTGAAATAATGCCGAAGCATCCCGAAGCATTCCGCGGGATGCGGATTTGAAAGCATATCAATTTAGGTCTTATTTATATGGGGATACGTTTGAATGTCCATTAGTAAAAAATTAAAATCCCTTGCCATGCCGCCCGTCCCAGTGTGCGTAGGCCATAATTCGATCCGAGAAAATAGCATGATATTAAAACAACTTTTAGTTTACGAAAAATAAAGTTCACGATGGAGTACATAACATAACATTGGAGTAAGACTGCTTATTCGAAATGAATCGAGACTTTAATAAAAAATAAATTAAAATCTTTAAATAAATTAAATTATAAATTAAAGCCGCTTACAAGAGTTACCTATAACTTAGCATAACAAACCGTTACGCCTTTTCCCACATTGGGTGGCAGATGCACAATTTTGAGAATGGAGGATCCCTAAGTCTTAAAAGTTTAGTTTTTTGTGTCGGGGGTAGTATAAATATTTAATTTAGTAGTTAGTAGTAATTATAAATCGAATCTAATTACTAAATAAGTTCAGGCCAAACCGGCCCAATTTTAAGCTAACGCAAAACGGTCACGTTTCGGAATTCGATTCAAAAACAAACTTTCCCTTCAAAATAAACATTCTGTTCGCGAATCAACAGCCTTACTCCAACCTTTTTTGCGATTCAAATACGATACTGTTCAGATATATCACCATAGCCACCACCACTTTCAATCGAAAACTCCTATACTTTATTTTACCCATTACAAGAGTTGTTTTAAAACGTTCATATACATTTCATTCATTCATTTATACTTTATTGCACAGAACATAAAAGGCACGTAACATTTACAAAAAAGTATGTACAAATGCGAGCTTATCTCTAAAAATAGATTTCTTCCAGCAAACCTAGGCATTAGAGGAAAAAACAGATACAGAGAGGGAAGTCAGTGTACAATAAATGACTAAATAAATATACTTCAAACATAATATAATAAGTATACTTTATACTTTATTGCACAGAAAACATAATACAGACACTTAAAATTAGAAAAAAAAACATGTACAAAGGCGAGCTTATCTCTAATAAGAGATCTCTTCCAGCAAGCCTAGGATGGAGAAGATAATTTAATAAAGTATACCAAAAATACTAAATAAATACACCATATGCAAATAAATAAACCTAACTACATAAATACGTACATACAATATCTATCACCACAGAGAGAGGAAGTGCTCTTTTAACCGGTTTTTAAATGAGAAAAGAGTGGAACTGTCTCTTATGGCGGAAGGAAGTGCGTTCCACAGCCGGATTGCCTGCAGCATTATTTTCTCGGATCAAATTAGGTAGAGCATTATCCTCATTGTTTGGAGGTGGGACTATGGCCCCGGGCTGAATTTATTCCTATGAAGGGCTGGACGGTATCGCTGTTAAATTTGTCCGTTTGACCCTTATTTTTGGTTCCGTGTCTCAAACAAACGCGGGAACTTTTCTGCATAGCCCACGTGACTGGAATATAAAGTCAATGTTACCCTGTCTTATAATGGGAACCGGTTTTATTGTGGTTAGATTTCCCTCATGGCATGGCAATACAACAACGAGCTTTATTTCACTGATAACAGGACTTGTTTTAAAATTGTAAAGGTAATTTTTTGTAATTTTAACTTTTTATGTTTAGTTGTTATCCTTGATTATATAAATTTATAAATAAACAAGCATTCGCTAACTTATTGCTATAACGATGACACTAGGAAAATTTATGCGAATTTACGTTTGCCGTGCAAAGTATCACGCACGTGACTTTACATTTGAAGTGTTTGTTTGTTTATGTGTGTGTAGCTATGTCTGTCTGTCAGTTGAACCCTACTGCGAAATTAGCTAGTAGGCAAATGAATTTTAATGTCCTTTTTTAAATCTTTCATAGAATTTACTGCGAAATGTTTTTTACCACAATCGATTCAGTGGTTCGAAAAATATCAGATAACACGGAAACAAGTGAACCAAAATTTTAGTATTTATCGTTTCATTTTGCGGGTATTTTAAATAAAATATAGATAAGTACATAACACTTCAACTTCAGACACGCCTTTGCGGCTTCAGTGTTATGATTCTCGCGCATTCGATATCCTTATATCGAGAATTATACCCCATAAAATAATTGTTTGGCGACATCAATTTGACGCTATTTCTGTCAAAACATCATTAGTTTAGGCAAGAATCCAAATTAATGATCAGGGGATAACCCCCCTGTAGCTCGTCGCAATATAGCGGGCGGGGGTATCAATCAATCAGTGACGGTGATCGATCTAATGATGCGAGAACTCTGCCTCATGTGTTGTACCATTAGTTATAGTAAGCTATGTAACGCCTACTGTTTGGGAGAGTTGAAGAAATACATGGCGTCATTGGAGCTCCGTGTCATAGTATAAATAAGAAATAGTAAGTTCACTAGGCCCCTGTTCGCATGATAACTACCTACTCTTGCTCAAACGGCTAGGGTTGTCGCTTAGCGCCACACCCGCCGCCGCCGCCATTCCATTGCACGTTATTATAAGCTAATATTGTGTTTTCACAGATGTAAAACATAAAATTTACTTTACAAACAACTATCTATACTACATATAAGTATGGATACTTACATTTCCTTTTGTCGGGGTACGTTAAAGAATGTTAGATCCTTATTGAGGAAACCGTATACCGCACAATATTTACTCATTTTGCAAAAAAAATATGAAAAATAAATAATAATATCGTATGCTGTGCGCGCAAATCACATCATTCACAACAATCACACACGTCAACCACCCTTTCTTAAATCTTGTTACGCGTCTCACATGTTTCGTCATCACATGACACTGGCATAAATTGTCTGGCATAAGACAGATTGCCATGAACTAAAATTGAAGTTGAAGTTGAACCAAGTTACACGTGCGTGCCGCCCGGACGAATGACGTTGACGCGTCGTGACGCATGCATTGTCTACCCTTGTCTCAATCTCAACTAATCTCAACCCAAACCCATCGAAAGTCGGCAATGTGTGCGTGTGGCGGCGTGTGATTATGCGGAACGCAATGCAGCTGTGTGTCTCTCTCGCAGTTTTGTATGAAGTTAACCTGGCGTCCGTGGTCTATTGGGTTTTGTGTTTGCTTTTCACGCGGAAAATACAGGTTTGAATGCCGGTGCTGATCATGTATACTCTGTTCATTTTCTGTGTGTCCTTTGATCTCGCCGCATTGGCCTAATTTGAAAGACTGCCAACACTCGATCAAAGAAAGCCGCCGCCCAATTGACACACAAAAAATGAATGCAGTATACCGATGAGGTAATTTATCTAAAGGGCACTATTGGACGTTTCGTGTTGCGAATGACAAGTTAGCTGTAGCTACTGTACTATCTCTAATTGGTAGTATTAGTAGTCGTAAAAACCAGTCAGCAGAGTCAGCGTAGCGGAGTACGGCTCAATCATACTCGTATTTGGGTAAAGACCTGTCTACCTCGGAGGTAAAATTAATTAATGTTCAACATTAACAAAGAGAATGGGCCACATTCACACCGAGATTTGTAGTCAAAAAGAACGACAAAGTAATCGACACGTCTTGCATTAAGTAGCGTAAAACTAGCGCCCCCTGTAAACGTCACTCACGCGCCAAAAGATCAAAGAAGCTGTAGTCTTACTACCACGTCAAAAGCAGGTTATCAACAAAGTATCATAAAAACACTGACCACAGGACATTGTACCGAGAAGTAGAAACATCTGCTATAAATAAAAACGCACGAGTATAACTCGTCCACTAAATCTGCACACCTACATTCGTGACGTCATAAAGGCGTCGTCTACTCCTAAAAGCTCACAACGCTTATGTCAAAGTTGACAAAATCTTTTTCAACGATCTTTTGGGGCGCGGTGACAGGTGTATGTAACTTAGGCTTAGAATTAGCGCCCCCCGTAAAAGTCACTAAAGTTCCAAAAGTACGTTGGACGCTCAGTACAATATTGGAAGACTGTATTTTTTATTTTGTAAGTTCCTGAATATTTTTGTATCTGGTTTACAAATGAGATCCTTGTGTTGTGCCTTCATACTTGCCTAAAATTGCAGTGAGTTCCAACCTCAGATGAACGAAACTGTACTTTTACTCTGTGCCTTCAACAAAGGCCTAAAAGGGCTAGTTCCCAAAGCCGTCAAAGTCAATTTTGAATTTAAAAAAACAATAGATGCCAGCGCCAACTAGCGAAGACAAAGGCAGACACACCATACCATTGCGTTCAAGTGAGGTGCAGAGTTAGTGTGAACGGGTTGCACTTAACGTACTGGTAAATAATGATGACAGGTGGACATTTTGCGCGACTTGTAACTGTGCGGACTTAGGTAAGTTTTGTTTATAAGTTTTTATTTTATTTAGGCAACAAAAAGTTACATATTAGAAACATGGATTGAATAAACTATTTAGTATAGAAAGATAAGTTTGTGTAACGTTGTCGCTGTTTCTGGTTCCCCACTAGGTATCCTAGTGTGGGGCCAGGCGCAAGTTCATAATTTGTTGCTTAATATTAAATTAATAATGTTCTCATCAAAATATTTTTAAAACATTTACAAATAAGAAATAAAAGTGGCGAAATTTCCACTCCAAGAGTTTTTGCGCGATGATATATTTCAGTTACAACACGACCTAGTAAATAATTTGCATGATAAAATCTGTGTCTAATTTCTCCAATACTTATATTGAACATTAGATGATTCGCGCCAATCTGAACACGTGGAAGTCATAAAACGAAATCACCTTATTAGCCGTATTCCAGACCACAGACTCTAGCTATTTTTAATGAACCCCTTGGACCTATTAAGGACCCATCGTTCCTTACCCACAATTTTATCCTAACCATCAAGACCACAATCTTGTCTGTTACTGTAATCAAAATTATTGCACAATAATTATGCAATCAGCAACATTCACACGGAAGCTGAGAAACTGATGACATGAGATTCTACAAAATTATACGATTCTCGGAGTGCATTCAGAGTTTAACGGTTACTCAAAGTCATACTGATACTGTCTCTCGCACGGAAAACTACATCGTCACTACCACTAGAGCCTGTAATAAAAAAGTGGCCAAGTGCGAGTCGGACTCGCCCATGAAGGATTCCGTAGTAGCAAGTAATTATATGACTGGATGTTTGTGTTGTAACTTTGTTTATCATAGTGTTTTTATGAATAACAAAGTTATCTTTGCAAATTTTAATAAACGTTTCATATCTTAAAAACTGATTATTATATTTTATTCAAACCAATTTTCGTCAAAACTTTGTATTGAGATACACAGCATATAATAAATAAAAAGTAAGAGAGTGAAAACTAAAAAAAAAATAATGGAAAAATGGTTTTAGGAACATCAACGTCAGTCATTTCTAAAGATAGGTCTTCAATTTTTCTATCAACATATTTTTTACCGCCTTTGTAACGCAATGGTTTAGCTGTAAAGTTACAATTGAAAATAAATGAATTGAATTGAAAGCGTCTGTAATCTGTTTTTGTGCAGTAAAGTATACAGTAAGGTAAGGGGGTAAGAAATAAGCGGAACTCAATGCAAGTAACAATCTCTGCATGTGGCGAAGTCTATACTTTATGGAGTCGAACAGGTTTGACAAGTTGTAAGAATAAAGTGACTCCCGTCGAAGGATGTAAATTGTCTGTAATTCCGATGTAATTCCTGTCCTACCCCTTATGGAGCTAGCGTGATGGTATTGCGTAACTGTAAGTTGCTTAGTTGGTGATTACAAAGGTTGTAAATTACAAAATAAAGCAAAGCCATGGAAGGCCATGGAAACTAAAAGAAACTTTTTTCTTGAACTTATGAATATCGATAGACGCGTCGAAAACGCCTGGAAGAGCTTTTGGTCTATGAACGAGCTCATGAAGGGACAACTTCCGTTGTCCCTGAAACGAAAGCTCATGGACATGTGCATTCTCCCCATACTTACCTACGGAGCCCAGAATTGGTCTTTGACTGACGCGCAAAGGTTCAGACTCGGGGTTTGTCAGAGAAACATGGAGCGCATGAAACATGTCTCTACGTTAGTACGACTAACGTGCGACATCTCTTGCCCGACAAGAGAAATCGTCCTTGTCCGTTCCAAGTCCTCCCGAGGCCGATTGAGATTGAAAGACCGGCATGCAAGCACACAGCTATACTATGAATAGAAGAAAATTAATCCTAAACTTACACAGCACGTTGATCGTGTGTGTGGCCACGACGTTCTCGGTCAGCTGACCGTTGATGCCGTGACACACCACCACGATGGAGCGCCGGTTCGGCTCCACCACCACGGTGATGTTGGACGACGTCACCCAGCCCCCTGTGGAGATCGATGAAGCAATACATAAACACTTACATACAGGCACATACATTGCTGCTGGCCCCACACAAGTATACCCTGTGGGGAATAAAAACAGCGACATCATGAACATGTAAACATCCAAGACCTGGGGATTGTTTTGTGTTTCTTTTATCCCAAGCCTAATATAACAGCCATATCTAAGTATATTTACCACTATTTTTTTGTCCTTTTAAGGATCGGAACCCTAAAAACGAACTAAAGAAGCTATTACTTACCCTCTGGAGATATAACAGTCCTATTGCTGGCCTCACGATGATGTTTGCCCAGCACCACCCACTTGACATCCGCAGCAGGGTTCGAAGGGGCCGTGGAACAGGTCAGAGGGACCGGGTCACCGACCCTGGCCTCACTGGGACCGGAGATCGTGACGTGGGACGGCGCGACTGGAAGAGATAGAGGCTGAGTTAGAGATCGAAATAGAAATAAACACATACTTAAAAATACACCATTTTCGCGGAAGGATGGTAGGCAGAGACTAAATTAATGCACTTGTTAGGATTTTGGCATCTCTCGCTTCCTCATACATTTGTTTATTTTCGTATATATTTTTTGCACATATCAGGAAAAAAACACAAATAATACAGAAAAGGCATGAACAATGGCAAGCTTATCTCTAAAAAAAGGTTTCTTCCAGCAAGCCCTGGATGGTCATTCTTAGGATTCTTCATATAAAATAGCCGAAAAAAAAACTCTACTATCACTAAATTTTGCAGGGATCTCAGGGAAGTCTACCAGTTACGCTAGAGTGCCAAAGACAGATACAAACACACACACACAATCACTTCAACCTTATTACACCCTACCACATTCACGCAAATAAATGAAATCTGAATCTGAAATTCTCTTCTACGTAATCAACTTAACTCAAAATTCTAATTAAATAAACCTTCTGCTTATTTACTAAACAGTTTTCCCAGACTGATTTTCTAAAGGCAAAAGGAGTTGAGAAACTCCAGAGATGCAATTTACCATAATACAGGATAAGACAAACGCATTTCTCTACTGAGTTCACTGATCATTTCACTCGATTAGGTAACCATTCTGGTGTACACTAGCCTTGCGACTAAACAATATTTTGAATAGACAATATGCTAACGTTAAAGTTCAGATTAAGACGTAGGAGTGTCAATCCCGGGAATTTCCAAAAATTCTAGACGTTGTTTTTTATGAACGTTTTCTTGTATGATAGAGCGGTTCCTTACGTATAAAAGTCCTACCCACACTTGAACAAGTTTTAAATTTAGTGATTGCAACAAATAACTATCAGCCAAGCCAGCGGCAGTCAAAGTTTCATTTGAAAGAAAGATTCCGTACGACGAATCAATTGCTTCAATCTATCGACCATTCTTTCAAACGAGGGGGATATCTTACAGAGCAATATTTGAAAGTCTGCCAGTCTGCGATAAAAAGTTTAGAACACTGCGGATTGAGAGAAATTAAAACTTTGGTGCTTGGCATCATGGGATGACGGCGACCGAAGCATGCCCCTCGCGTTTTTCGCGCCTGGGTGAAGCCAGACGAGCGTAAGTTTGTGAGTCGCGTGAGTCGCAGAATTTCGGACGCGTATATCGGTTTCATACTAAAAGTAAAAGTATAATATTATAGTATCTGTGCTAAAAGACAACTCATTTTGCGATGCTCGTGTGAAGGAAACAGGAGTTTTTTTTAAAAGCAAATGCAGGAGAACTTACGCGACTGAAATTCTGCGACTCACGACTGTCAAAATACGCGATTCACAAATAAATCGTAAACGAATACCCGAAAATATCCAATCTAGATAGCACTGAACATGACATAGCGTCACCCCTTTTCCCATACGTGATGCCAGAGGCGCATTAGTCCCCACTTTTAGTCAGATTAAATAAATAAAAAAATCATGACAGACGGCAGCTCACCGCTGCAGCTATGAAGCAATAAAGGTTTCTTGACGATGTTTTCCATCACCGTACGAACATCCACATATTCTACAAAGGATAAATAGCTCATCTAATTAGCAAATCGTCAGCACCGGGATTCGAACCTGCATGCCCTGCGTGAGAAGCAAGGTAAAACCCACTAGACTACAAAACTCTTTTAATGCTACACAGGAAATCATAAACTGAAAACGTAAAACCAGCATACGGAAATTTTGCCGGAAAGTTTGACATAATCAGTGAGCACTGTGAATAGCGTATGAACTCAGCTCGGGATCGCCATACAAACTCGGAGATCGCGACAATACCATACTACCATAAAAGTAGAAAATCTGCTCAAACTTCGGCAAAGCTGAATATTTCAAGCCGCTGTCACAATATGGGACTTGAATCTGGTAATTTGGAGTATTGTTGTGCAGTCTCATTTCTGTCTCAATATTTGTTTTAACTTTAGTTGCGTGCGAGTGCGAGCGAGATGATGACCTAATTTTTGAAAGCGGTCATTCAATTCATCATCGTCGTCGACTCACATCTTCCGGAGGCAAAAAAAAATATGCAAAGTCAAAGTATTTTTTTTTATTGACCATAATATCATACAGATTGCTTAGTCAACGTCAACATAATATCAATATTATTGTAAACTACCGCCCGCCCGTTCGGAAGTTGTGGGCTTAGGGATGGAGCAAAGAGGGCAAGAAACTCCCCCGTACCAGCAGTACCCGTATGCTCCATTCAAACATATCCTGTCTTACGTAATTGATTCATACCAAAAGTATGAATAACTAAAAATTGCTAAGCTGACCCACTAAGGCCAAAATGTACTGGAAGGTAAATATAGTTGCTCTGATCAAATCGATTTCTCGGTAAAAGTTGCTCAAAATGATGTCCTTAACAAACTTTTAAGAGCTAGGGGTTTTAGTTTCTCCTTCGATATGAGACACACATGAGGAAATCTATAAATGAAACACTCACATCAGAGTTTCATACGAGAATCGTGAGACAGGGTAGTTGCGACCGATATCGTCCGAACTCAAAAGTTGGTAGGTTGTTGTTGAAAAATACTCGTATTCGCCAGTTTTTCGCTTGCCTCAAGTTTCGTCAAGTCAGCAAAGGGTAAGTTGGGTATTCTGCTCCGGTTTGTAAGTTTCGAGTTCGGTTCGAGAAAGAATCTAAAAAGTTCATACAAAATCAATCAGTTTATAGCGAAATAGAAAGGAAAATATATTTCGACGCCGACGCCTTCATTTAATAACTGGCCAAGTGCGAGTCGGACTCGCGTACGAAGAAAAACCGCAAAAAAAAATACGTTAGTTGTATGGGAGCCCCCCTTAATATTAAATTTATGTTTTTTGTTATTTAGCGGCAACAGAAATACATCATCTGTGAAAATTTCAACTGTCTAGCTACCACGGTTCATGAGATACAGCCTGGTGACAGACAGACAGACGGACAGCGAAGTCTCAGTAATAGGGTCCCGTTTGGCACCCTCGGGTACGGAACCCTAAAAAAGAATAGAGAATTATTACTAAAAATATTATTATTATAATTCTTTTCCCATAGATATGGCAGAGGCAAAATATTTATAATACTCTGATATTATACAGTAGGTAGCGTTCTTATAGTCAGTAAATACCACAGATAAAAGTAAATACATAACATCTGACAATTTATTATTACTTCATATTCATGTCCAATTTAATAATATTATTGATATGTATATACAATTAACTTACTACTAAAAAACAATTAAATTAAATAAAAAATATCCTTAAGGTCACCGCCGCCGTCGAGTGGCAGGGTGCCCAACATGCTGGCACCATTACCTCGCTGTATCGCTATGCTAATTCGCTGAGCGAGGTAGGTGCCAGCTCTAGAATCACCTGACGCTTCGACGAGTCTCTTTAACTTTAACATTCTCTAACACCAAAACTACTTTTATTATTTACAAACGCTTAAAAAAAGGCTTTACATTTGTTCGACAACCAACAAAAACAACCCAAACAACTGGAATACAGCCTTAAAATATCTAGTATGTGTTCCTTTTATACTTGTTCATCCCCTAGGGTAGTTAAGCGGCACTTTTGTAAATAAGAGATGAACTAGGGGTCAGCAAACGAACAGGTAACCCTTTTGAATTTAAATTCCCCCTCTTTGAAAAGAATGTTTACCTGAAGGGGTTATTCAAACGCTACAAAGGTAAGAGCGTCCTGGATATTGTTTGTACGAAGATAAATATTCACGTTATTTTTGTGTGAATTTCAAATTTAAATCTCTTGAGAATCTAGGGCGAGTTGATGATATTTTAAAAGCCTACAGTTATAAGATACGAACTAGCTAGCTAGCTTGTGTTTTATCTAGATACGTGTTTTATTACATTTCCAGGTCTTGTGTATGTATGTATGTGACGTCACTATTTCTGGTCCCCACGTCACTGGGATTCAATGGACCCAAGCTTACAATAACCGGCCAAGTGCGAGTCAGACTCGCGCACGAAGGGTTCCGTCCTATTATCTATGAAAAACCGCAAAAAAAAAAAACCACCTTAGTTGTGTGTGTTTTTTTTTTTAGTTTTTGTTGTTATAGCGGCAACAGAAATTTGAAAATTTGTGAAAATTTCAACTGTCTAGCTACCACGGTTCATGAGATACAGCCTGCTGACAGACAGACAGACAGGCAGACAGACGGACGGACGGACAGCGAAGTCTCAGTAATAGGGTCCCGTTTGGCACCCTTCGGGTACGGAACCCTAAAAAGGACCGGGACAGAGCAGCTCCATGAAACCCTTATGGCCAATTTCACCAACAATCCCTATCTTTAGGGGACACTTTATTTCCTTTCAGAGGCCACCAACCGGTTGTTTCGCTTTGACCTAAGTTTAAGGGTCTTCTACGCTATTAGGGGACCCCCTAACTATAACAGTCGCTAGACAGCTAAGAAAAAGAGCTAAGTGACCCCTAACTGTTGGTGAAATCACGCATTATAGTCTGATACAAAACAATAATTATCAGAGATAAACTCTCTCTTTTTAACCAACTTCACAAAAGGAGGAGGTTTACAATTCGTCGGGATATATTTTTTAATTTATGGGAACCGATTGCGCTTAGACGAATAAACCGAGTTGAAAAAAAAAAATGTTTAAAAGGGTTAACCTTCCCATTGGTCCCACTGACACCAGGTTAGGATCTGATGATGGGATCCTGGAGAAATCGAGGAAAGTCTTCAAATATTATAGTCAGACGTAGTGATTTTTGTGTATTTCATAATAACTCGTGCATTTTCTCATGGTAAGCATAATATTGTGGTGTGGAACTGATAATGAAGACCACACATGGCCACCAGAAATGCTCAATAGGTACAAATACAATCCACTATGCGTGGCTGACGGGCAACGCATAGCCTAAACCGGTGGACCTAGAGCCATGAAACTTTGTACAGGGGTTCCTTATGTAGCGTAGGGTAGCACTGAGATGGGATTTGACGAAATTAATTCCCCAAGGGAGAGGAAATAGCGGGTTAGAGTTTGTATGAAACTCAAAAAGCACTTGATGGGTTTCTGATTGATCAAATAGGGGTTGTGTAAGTCGTTTTTAAGTTTTACTTCTTGTTTCAATTATGTGTCAGTATTTTGTTTCATTTTGAAATAAAGTGTACAGTAAACAAGTAAATACTCAGATACCGTAATGTCCAGCTTTCCATGACGTATGTTGCCGAAACATACATTATGCATATCGCGGGGAAGACCTGGATTCGATTGGCACATGACCGGATAAGTTGGCACAAAAAGGAGCAGGTATACCCAGCAGTGGGCGGGAACAAGCTGCCCATGATGATGATGATGATGATGAAATACTCACACAGCACAGTGAGGTCGATCTCAGCCTTCAGCGTGTTGCTTATCATGACGTTCTTAGCCTCGCAGCTGTAACGCGCCTTGTTGTCGGAAGCATCCGCCTGGAACGAGTACACGTTCTCGGACATGCGCCCGCTGGTTCTGGAAAAAGACGATAAAATATAAATATATTAGCTTAACTAACTGGCTCCCAGAAAATGCAAAGTGAAAGCTTGGCCTACCCAGGAAAAGATGGAGTCATGGGTCAGGATCGGATGGAGTGGAAGAGGGGAAGAGAGGCCTTTGCTCAGCAGTGGGACATTACAGGCTCGTACAATCGAATTAAATAACAAACTACCTCTGTACAAGAATATTGTGCTAATTTATAAATTAAAAATTTAATTAATATTTTGCATGTTAAGATGCTCTATTTCACTGTTTTCTGCAAATAAAATTCATTTCATTTCAAACATCCCAAAAGACAGTAGTTTTACAGTCACTTAGAAAATTATAAATAACTTATGCGGTTCTTAGCATTCGAAGCATTCAACCATAAAAAGATAGATATCTGGTTTAATAATTGAAACAAAAAGTAAACTTTAGAAAAAACCGACTTCCACAAACCCTCTTTGATTAGATTGAGTTTAATACAAACTGTTACCCCTTATCCCCCCCCCTTGGGGACCTAATTTTGTCAAATCCCATCTCAGTGCTACCCCACGCTACTGAGGAACCTCTGTACAAAGTTTCATATCTCTAGGTCCACCGGTTTAGGCTATGCGTTGCCTGCCCGTCAGCCACGCATTGTATTTGTACTATTTGTATTGAGCAGTTCTGGTGGCCATATGTGGTCTTCATCAGCAGTTCCGCATCACAATATTATGCTTACCATGTGCATTTGCACGAGTTATTATGAAAAACACAAAAATCACTATAGGTCTGCCTATAATATTTGAAGAGTTCCCTCGATTTCTCCAGGATCCCATCATCAGATCCTGACCTGGTGTCAATGGGACCACCCTTGAGGTATTACCTATACGCCGAAAAAAGATTTGTTCAAATCGGTTCATAATTGGCGGAGTTATCGCGTAACAAACATAGAAAAAAAAAAACAAAAAAAAAACATACGGGTCGAATTGAGAACCTCCTCCTTTTTTTGAAGTCGGTTGAAAAGAGCCTTAAGCCGTCGAAAATCAAGTCAGCTTGAAAAGTACATAAAACTGATAGTCTAGTAAAACCAAAGAAGCATTTTCAGATTCAACCGTTTGGCTCACTCCAGCTAAATTGAATTTTTAGTCCTAAAACGATTTAGTTGCATTAGTTTATTCAATTGTAAGAACAAAGGGATCTGGAAACGGTTCCAGATTCAATATTCACTCCTTAAGTGTCTTGCTGTAGGCAACTCTTTTGTATCTAGAATCTAGATTCTAGATAGGTAAAAAAGCATTTAAAATTATGTTTGAACAGGAAGTTATGGCTTGGTTTGGATACTTTAACATTTAATTTTAAACAATCATTAATAAAATGTATTCACATTTCGTAAAAGCTATAAGATAAAATAGAGATAAGCTTGCCTTTGTTCATGCCTTTTCTGTATTGTTTGTGTTTTTTTTCTGATATGTGCAATAAATATATACGAAAAAAATATACGAAATAAAAAAGTAAAGTAAATGTAGCCCATAAATGTCCCCACCGAAAAGCGAAGGCCTTTACCCGGATACGTGTAAGATTGAGCCATACTCCACCACGCTGGCTCAGTGCGGGTTGGTGGAGGGGTGTCGGGCTAGTGGCCGACTCGACTGTCAGAAATCAAGCTGCCCTATTAGGACTTCTGACACATCTTTACGACTACTACCACCGAGTAGTGATAGTTTTGGAACTGTCACAAGAAATGGCATTGGGTAATGTTGGCGTCGTTTTGACGTTTCCATAGAGTTTGGTCGATTTTGAGTATCGGCGGCCACTCACGAAAGTTATAAATTTTGAAAGAGCAATTAAGTATTTACTTACTATAGTGTACATATAGCTAAATCATATCGGGGCTGAGATATCTCATTTTAAAGTTTTTTCAGTACAAAAAGTGTTACTTGAAGCTCTATTATCTCAGCTTCGAAATGGTTTACAGCAATGCTTCCTCTTTAAATATAATACATTATGATACTGCTACCAAATAATGATAAAGATATCGGTGGCCGCGAATAAAAAAAATGACGCCAATGGTCCATAGTAGGTTACCCAAACCCCTTTATTACGTAGATTGCCAAAGTTATTCAGAGAAAATTGTGAATATCTTGCTTTTGAAATAGTAGCACTTAGTATGAGCTCAGACTTTGTACCAGACACTTAAAATTCAACCAACAATACCAATTAAATGATAACTAAGCCGTGAGAGAGTTGCTGATGTGGAACTATGAATATAACATACTCACACTCACACAAACTCACAATACACTTACAAACACTAACATACATTAGACAGTCGTGCAATAGTCGTGATGCCTACTCTAGCGAGATAATCTCAGAATAATAACGACAGGAAGCGCCTTCCAAATGAAGTCTACAGGGTCGGGAGTGGCATATAGCATCGCATAGCAATAGTGAGGGCGCGAAATGAATATGTACATGGTCTCCTCATTATCAGTGTCACATCGACAGAATTGAGAAGATTCAAAAGAGATTTCCATTCTTTTTTTGCGTGCATCAGAAAAAAATGTCCACCTTGCCATTTTACGAGGTCCGACTGAAGTTTTTTAATTTCATATCACTAGAAAATAGACTATCAGTAGCGGTTCAAGTATTGCTATATAAAATTTTAAGGGGTGGTGTAGTTTGTGCGGAGTTGCTCTCGAAGGTCAGGTTGGTGCAGTCAGTGCCACGCAAAGATGCTCGAATTGTTAATATTATCGTCCATTCTACGTAAACTTGTCCAGAACCAATGTTGGGTATAATTGTGTAACAAACAGAATTTCTCGATCTCACAATAAGTTATGTCACTCCAACGATTTAGACATTAATCTTAGTTTAAGTAAATTCAAAAAGAACACTGTAGCGGCTTTTGCCGAGTGATTTAGTTATAAAATATATTTTTTTATTTTTGCAAATAATAATTAAGTAACGGTAGATTCAGGTAGATTGAATTGTTTTATTTTTTAATATAGGTATCTTGTATTCACCTATAATTGGGTCTACATATAGCAGGATGTAATAAATAAATAAATGAATAAATAAATAAATAAAAAATGCCGATCATGGCCTGTCGACGCGGTGCCGCGGTCGGCTATAAACAAACCGGAATTTTGCGCTATAGCTATTACAATGCGATTCTGTAAGCAACTCATGGCCCAGAAAGCTTGTATTTGCTATTTTTTAATCTACCGCAAACAACTACAACAAATATACCGCCAAGTACGAGTTGGACTTGTGTTTGGAGGGTTCCGCACAGATAGCACAAATCGTTTTGGATTTTTTCGTTGCTAGACTGAGACGGACGGACAAATAGACAGACAATATCCTCTTTTCCTTTTATGGCGGAACACTAAAAACAAATATTTCATACCACAAATATGATATTATCTCAGCGAATCAAGAATGGATAACACTATGTACATTAGCTGAAAATTTTGGTACTTCAGTTAATCTAGTACCTAATCTAGTTCAGTTCATTTCAGAAATCCTCTGGGAAACTATTGAGATAAAACTGAGAGTTGAAAACTGTCATTAGCAGAATCAGTGGAAACTCCCATTCTAATAGTCTTTTACTCCCGGACAAAAAATAAAGAGTCCCAATTTCGTACAAAAATATTTTTCGTAAACTTCTCTGGAGTAAGTTTTAGACCAATAATAATAATAATAACAATATTTCATTCCGGCAGCTTGGATTTTATCGCTGACTTAAAATAAACGGTCAAGTGCGTGTAGGACTCGCGCACCGAGGGTTCCGATCACACTTGGAGAGCGTAACACGTGTAATTGGGTTTCTACATAAACAAACTAAGGTATTATGTCAGGACGATGAAAGTGGCCACACCACGACCCTGCCTCATTCCCTCGTCACTAGCCACGCTACTCGCTCGACGCTACTCGCTCGACGCTACTCGCTCGACGCTACTCGCTCGACGCTACTCGCTCGACGCTACTCGCTCGACGCTACTCGCTCGACGCTACTCGCTCGACGCTACTCGCTCGACGCTACTCGCTCGACGAGTAACGTATAATAGTCGCGCCAATAAAGATTAAAACATAACAGTCTTTTAAAATTTTCCACAACACGAAGTAACTTTGGGGGCAGAAGAAATGAATCTGCCTGTATAAAAATGTCTCAATTCAATCCATCGTAATAAAATACGTAAAAGAAAGTCAATATTATTTCACTTCAAAACAGAGTGACGTCCAATGGAGCATGTCTCTGAGAAAACACAAAGGATGCTGCGGTAAGACGATCCCACGGGATGATGTTACAAAAAACCGGCCAAGAGCAAATCGGGTTTGTGCACCGAGGGTTCCGCGCGAATCAAATTTGCTTTATGGTGGAATTACTTGTTTTTTTCAACTTTTTCAGACCTTTATTATTATTGCTAAAGTTCGTGATTCTAGATCAACGGAAAGTACCCAATAGGTTTTGATTCCCTTGCCAGTATACAGTAAATATGCGGCATAAACGGCCGTATCTATGATTGCGTTAACCTTTAAGTTTGATTATTCTTGCACAACTTCCAGTGACTAAAAGCTTTAGTAAAATTGATATTAATTTCAACTTAATAGCTCCAAGCATTTCCAAAAGTGATCTTGACAAATAGATGCAAATCGGACTGATCCTATTAAGGTTCCCCTTTTCCCTTTCAAGGAACGGGACCCTAAAACGTTGATTCATCAATGAAATTGAACCGCTATTGAAACCTTAAGAGAAAACATCGCGAAGATAATAATTATAGCTGTGGGCGACGGACTTAGCCCATGTCGCACAAAAACAGAGGTTTCTGGAAATGTATACTATACTTACTACGTTCATATCATTACTATTATATTTTGTATGGTTTAAATATTAAATAACGTAACATAGCGTCACGCTCTTTCCCATACGGGGTGGCAGGAGCACAACTGTGCCCACTTTCCCATACGGGGTGGCAGGAGCACAACTGTGCCCACTTTCCCATACGGGGTGGCAGGAGCACAACTGTGCCCACTTTCCCATACGGGGTGGCAGGAGCACAACTGTGCCCACTTTCCCATACGGGGTGGCAGGAGCACAACTGTGCCCACTTTCCCATACGGGGTGGCAGGAGCACAACTGTGCCCACTTTCCCATACGGGGTGGCAGGAGCACAACTGTGCCCACTTTCCCATACGGGGTGGCAGGAGCACAACTGTGCCCACTTTCCCATACGGGGTGGCAGGAGCACAACTGTGCCCACTTTCCCGTACGGGGTGGCAGGAGCACAACTGTGCCCACTTTCCCATACGGGGTGGCAGGAGCACAACTGTGCCCACTTTCCCATACGGGGTGGCAGGAGCACAACTGTGCCCACTTTCCCATACGGGGTGGCAGGAGCACAACTGTGCCCACTTTCCCATACGGGGTGGCAGGAGCACAACTGTGCCCACTTTCCCACACGGGGTGGCAGGAGCACAACTGTGCCCACTTTCCCATACGGGGTGGCAGGAGCACAACTGTGCCCACTTTCCCATACGGGGTGGCAGGAGCACAACTGTGCCCACTTTTAGCCAGTTTTCAATGCTCCATTCATAATATTGATTTATTATTATAGATAATGTACAAAAAAATATTAATAATCATCAACACATCCATTCACAACTCACTAGAATACATCATTCAAACATTATACTTCCATCTTCTCTATTACACACACACCCCCTCCCTCACACACACTAAACAGTAAGTTAAAATTGTAATGTTACTCTAACTTGTGCTTTAATTTTCAATGTTAATTTCAATAATTTTGTTGTAATAATTATCATATTTTAATTTAGCATTGATGTCAAGAATTCGGAAATTATTTAAACTATTAGAAATTGTGTCATTTACTGGTGGGAAGTATCTACTCGTCCTATCCACAAGGCTCGAGCTTTTTTAGGGAGTAGAGATCATCCCTTGTTCTTTACTATGTAAATAACAAGTTTAAATGTTTATTTTCCTGAATAAATTATCATTTCATTTCATTTTCATTTTATTATCTAAAATGGCATCCACAAAACCGTAAAGAATGAACACCATCCAAACAACGAAAACCAATACTAACAAACTCTACAAAAATAAAGCTGAACCTCAGTTTGTTAGCAAGGAATTAACTTTTGACCGTAAAGTTTCGCATCCGGTGGCTCTGGCACAGAACAGTGGCTTCCCTTTGAAAGGAGGCCGGGCGTAGTTTTTACGCGCCAAAACACAAAATGCGAACGGCCGCCATTTTGCCGACCTGTGTCTAGTGGCACAGACGCACGGACATAAATAAAAATAAAAATAGCAGCACCGTACATGTGAAAAAGAATTCATTTTCCAAGTGAATAAGGGAACCTCAATATAAAGAAACAAATAGGAATTGGCTGCATGGTCGGGAGTCTGTGCCTTTCCAAAGGGAGGAAGGATTAAAAATGGAACTACAAAATAAGTAGCTATACTATTAGTCAAAGGGTAGGTCGAACAAAACTAACTTTTTAATTAATTAGGATACAACTCGCGAGCTAACGAGCAATAAATCAACGACAAATCTAAAATTTATAGTTTCTTGGAAGAAAAATCTATTGAAATACAGTAAAATGTATAAAAACCGCTTTAAAATTAATATAATTCTTATAGGTACTAAATATTGTGATTTAAATCTGGGTTCGATTCGCGCAGGACCGGATAAGTAAACACAAAAAAAAGGCTTAGCGCTCATGCCCACGAGACGGTTTCAACACGGCCCGGTTTTTAGCCGGCGCACAGTGGTACCGCGCCCTAAGAGGTGCGGTCGAAACTACATGAACGGTTCCAAAGATAAAATTTTACTGTTTAGACTATCTGAATTGAAGTAAATATACAATTTATTGAAAATAAAAACCAAATATTATGTAAAAAAATGTATTTTACATAAAAACGTCATAAAAATATTCGCAAAAATACAAAGTTCTTTTTTTACATTGTTTCTATATTACAAAACATAAATTAGTTTTAAAACAATGATTCTAATGTGAAAATCGGTTAACATTATAAACTAATCTTCACAAAAATATATTTTAACATCATAATTGTATACTTAAAATTAAAATTAAATTATTTATGTGCTTACCAATAATTACATATAAAATAGAACCTGACAGCACAAAACATTCTAATAAATTTATATATCTAACAAACTTATAACTGATTTACCTAGAGTGGCTTTTTTTTTACGAGGGAGCTTCCTAAGACTAGTGATAAAAGGATCGGAATTTAACAGAAGTCTATTCAAAAGATCGGAGTTAGTAATCTCCCTTGAGAATTTTCTCGTGTTATTTAACCTGAATGCTTTTATATTCTTATTTGTCGACTCGGCTGCTTCTTCAGATAATTCTCCTATAGACAGCATCATATTTTCGATAACTTCAGACCCGTGAATGAGAACTTTATGAACTGAAGCTGGCATATTATACCATGGATACTCCTGGACAAGCATCCGGGCCGTGTCTGTAGCAAATATTTTAAATCTATCAGAGTTAATTTTATATCCAGATGAAAGAGAACTTAATATAGTGCAACATCTGTCAATCAAGTCTTTTTTTAGACCTGTGATTTCAGCTGAAACTGCTGAGTTAGCAAAAAACCTGCGCGCCGTGTTACCATCGTTGGAGGTACCACTTCCTCCACTACGTGGCTTGTCAACGATCAAACCCAATTTCTGCTTGAATTCTTTCTGAATGCGTGTCTTTCTGTCTGCTAATAATTGCTTTGCTTCCGTTGAGCGAGCTTGCCAGGTTTTAAAATCGAGACGATACGACACATGGATCAAGTATTCAAAGAACCTTATCCACGAATGAAGCGGAGACAATCCAAACTCGAGATTCGTGGTGTTAATTTCTTTCTTGAGGCATTCGTCGATCTTGTTCATGTCTTTAGGTGATGCTCCACACAAGAAGCATTTCGAACAGGAGGTATCACTTAATGCGCTGCAAACTTTACCATCTACCATTGTCAGTTGCAATAGATGAGTGATTTGTAAGTCTTTGTATTCAGTGGGTAGTAAATGGCTTATTTTTTCTTTAAAGTACCGATCTTCTTGTTGGGACAGCTCCTTGGTTTCCTTCGCAAATCGAAACCGTATAGGCCTACAGTATCTTGTTGACGACGGCCGCGGATTCTTCCAAATAAGAGTTTCTTCTCCAGTGGTTTGCACAATTGAGACTAGACGTAATGGGACGTATGATGTCACTAGCATACTCCCATCTTCTAGTTCTGGATTTTCAGAAAAACTCTGCTTGTATTCTCCGTGACCAGTGCTGCCGTCAAAGCCCCACTTTCCGATTAAATATAAATCACCTAGAGTCTCGGGGTCTATACTTGATAGCACTTCTTTTTGTAAATCTACTATGCGTTTCGCGGTATGGTCCAACAAACTTTGCAGTTCCACTTCCGCGCCAGTTTCACTTACTGTCAGATTTCTCGGATAGCAACGCTTTTTGGCATCAAGGACTGAAGAATACGAAGGCAAAACAGGTGAGCTTTTCGAGTTTATAAACTCCTTAATCAACATGTACTGGTGCTTTGTTAGCTTGGCCTCTGTAAGTAACGATAGCACTTCGTCAGCACTAACCTCACCACTCTTGGTGTCAGAATGGCTGGATGTATCTTTCAAAGTGTTCACTGCGGTTTCATCTACCTTAGAAAGTTCTGCCAATCTTCTACGTTGGGAGCGTTTACTGCACTCCAAGAAATCTTTTTTCGGCCGGCCACTACGAGCACCGGGCGTTTTCTGAATATTCACACTTTCACGGGTCGAAGAAGTGCCTCCTGCTGCAGATCCCTTCATCATGTCAACAACTTCCTGATGCTCCAACCACTCCAAATGACTCTTTTTCATCTTATCCAGGCTTCGAGTCGCTTTCTTCCAATAATCCATGAGCCTCTTGCTCAACTTTTGAATACATTGACAAAGAACTTCGATGTCACAGTTTTCGCTGTCTGGCACCATATGCATTATTTTTTCTTGCACACGGCGAGCTCTTTCTCCCTCAGAACCTTCACAAGTATGCCAGATTTCCAATATATACATTCTAGTGAATGTGATACTGTACAGAGTACCTATAAAGAAAGAAAACGCATGTTAATAGTGATTTTTCTATTTCGTAGGGTTAGCGTAATACCTTCGTAAATAAGGTATGAGCGGATAGGCGCAGGCAGCTGGTATAGTTTATCAAAGTACACAGTTTGAGCTAACTTTTGATATTAAAATCATTTATGGGTGGGCCTGGGAACATAGTTAAAACTCTAGTTAAATATAATGCATGATGCAAAATTTTACAGTAAATTACATGTTTCGTTATACCCACGTAAGAATAATAAATATAACGGAAATAATAATACAAATCATTATTAATGAGAGGACATACCTTTGTCTTGAATATCCATTGTGATCCGCCAAACTTTGCACTGCGAATTCTGAGAATTCGTTAATTGAAAAAATGCACTATTAATGACTCACGGGTTTGCGTAATTAGGTGATGTTCGATGTGTTCACTTCCGCTGACAATAATAGAATGAAAGAGTGTAATAAGGGAGTTCTTATTTATAGTCTACGATAGTTTGGGAACTAGTGAGTGAATTAACAAATAAACAAGACAGTTTCGTGCCATCGCATATCATTGCATTATGACATATGGGCGATACCACTGTGCGGCGCCCCGGGTAGAAACCGCCCGACTATGCACACAGGACGGTTTGTACACGACCCGGTTTCAAGAAGGTGCGGCCTTCATTCGCTCTTTTCATTCCGTGAATTGTGGACGCACAAAATGTTGAGTGTTTTAAAAAAGAGAAAATGTATTATTGCGTGGTACATGTACATTGTACAAAAAGCTAAACATGACGATAAAAAAATACAAAGACGGTATTGGGTACATCCCATGTTAACAGAAAGAGAAGATTATGGTGCATTTCATACGCTCATTCAGAATCAACTAATGAAACATGACGAGAAATATATCTATGTATTATAGGTACTAGAATAGTTTTATTGTACGCGCAATTCTTCCCCTTACCTATCATCTCCGTCTCCTACCCAACATGGTTTAAAAAAACCGTCTCGTGTGCATGCGCTCTTATACCCAGCAGTGGACGGAAACTAGCTGCTGATGATGATATACAATTTCTTATCAAATGTCACGCGCGCGTCTGTACTACCATGCCGACCGCTTTCTGACACGAATGAACTCATTTTAAAGCAAAATAGGTGACCCAACTGACCCGACCGACCCGACTGAGTCGTGTTGGGTCTGAATGCGGAGATTACAGCATGACATAGGTGCACTTAAAATAGAAGACAATTTTAATCGTTGGATGCAGAAAACGCATATACTGATTTGCATGATCGCTTCCTCCACTGGACATACTAAGGATATCCTTGACTCAACTACAACTCAACCTCATTCAAAAGATTGAAAGAGAGCATACAAATGTCAAGGTAGCCTCGAATAATACTTTGAGGACGTCTTGAGATTAGAAAAGGTCAGGGTACTTTCAAGGAAACACTTTACATCACAACCAAGTTAAACATCCAAGACCTGGTTTTTAGGGTTCCGTACCCGAAGGGTGCCAAACGGGACCCTATTACTGAGACTTCGCTGTCTGTCCGTCCGTCTGTCCGTCCGTCCGTCCGTCCGTCCGTCTGTCTGTCACCAGGCTGTCTCATGAACCGTGGTAGCTAGACAGTTGAAATTTTCACAGTTGATGTATTTCTGTTGCCGCTATAACAAAAAATACTAAAAATCTAAAGAAATTCAATAATAAGGGGGGCTCCCATACAATAAACGTGTTTTTTTTTTGCTCATTTTTGCTCGATATTGATAATGGTAGCAGGTAGACGCTTAAAATATTCACAAAAAAATAAATAATTAAATTTAAATTCAATTAATATTTAAGGGGGCTCCCATACATTTTTTTTCGGTTTTTTATAGATAATGGTACGGAACCCTTCGTGCGCGAGTCCGACTCGCACTTAGCCGGTTATTTTTGTTCCCAGCCGGGATTCGTACCCGGGACGTCTCGCATTGTAGGCAGATGCGCAACCGCTGTGCCATAGAGGTCGTCAATTACATGTAGAAGTCTATTTTAGGGAGTCCAACTAAGTTCTGTGTTACAGATTGATCTGTCATTTTCCATACAACATTAATTTATTATCTCATTAGAGATATATCCAGACACCTTATAATTGAAACAAAAAGTAAACTTTAGAAAAAACCGACTTCCACAAACCCTATTTGATTAGATTGAGTTTAATACTAACTGTAACCCCTTATCCCCCCCCCCCCCTTGGGGAATTAATTTTGTCAAATCCTATATCAGTGCTACCCCACGCGACTAAGGAACCCCTGTACAAAGTTTCATGGCTCTAGGTCCACCGGTTTAGGCTATGCGTTGCCTGCCCGTCAGCCACGCATTGTATTTGTACCTAGTATTGAGCAGATCTGGTGGCCATATGTGGTCTTCATCAGCAGTTCCGCATCACAATATTATGCTTACCATGTGCATTTGCACGAGTTATTATGAAAAACACAAAAATCACTATAGGTCTGCCTATAATATTTGAAGAGTTCTCTCGATTTCTCCAGGATCCCATCATCAGATCCTGACCTGGTGTCAATGGGACCACCCTTGAGGTATTACCTATACGCCGAAAAAAGATTTGTTCAAATCGGTTCATAATTGGCGGAGTTATCGCGTAACAAACATAGAAAAAAAAAGAAAAAACATACGGGTCGAATTGAGAACCTCCTCCTTTTTTTGAAGTCGGTTGAAAACAGGCTTTTAGTTACAGATGAAGCATCTATTATCCCACAACCGGAAATTACGCAACAGTCAGGGAACTACAAAAAGTGCTCCAGAATAACACGAAATCTTGTCTAATTGCTCAGCTAAGACAATGGTGGATCTCACACTAGGGTAATTGATTAAATAGCGGGCCACGATGGAGGCGGAATCTTTTGGATTTGGTGCAAATGTGTTGGAAAACGCGGAGTTTTAAGAGACCAGCTTGAAGAAGAGGATAACAATAAACTTTGGACAAAAGAAAGTGATGCTATGTTGTAGGCATAACACAGAAAGTCATAGTCTGTATACCATGGTTCCTCTTCAACAAATTTAAAAATATTTTTAAGTAATTTGAATAAGAACCTTGGTATACGACCATGAACCTGCGTAAACACTGTATTAATCCGATTAACTAGTTCTCAAATTCAAATCATTTTTGTATTACGTTTATATGGGAAATTCACGCGGTCACCGGTCTCTTAAGATAAACACCTTATCTCATTGGCACATGGTCAGCACCGGGATTCGAACCTGCACCTCCCGCGTGAGAGGCAAGCATGAAACCCACTAGACCACGGAGATCTGATAATGGATTTATGATATTTAAATATTTGTATGCCACTGCGCTTTAGAGATACGTTAGATAAATTAAGTAATAATGTTATGTTTTACAAATACATATATTGATTTAATTTAAAGTATTGAATTAATTGGCTAAAACTCGGTACAGTTGTGCCTCTGCCAACCCTTATGGGAAAAAGCGTGACGCCATGTTATGTAAGGTTTCATTTCATTTGAGAACAATATATGTTATTTAAGGTGACTCAAGGGTATATCGGGTGAAGGCAACACCTAAACCCCAGTCTCTGAAAGAGCAATCGATTGTAACGAGCGATAAATCGAAGATTAAATCAAAATAGCGTCACGTGATTGGCTGAAATCAGTTTGACAACAGTTTAACAAGTTCTCAAAGCTAATTTTCCTTTCAGAAACCCGGCGTAAGCATCGGGTGTAAATCGCCTGACGTCTATGGCATGCACAGTCGCAATAAAGCAAGGGAATTCTCCTTGAACTTGTAAACCGTATTTGTAATTAGAGCGATAGTAATCGTTCCCACGTGGCTCGAAGTCCGCACTCCGCGGACCGTGAAAGGGGAATGGGGAGAAGGTGAAGGGAAGGATTTCTGATATTTAACCGACTTCAAAAAAGGAGGGGGTTATCAATTCGGTTGTATATTTTTTAGAGTTCCGTACCCGAAGGGTGCCAAACGGGACCCTATTACTGAGACTTCGCTGCCCGTCTGTCCGTCCGTCCGTCCGTCCGTCTGTCACCAGGCTGTATCTCATGAACCGTGGTAGCTAGACAGTTGAAATTTTCACAGATGATGTATTTCTGTTGCCGCTATAACAACAAATACTAAAAATCAAAAGAAATTTAATATTAAGGGGGGCTCCCATACAACAAACGTGATTTTTTTGCTCATTTTTGCTCGATATTGATAATGGTAGCAGGTAGACGCTTAAAATGTTCACAATATATTAAGTATATTATTTACTTAAAAAATAAATAATTAAATTAAAATTTAATTATTATTTAGGGGGGCTCCCATACAAAATGTTATTTTTTTTGCGGTTTTTTATAGATAATGGCACGGAACCCTTCGTGCGCGAGTCCGACTCGCACTTGGCCGGTTATTTAATAAAAAAATTAAATGTTTGTTACATTGAAAATGGTATTTATCAACTGATTTCAAAAATTCTTTGGTCGAAAGGGAAGCCCAATAGTTTGGTCCCATTTTTTGGAAATCAGGAATCGGTTCAGTCATTTAGGTTTCTACATGAAAAAACTGAGAAGTTTAATTAGTTTTTACCTGGATGACATTATACATCCAATCTTTTTGGTGTTTATAGTCATTGTCGCGGGAAAAATTCTGGCTGTTTAGGATCGTATATTCGTTGATATTAGGTAATACGTATGTACTTCTCGTATAGGCTCTAATTTCGTAGGCTCTTTTTCGGGTCTATAGACGACATTTGTGTACCGAGCCCGGAGGACTAAGTGATAGGTCATGAAGTCGGTTTTTTTTTTAAGTTTTTAACTTGGTGAATTATTCAGAATATTGTTTTCACTTCTCATGCTCGTAAAGTTCGTCTTCATGTTGGGTAAAGGCTGCATAAAGTCACATTTCATACACTCGTGCATAAAGTAAAATCTACGTCTAAATCTCAGACTCTGACAAAGGTTGTCAGGTAAACAGCCACACAGCCCACACACACACCTATGCTATGCCACTGCCAAGTATTATAAAAAAAAAAATTGGCGGCAAGTCCTATTTTTTTCTTTGCGTTTTTGCAACTGTTTTTAAAATATTGCTGTTTAATTTCCTCACAATCGAAGTGAAAAGCAGAGTGTATTGTATAACTCGTACATAACACCGATTTTGGTGCGTTTTATGCACTAGTTGTACAATCTACTATTTATTGTACGCGCAGGTCTTTCCATTCCCTCGTACCATCTCATGGTTTGCTGGAAGAAATCTCTTATGTTCTGAACCGTCCAGCGACCCAAATCTTTTTTTTCATAGGTTTTGAACTTTATTTCGATGTAGGTAGATTGAAAATCGCGGGCCGTGAATTTTGGACGGATGCACGAAAGTTAGAGATGAGCTCGCCACTGTACATGTGTATTTAGGGTTCCGTACCCGAAGGGTGCCAAACGGG
The DNA here is from genome assembly GCA_963457715.1 of Argyresthia albistria. Classification (NCBI taxonomy): domain Eukaryota; kingdom Metazoa; phylum Arthropoda; class Insecta; order Lepidoptera; family Argyresthiidae; genus Argyresthia; species Argyresthia albistria. Next base: position 8,817,313 of record OY735277.1, on the reverse strand, counting down.
ACCCTATAACTAAGCCCCCGCTGTCCGTCCGTCTGTCGGTCTGTCACCAGGCTGTATCTCATGGACCGTGATAGCTAGACAGTTGAAATTTTCACAGATGATGTATTTCTGTGGCCGCTATAACAACAAATACTTAAAAACAGATCATAATACTCGTAAATATCAAACGGGGCTCCCATACAACATAAATGTATTTTTTGCCGTTTTTATAGATAATGGTAGGTACGGAACCCTTCGTGCGCAAGTCCGACTCACACTTGGCCGGTTATTTCTAATATAAGTTGCCTGTATTGTGTTGTGAGTCCAATAAATAAATTACGAAATTAAGAAGGTGCAGTTGCACAATTGTTGCCCTTTTCGGTTTTTTTGAACACTCCATCTATTAAACACCTCTCTATAAGCTTACAGGTAAAAAGCCTCAGACCCGACAGACACAACGCAAATTGATAAATTATAGTCATAAATTGCTTTTAAAGTAGTCGCACAGACAGAAGAAACGCTCTTATATTTGCTGTACTATCATAGCACGTTAGACACTAACCTAACCTAACCTAACCTAAGTTTTAAGGGCAGTCAAAATTTTTTTTTTTTTATGAGCCTGTAATATCCCACTGCTGGGCAAAGGCCTCTCTCCCCCTCTTCCACTCCATTCGATCCTGAGCGGTCTCCTTCCACTCTTTATCCCATAGAGCCAACTCGTCACTCCATCTCTTCCTGGGTCGGCCACGCTTTCTCTTTGCATTTACTGGGAGCCAGTCTGTGGTTCTCTTAGCCCAACGATTTGGCAGCATTCGAGCAACGTGACCGGCCCAGTCCCACTTTAATTGGGCAGCCTTCTGGGCTACATCTATAATCTTTGTCCGGGAGCGCAGCTCGGAATTCCTGATCCGGTCTAAAAAGCCGAACACCGAGAATGCTGCGCTCCATGTTTCTCTGACAAACCCCGAGTCTGAACCTCAAATCAAAATAATAAATAAATTTAATATTTATAGAAAGTACACTTAAGTCATGTCACATCTTTGACTTGATATTAACGAAAATTACTAAGCTTAACATATCTTCAGAGATCTTTTTAGACAGAATCTCATTTCGAGGTCGTTCAAGATTTTCTTACAAATGAAATGAAATATGCAAAGATAGATGAATGAATTATTTATCTAGTCGAGGTGTAAATGTAATCAAAGCTCCAGCTTGCTTTTGCATGAGCTAATTTGGTTTAGTAGGTCCATCTTTAATAGCCTAGACCACAGACGGTGAAATTTTGAATGACAAAACGGATGTTCTATTTAAATGTAACTTTAACCTAATAATTGAAACAAAAATTAGAAACCAATGTTATGTGTTTTTTGTAATACAAACTGTAACCCCCTATTGGGGAATTAATTTCGTCAAATTCCATCTCAGTACTACCCTACGCTACATAAGGAACCCCTGTACAAAGTTTCATGGCTCTAGGTCCACCGGTTTAGGCTATGCGTTGCCCGTCAGCCACATTGCATATTGTTAGTCCGATTATACTTGTACCTATTATTGAGCAGTTCTGGTGGCCATGTGTGGTCTTCATCATCAGTTCCGCAGCACAATATTATGCTTACCATGAGTAAATGCAGGAGTTATTATGAAAAACACAAAAATCACTATAGCCTATATTATTATAATATTTGAAGAGTTCCCTCGATTTCTCCAGGATCCCGGATCAAAAAAATATTTTTTCAAATCGGCCCATCAGTCTAGGCGCAATCGGTGTACACACCTACATAAAAAAATATCCTAACGAAATATAAACCTCTTCCTTTTTAACCGACTACCAAAAGGAGGAGATTTACAATTCGTCAGGATATTTTTTTATTTTTAGTTTTAGAGCTTTACTCCAGCACGCTGACTCAGTGCTAATAGGAGATTATTTCAGCTCTAATATTTTTATAACACAAGACCCTTGTTCTGATACTCATTTTCTCAGCTCTCCACACTAACACACAATGATAGGATCTGAGACCTTTTCGATCAAAAAAATTGGCTCACCCCGGATGTAGGTCGAATGGACCTAACAGTTGAAGGACTCAGGGTTAAGGCGAAGGGCTCTTAGCGCAGGATAAAATATGTACGTTCTTTGAACTCGACTGCGATAAGGGAAGGTAATGTTCTGTGACCTTATGATTCTATGAATGATTTTATTTATTAGCACATGCCACAGCCATAGTAAAGTATAATCCTTAACTATTGAATAACTACATGATAACGCTTGCTGTTTAACCTTAACTATTTGAATAAATACATGATAATAACCTTAACTATTGAATAACTACATGATTATCATAAATGTTATACAGAACACTTAATAGGGAAGAAACTGTCTCCCTAGATACAGTATTGCACTAGTTAGGGAGACAGGGAACCAATTTTTATTGTGTTAAATCCATTTGTGAAATAAATAAGTTTTACTTTTACTTTTATGATAATGCTTTTAATCTGAAAAGTGATGTCATATTGTGTCGTTGGATAAAAAGGGACAAAGCTATGAAAAGCGCTTAGCTCTGTCCCTAATTAGTCTACTACACAAGACAATCGAAATTCAAACTTACGACAAACTTAACTTGAGACATACTCCCAAAACGCATAAAAATCAATAGATTTTGTGGTTTAATTTCTCAACTAAGTGATTCGGAACAATTAATAGTGCATGAATGGTAGAGTTGCGTACAAAAACAGTGATCGAAAAATACAGGGTTTCTTTTGGACCCCTAGCCACTTACTGTTACTTTAGGGACATCATTTTGAGCAACTTTCACTAAGAAACCGATTTGATCAGAGCAATTTTATTTTTCCCTTCTCCATGCAAATCAGTTGACCCACTCAGGCTAAAATGTACTGGGAAGTGATAAATAAAGTTGCTCTGATCAAATCGGTTTCATACTGAAAGTTACTCAGAATGATATCCCTAAAATAATAGTAACTTTTGACAAGGGGTCCAAAAGTAACCCTGTATAATCTAGGGTCAGTCAGGTGCAGGTCTAGGTATCTGATGAAAAACCTAACGATGCTGAATAAAAACTGTCTAACTCCATTAGACGTAGGTCTCATCCCCAGACTCAATCAAAGTGCCTAGGTGGATAAAAAGTTTCACTATTTAGGGATCCGTAGAAGGTGCAAAACGGGAACCTATTAATCGCTTCTAGAAATCGATACACAGCATTTTATAGAGAATTGTTATGGATTGCGAGAATTCAAAATAACAAAACAAACAAAAATATAGAGCATCACATCTTTTCCCATACGGGATGGATCAGGCACAAATAGCACCCGCTTATAGCTAGATATTAAAAAAAAAAATGTGAGAGGAGGCTAACCGATCGCCGCCATGGATTATGAAGTTCTACTTCAAGAATTCCACATTTCTAAAATCCTATTGAATCCAGTTTTTTTTTTTCATTTTTATTTCATTTATTCTTTATTGCACACAGTAAATTATAAACTTAACATTCAAATCATCCATATATACAAAGGCGAACTTATCTTTGAAAATAAATTTCTTCCAGAAAACCGCATCAAAGGAGAGTTTGACAGAAAGGGAAGTCAGTGCACAGTAACTAATCAATTGTTTTGTTCTGTTCAGAACCCAGGACAGAAGTGAGACTCGCGCTTCGCCAGTTGTTTTTGTGACTGCCCTGACCGATTCCACCTTACCTAACCCTTTGGGTCAGTGACCCTTCTAATATAAGGTCGTCAGTGTCACGGGTCACTTGCTCTACGACAGAAACTTTGACCGGGTCAACCAGGCGAATTGAGTCTCAAAGTTCATAACATGATACAATAATGTTAGTACATTAAATGTTTGTATAAATGCAATAGAATTTCATTTCATTAAAATCTTATAGGCTACACATACATCCCACAAAACCAAATTTTGGTATGGTTTGTCTGTGGGTCGGGAGTCGCACTTCTTAATTAACTTTTTTTTTTTACGTAGCCTATAACGTGTCCCACTGCTGGGCAAAGGCCTCCCCATTTCGAGCCCACACATCTCTAGTCAGAGCTAGATTGACCCACTCTAGTTCGAACGTGTCCAGGTCGTCCCGCCATCTCCTTCTGGGCCTTCCTCTAATTAACTTAAATTAACAATTAAATATATTTATTTGTAATGGTGTATTAGCTTTTAATAAACGATTTTATTTCATTAACACCAACCTGCCGGTGGTTTCACTATGCATATAGCGGGGCAGTAGAAATAATAAAAATTCAAAGCATTATTACATAGTCTGGTCATAAGTTTTGTCACATATGGAAAGTTAAATAAATGACACAATGAGTTACGCACTACAACCATTTATATATCAAATGAAAGGGTACAAAATACAGATTTAAACCACACTAAAATTATTCAAAATGTCCTCCTCTGGCTTCGATACAAGCCTTCAATCTGCTAGGCCAGTCATCAATCGAAATACGCACGACATTCATGTCAATATCGGCGACTGCTTTAATCAGAGATGCTTTAAGTGACTCCAAATTGCGATGGGGTTTAGCGCAGACCTTCTCCTCTAGGTGCTGCCATATTTTATAATCCAAAGGATTCAAGTCTGGACTGGAGGAGGGCCAATCCTCGTGCCTGATAAAGACGATTCCATGGGTCGTGAGCCAGTTTTGGGTACTTTTCGCCTTATGGGCCGGTGCAGAATCCTGCTGGAAAACCCAGTGCCTATTTTTGAACATTGTTTGTGAAAGAGGTTCCACAATGTTTGTTAGGACTGTGTTTTGATATACGAGGGCACTGGTTTTCACTCCTTTTTCACAAAAAAACACCTTTGTTGGACCCAAATAGGAGACCCCAAGCCAAACCATGAATGCCGAATGGTGATGGCCACGCTGAACACGTGGCACACGTTTGCTCGCTTCTTCACTAGACTGTGCATACACTTTATCATTTTGTTTGTTGTAACTCTCCTCAACATTAAAAATATTTTCGTCCGAAAAAAGTATTTCGCGGTATTTTTTACCTGCGTACCGCCTTAACAAAACCCGGCATCTTTCGAGTCTGATTTTCTTCAGCCGTGCGTTAAGAAGATGTGCTGTTCTTTTTCTGTAAGCACGCAGTCCTAGGTCTTCATTCAATACTCTTTTAACAGTGGTTCTGCTTAGTCCCATCTGCAGAGCCAACATTTTTTGCTTGCGGACAGGATTTCGATGGATTCGCGCCTTCACTGCTTTGATGACCGCTGGAGTCCGAACAGTACGAGGTCGACCGCTTCTTTGTTTATCATCTAAACTTGAATCTTCCCTGAATCGTTTGATAGTACGATAAATGAATCTCAGTGGAATTTTCAAATTTTTCAGCAGTTTAAAAATCACTGTTGGTGCGTGGCCGCAACGATGCAATGCAATTATTGCGACTCTGTCTTCTTTGCGCGTCCACTCCATATTGGAAAATGAAGAATATTCCAGAAAACCTGTATTTTTATTTTCTTGAAATATTCAAATTTCGAATTCCCATAACTTTTTTTGTGGCCTCTATTCTAAATTCGAAATTTTACCCATGTGACAGAACTTATGGCCCGACTATGTATATTGATTTCTGTACAAAATAGTATACTGATATTGAATACGAGAAACTCACTTCCCCTTAACCTCGAAAGATAATATTTAAAACATTAGCCCGAGGGACACTCATCGGCATACAGAAGAGGTTATTCGTTCACGCGAAAAAAGGCCCCTTTTTTAGGGATCCGTAGAAAAAAGATTTTAAATTAATTGCTGTACACATGGGTCTACCCCCGCTCAGCTATCAACCTCTCTCATCGAAACTTGGTTTGCTGGAAGAGATCTCTTTTTAGAGATAAGCTCGCCATTGTAAACTTTATATTACCTACTAGCTGACCCGGCAGACTTCGTACTGCCTCAATTTAATATGAACTTTATTGAATAGCAATAAAGTTCAAATTGACTCTAGAAAACGATTGACTCTAGAAAACGTTTGTGTGGGAAATAGAAAAGGGCTGTTTTTAGGGTTTTCCCGGAAATTATTCGATTTTTTCTCGCCTTTTAAACCTTCCCTAGACCTTTACGAACATTTCAAGACTAAGATAAGATAAATCCGTTCAGCCGTTCTCGAGTTTTAGTGAGACTAACGAACAGAAATTCATTTTTATATATATAGATACCGTGTTTTGTTAACATTTTTTGTATGAAAAAATTGAACCATTATGACGAACGAATGTAGCAGTCAAGGTGTTTTGAGAGCTCCCGGCTTCGAGTCTCGACACAGATTAATAACTCGGGGAGGAAGGGAGAAAAAACTTTGGGTGTTTATATTATTATGATGTATCTGATTTTGGTTGCAGCATTATGGGCCAGAAACTAAGTATGGGCCTTCAGTCGTCCACCACACACCGCCGTCAGACAGACCACCGTCGTAGGGCTAGGCAGGTACACTTACACACACACCACCACACAACACATACAACCTACGCTACTTACACAACCGACACACCATATCTCAACTTGCATTAAACTAAATTTAATTTTTAAAATTACCTAAAAAACACTAGTTACTAGCTGTCACTAGCTTTTGTTATAATTTTTATGTTTAAGGAAGTATGGCTAATGTTTTTTTTTGCCTTTGCGTTATCAGCTAATGTTATTATTTTTGTCTGTCTGTCGAATAGTCGACAAAATGGGAGAAGTTCCTGTAAACCGAGAACTCACTATTACAGCTATGTTAATCTAGATCGAAATAATCTAGATCGATCTAGAATCATAAATCGATTAATTAAACTTTGACATTAATTCATATCAAATCTAGATTTCAAAAAGTTCTGCAAGCCACTCTAATATCAAACAAAATAACTGTCCAAGTCCGAAAATCCCACTTACTCCGCGTATTTCCCCAACAGAACCCAACATTGCGCATTCCCGACACGCACTTAGCCGCTTTTTTCTCTTCCATATTCTTCCCAAGGACCTCTTGACTCAAGTTATGGCCCTCCTGTACTATATTTTTCAGCTGTAAATTCCTGAGGCGTTATTTATCGCTTAATCTTGTACAAAGCTTGCCTGGTTTTCTGAATCTGGAACGAGTTACGAGGAATCGTGTTTTTATTACTATTTCATTCTATCTGAACACTGCATCTCTTGATACGAGTATATCGAATCAAACCATAAAAGTTATTTTAGATTAAATAAAGAAAATAAAAATATTTTTTTTATTTTTTTACGTAGCCTGTAATGTGTCCCACTGCTGGGCAAAGGCCTCCCCATTTCGAGCCCACACATCTCTAGTCAGAGCTAGATTGACCCACTCTGGTTCAAACGTGTCCAGGTCGTCCCGCCATCTTCTTCTGGGCCTTCCTCTACGCCGCAGGGATTGGTGCCAGGATCGCAGCAAGTGGAGGTATATAGTCTCTGCCAACCCCTCCTCCGGGAAAATGGCGTGAACATATTTTTATGTAATTGTATACCAACTATCGACGACTTTTACCGCGTATTTGAAGAGTGAATGGTGGTAAACGCTCGAAATAAACAAAGATCACAAACATTTTCGGACTTTTGCCATAATTAGTTCGTAAATCTTAACATTTACTGTTAAAACCTAAGATTGACGTAAATTGATCGTAAATCTTAACTTTTACTTAAGAAACTTAAGATTGACCGTACAGGCTTTTACAGGAACATACAATAAATAGAAAATAACTGCCCTTTATCCAAGGAAGTCGGATAAAAAAACCAAGTTGGCTGAACGTTCTATCTAGCATTGATTAATAGTGGAAAGCTGAAAGAATAATTAAGAAGCACTCGTTTGTGAAGGGGAACCTAAAATGAATAAAAATAGTGGGAAATAAATGATTCTTCTGTTAGATAGTGTTGTGCTGGACTAGACAGAAATAACTGGAACTAATACTAGCTATGCCCCGTCGTTATGGCTTCAAATGACAAAGTTCAATGTCCTACCGATGAGCTGACCTTGTACTTAGCATTAAAAACTATATAGCAACTATCAATTAAACAATTAAAAACCGGCAAAGTGCGAGTTGGACTCGCGCACGAAGGGTTCTGTGCCATTATCTATAAAAAACCGCAAAAAAATAATAATACGTTAGTTGTATGGCAGCCCCTTAATATTAAATTTATTTTGTTTTTTAGTAGGTATTTGTTGTTATAGCGGCAACAGAAATACATCGTCTGTGACAATTTCAACTGTCTAGCTACCACGGTTCATGAGATACAGCCTGGTGACAGACAGACAGACGACAGACAGACAGCCAGACAGACGGACAGCGAAATATCAGTAATAGGGTCCCGTTTGGCACCCTTCCGGTACGGAACCCTAAAAATATGTCTAAACATTCGTGCGCAAGACTTTTTTTTTGTATTATTGGTGCAAGTGACCCTAAACATCTGTAGCTCTGTTTGCAATTCGTAGTTATTAAATTATTATCAAAAATATCATTCATAAAACTCTGCGTATGCCATCTTTCATAGAATAAATTAAAAGTAAAAAAACATTTTTAAACAAAGCTTTTATTTAATGCCCTAAAAAGAAGAAAATAAAATTTCAATTCAATCAAATGCGTCATTTTATTACATTACACAATTTATACGATATAAAAGCTTGTTGCGAGATTTACTTGTGTAGACTTAATTAGGTGGGTACTTAGACTACTTAGGCACCTATTTGCACAGACTTGGAGATAAATCCCGCAACAAGCTTTTATATCGTATAAATTGTGTAATGTAATAAAATGACGCATTTGATTGAATTGAAATTTTATTTTCTTCTTTTTAGGGCATTAAATAAAAGCTTTGTTTAAAAATGTTTTTTTACTTTTAATTTATTTTTAACTTTTTAGTCTTTATCATTACAGGACAAAACATCTAATCTAGAATTCGAGTGCTTGTCAAGACGAATCAAATGAGACCAAACACGATAGAATTGCGTCGTTTGGTAACAGAGTTCCCATGGCCACCTTCCGGCTCCAGCATCAGATCAGCACTATGTCATAAAAAATATTTTAGGACCAAAGTATTTGTTAAGACGAATCGAACGAGCCCAAGCATGATGGTGTTGTGATGTTTTATGACAGAGTTCCCATGACCGTCTTCCGTCTCCATCATCAGATCAGCTTTAAGTCAGAAATATATTGCATTGTCATCCGACTTATACACGTATGCGAAATTTCAGCTCAATCGGATAACGGGAAGTGGGTCAAATTCAAGCCGACATTTTTGACGCGAACCGTGATACCCACAAACAAACAAACAAACAAACATACATACAGTGCAAGTTAAATAAAAGCTTTTAAAAAGGCGTGACGCTATATTTGTATGTATATTTACTGTCTCTTTGAATGTACTCTCACCTGTCCTTATTTGACTATTTACATAGTAAAATCCTTAATTGGCCTAGTTATTTAATCTATATTCTTGTTTAACTTTTATGTACGGCTGTGGATTTTTGTTCAATAAATAAATTAAAAAAATAAATAAAATAAAAAATATAGCCTTGCCAGCTCACAAGGGAAAAATTTTCTTACTTTTCAATCGGAGTGTCAGAAGCGCCAAAATTCAGCCAGAAATCCAATACTCCATTCAAAAACCTGCGCATCAATCCCACGCGAATCTACACCGGTCACATTCTCCGCTATTAAACTGGAACTACGGCCATAAAGCAAAACAATTGCCTTTTCAGAAAGAAAACACTTCATAAATTATTCAGAACTCGTGCTCTGTTCCGGACTTTAATTCGTACCATTAATCAGGGGCCCTTAATACTGCTGAAATTACTAGTTGAGGCTATAGGACTGATTCTAGAGACTTTAAAACTATAGTGTATCTAATATAACAGACTACTTGACAGATGTCAATCTTAGCCTGTTAGTGAGAGGATATTGCTCATAAAAATCGATTAATGAAAATAATCGATATGTGGCAGGATTATTTTATAAGTCAAATTTTCGCGAAAATTCTAAAGATTTTCGCGAAAATTTTAGCGATTTTGCGAAAACACTAACCTAGCGTAACGGAAATTCGACTTATCAAATAATCCTGCCACAGATACACCCTTTAAACATTTGTGAATCGGGAATAATTTTACAAGATTTGCAAAGAGACATTAGACTAGACAATATAGTTGAAAATTAACTAATTATATCCCTAAGTGCGGATAGCAGTGATGACGATGACAACTCTTCTGTTGGTTCAACTGAATAAACAATTGCGATTCTTTCCGATTGTTTTGGTGACATCCCTAGTGTTGAAAAAGTGGATTTTATGAAGTTTTAGGTTAGCTGTCAAGTTGCTTCTAAGAAAAACTGGAAAATATGAATAAATCCTTTTTATGTTACGTCCTATAAATAAACCCAGAAAACTAATAGAATTTATATGGAATATTCCCAGCGTTCGTTTTGGCAATGACATTTTTCAATATTTTATTTCCCGGAAGACCCAATGAATGTAAAATGTTAGACTGGTTATTTCGTATTTTATCAGCACTGACAGACTTTTATACCAACAAAAAATGTAAATAAAATATTCTGGGTGCAATGAAACATGGTATGGAGCGGAAAATGTATTAATTTCCCTGAAATTGGATAATTGGCTATACTACGATTTTACCAGCTTTATACGTTGCAATATCACAATATATCCTGTGACCTGAGTCTGGGCCCTTTCGCATTTCGTGTGGGTAACTTTACAATTTTTATTTTATTACAAAATGGTGAATGATATTGATATTGTCTGCATTTGTTTTAAACTGTGTTCTGTGTTGCCTTTTATTTCTTTTTATATTTTGTGTGTGTATGCTGATACAGCAAATAAATAAGCATTCTATTATAATCTATATTTTTCTTCTTTCAGTATACTTTATTGCACACAAATCAATACATTATGACAATTAAAAATGGAAATAACATGCACAGAGGCGAGCTTATCTCTATCAATGAGCGAAGATCGCCACTGACTGGGTGCCACAGGACGGATACCGGGGTAGAGGCAGGCCTAAACGGAGATGGGGCGGGACGACCTCGACAAGTTTCTGCCGGGGTGGCCGGAGGTGGCACAGACCAGGGAAGAGAGGACGAAAGAGGGGGAGGCCTTTGCCCAGCAGTGGGACACAAAAAAACACCTATATCGAGTGATTTTGTATGGGAATCACTCGATACAGTGGCTCAAGCAGGAATGATTACCAGAGTGAAAAGCTGTTCGAGTTCAGATGAAATTAACCTTTTGACATTCTACATAAACGTCACTGATATTTCATTTCGAATACTTTTTCGATGCGTAAATTTTCCTGTGGCATGATTCTCGCGCCTTCGATATATGGTTATCGAGACCTATATTGACAGATTCCCATCCAAAATCACTCGATATAGGTGTAGATATCGTATATTGAATTCGCGAGAATCATGCCACTGGTTCGGCAGGCCCAGTGGCATGATTTTCGCGCGTTCGATATACGGATATCGAGACCTACATTGACAGATTCCCATGCAAAATCACTCGATATAGGTGTAGATATCGTATGTCGAATGCGCGAGAATCATGCCACTGATTCGGCAGGCCCTGTGGCATGATTTTCGCGCGTTAGATATACGGATATCGAGACCTACATTGACAGATTCCCATGCAAAATCACTCGATATAGGTGTAGATATTATGGTATATCGAAGGCGCGAGAATCATGCCACTGCTACCTACACGGGTCTCGATATCCTTATACCTATCGAATGAGCGAGAATTATACCCCTGTTGTTGACGTTTTCGAATGTTGTTGCCAAGCCATGCCCAATCCTTTCGAGTGAAAGGTTTTTTTAAATCGCTCAATATACCATTAAGGGCTGTCAGAATTATCCTAACAATGAAAGATAATGTACAGCTCTTTGTTAAATTAAGCTCTAACATTATCTCGACTCGATTGAGCACAAAAGAGACGTATGTACGCACAAAATGGCGTATGCTTTAGATAAAAGCGCCAAATTACATGTGAGTAATTGTTCAGCGTTTGCAGAATGACGTACAAATAAATTATTCATTGAGGAATTTCTCTTTGAATTCACCGAAAAGATATTATATCATGTGTAATGAAATGAAACATGCGTCGGTATTAAAACATTGCTGCTGTACAAACTGTCTGTCGAAATACATTAAGTGTTCATGTAGGTACTTGACAAAACGCGGTTGAATTTTAATCATAATGCAATGTTGCAGCCACCGAATTTCCCAGCCACGGGTAATATCCTACATATTTAACAATAATTCATAACAACGACTCCCAAAGTTCATACAAAGTATTTCATACTTTTACATACACAGCCGCAATTCACCCCGTTGCCGACATTATTGTGTTTCAAGACAGTGTCTTTTCACCCCGCCTCACAAAGGCTGCGGCCATTATGATAAAACCGTCACCGCTCTATTGTAACCAGACAGTATTATGTGTATCGATAAAACCATAGTTGAACCAACAAGGTATTACCCTACACAGCTGCGGCATGGTCTAGCCCCGCACGTGAAAATGGAGTATTACCCCTCTCGCTCCGACGTCTATTTGTTCTCCATTGTATGTTTGTTCGGCCTATGTCCTTATGAGAGTATACCGATTAAATAACTGGATAGTACGTAGACAGCTTACGTACGCGTATGATACTACAATTTAATATGGTATGGCTCACAATTTGGTATGGCTCAATAGCAACAATTTAATAATAAACATTGACAAAACAAAAATAATGACTATTTATTAACATATACATTTCGAATATTTGTATGCCACTGTGCCAAACATAGAGATGCGTTGTTCTAAATATTTAAGATCATTCATTATGTTACCTATGTTTTACAAATAAAGACTTGACTTTGACTTTGTCTTTGTCGGTTTCCTGTCTGGCCTAAGTGATGTCATACTCCGTCATTCTTGTTGTAAGTGGCAACAGGTGTTGTCTCATTTGTGCCAATCAGAAAGCGGTGTTCATTTTTAAATGACAGTCATGTTTGACAAAGTCGTAATCTTAGTTCAAGATTCCACCAACAGATGGAACTATTTCTGCATTGCGATATTGAGTTTTTCTCACTGCAAATATGGATTCAATGCTTGGTGTGTTAAATAAAAGTGACGTGTGGTATCTTGAATGGGTTTAGGTCTATTGGGATAATCAAGCTAAACAAACGGAGGGTCATACCATGTTATTTATACTATGGATTAAACCTGTTATAGCACAGCGCATCACTGGTGGTTGCGTGATGAATGCGTTTGTTTTTTTTCACAGCGTTTCGACAAAAATGCTTTGAAGCCGCAGTTTTGGGGGCCTCCTTTCAGAGCTTATTACATTACGCTGTCGGCAGGGCACGATTTCATAATTCATAATTTCTTTATTGCACACAAAAAGTTACATAGGACAGTAAAAAACATAGAAAACGTGTACAAAGGCGAGCTTATCTCTAATAAGAGATCTCTTCCAGCAAACCAAATAGGGATGAGACAGGTGGATTGCTGAGCAGGAGTAGACCCATGTGTACAATACATATAATTATTACTTACAAATCAATAGACTACATAAACTAGTGCATACTTATATAAATAAATATGAAGTATATTATATAATATACATAAACTAATAAATACTATACATACATAGTACCTATAATTCTATAAAGACAGGTAATGCTTCTTCACACGACTCTTAAAAATACTGAGAGTAGGATTTGTATAGACGTCTCACTCATCATGGAACGACTAGAAAGAGACAGCGGGTCAGACAGGGCCCTGCCGACAGCGTAGTCTAACAGGCCCATTTGATAGGTCTGTTATTTACACGGGATTAACCGGAATATAAAATTATGATAAAGCAAAAACACAACTCTACCTCACCTACTGACGAAAGTGGGGACAGTGGTGCCTCTGCCACCCCGAATGGGAAAAAGTGTGACGCCCTGTTATGGTTGATAGATATTATGTTATATTACACCTCGTATTATTACCAACGTGTAAACGAATCAACGCAAAATGAGAAACAACTTTGTTAGGGACATCATTCTGAGCAACTTTCAGTATGAAACCGATATGATCAGAGCAACTTTATTTTTCGCTTCCCAGTACATTTTTGCCCGAGTCGGTCAGGTGATTTGTACGCAGAAGTGAAAATTAAAGTTGCTCTGAAACAAATCGGTTTCATAATGAAAGTTTCTCAGAATGATGTCCCTGATTGTCCCTAACAAAGTAGATTCTCATTTTGCGTTAATTCATTTACACCTTGTATATTGTAATAGCTACAAAACTCACCAGAAACGCTATAAAATATGTTTCGAAAAACTGTCCAGTGCCGAACCAATAACTTGAAATTTAATTTTCGACAACAATCCCTTGAGTTAGTTTGAGTCGAGGGTACTTCGAGTGGAGGAAACGACCAAGCACATGGGTGTTAGCGAAAATTCCATACCCACACGAGACGACTTTATTGTTTTAAACTATACCAGAAACTTTTCCCTTACTCGTAATTCCGGGAAAACTTCAAAGCGCGTGTTTTCAGGAGAACTGTTTCTGAGATGTGCTGACTATACGAGGAAAGTTGCTAAAACAATATGGTTTCAATTGATGCAATGTGTCAATTAATGGCGTTTTGAAATAATTTTAATTTCGCCAAAGTCACGCGGAGATGGCGGGACGATCTCGATAAGTTTCTGCCGGGGCGGACGGACGTCTTCAGGATAGGGAATTGTGGTTACAACATGGGGAGGTCTTTGCCCAGCGGTGGGAAACTTAATAGCTACATAAAAAAGACACGTGTTCTTATGATTTAATATAATTTCTAAGCTAATCACGATCTATACATAACCATAGATTCATTTCCCTAATGTCACGTCGTTTTATAGATATCACTGCATTTGGTCAGGGCTTCCTGGATATTTTGGGAAAAAACTGGGGGCCGGTGCAAAGCTGGGTTTCGAGAATTTTCTGCAGACGTTAGCAATGAAAGGCAACATTTCTAAATACATAAAATACCTTACTGGCCGCTTTTGTGAAATATTTAGAAATAAGGATAATATCTATCAAAACAAATGAAAGCTGGTCTGTCCAATACCACGTTATTAAGATAACTTGCAAACAGCACAGATTAATAAAGAGCTAGGAACAAACAGTGGCGGCTTGTGGCAAGTTAAATGTGGACACAACTTTTAACCAGATGAACTCCATTTGTAAATTGCGAGAATACTTAGCAACTCCCGTCGCACAGACTGTAGTTTAATACATTAAGACACTGTGCAGTACTTATATCTAACTCCGTAAGGACTAAAATGGCTACCTAGAACCAGCGAAAATTTCTAAAAACCCTAAATAATTAAAGCATGAATGTGCTAGGTTCAAGTTAACATACACGGCTGGTGTACGATTCTAGTCTTTACAGCTTCTGAAATATGAACGCAGCGCTTAAAGTGTACTGTATCGTACAAGTAGATGGTATACTAGATTCAAGTTTAGTAGGTACTTTATGAATATTTTGCTTTGAAAATTCTTAAGTTTCTTGGTATAGTATTGTAATATAATTTGGACAGAGAGCAAATGTATATGATATTTATTGTTAAGCTGTATTTATGTAACTGTGTATGTAGTCTATTCCTTAGTAATGTGTAATAATAATATCTATGTATTATAGGTACCTACTAGAATAGTTTTATTGTACGCGCAATTCTTCCCGTTACCTATCATCTCCGTCTCCTACCCAACATGGTTTGCTGGAAGAAATCTCTTATTAGAGTAAGCTCGCCTTTGTACATATTTTTTCTATGTTAAGCTATTTTTACTGTCATGTGAGTACAATAAAGAAAATTACGAATTACGAAATGTTGGAAATTTGTGGAATAATTCGCGTTCAGGGAGAAATTAAATGCACCTACTTTTCAGTGCCTGAAATTAAGGCGAGGTATGAATAATTACAAACCAAGGTCAAGGAAGATTGCGGAAGTGAGAAGCGAACATAACTCGGGAATAGGAACAAGTGGGATGGCAATTGTGCGCGCGCGCCTAATCTGAATCAACGTAGGCGCCAAAACATAAAAATAAGCTATTTCAGGGAATAAATTTTCAGTCTTCAAATCGCTAGTAACTACAATGACCCACATATTACAATTAATAGAAAGATCATATTTACTACTACTGCGGTAAAATAGGAAAAAAAAAGAAAAAAAGGGTTGACTTTGGATTTATTTTCTATCGAGAAAATTTTATTCAAACACGTTTGCGATCATGAAAACACCAGATTAATAGTCAAATTACATATATATCAGAAATAAATTAAGATTTGCCGAGTATTTCCTGAAATACACATGAAAAAAAGCACCCCTAATTTATTCATGAGGCGCCTTACATTGTTAGATATGTTTAGTGTAAATTATTACCTGATATTACCAGCATTGTATCAATGCCTGCGATTCGGGAGGCAACACGAACTAAAATAAGCAACTAATTAAATTGTATGTTTGGAAATGGAACCTATGGCCACCGCGCACGAGCTGTCGGATTTATGGTTGTCAGTTTAGTGCATTAGTTTAGTGGTTTTGGCACCTCCCAAATCGCCCCCATTGTCTGTATTGTTGGCAAGTACAAAAATTATATCACAAATTAAGGTTTTGTACTGACAAATTGGTTACAAGACTAGTATTTATATAAATATAATTATTTTTGTAATATTAATTTAAGATTTTGATAAGCCCCGAACGAACGCCCCAGACGAATTCTGAAAGATATTTAAATTAGAAACTCTAAAATTAAGCTTGAATTATTATATTATTAATTTAACCTTCTTTGAACAACAAAAGTACAATTTTAATAATTCACAGACAGCTTCAAAATTATGAAAGTCTGAGGTCTTTAAACAGTTTAGTACAGACGAACACAGTAACTCAATTTCATGTTGTCATCTGTTTCTTTGCTAATGAAAATGACAGCGCTAATATTAGTAAAGTCCATGAATGCCCCCACCGAGGGGCACAGGCGTCACTTTACTTGAGCAGCGTCTGTGAATTCGGCCACAGAACCGGAACTCTACTTAAATTAATAACAGCCCTCAATAATGAGGCCATAAAACGAAAGTAATAAAATAAAATGCATAGCCAAGATGCCCCGGGCCTCGCGAAATTCGCAATAAAAAGATGTATTAAAGGAATTGTCCACGAAATGATTCGCTGGCGAAATCATTGGTCTCATACTCTGAAAGGAAATGAAAGAGCCCAATAGGAATTTATATTCGCATAAGAATAAACACAAATCTCCTTCTCGGCGTTTTGTGGGGCCAGGTCGCGAGCGGTGAGATTGGCGGGGCGACTGGTAAATGAGCGATTATCATAGAATATTTACAGTGGCAAACACTATTAAAATCAAAGTAATAAACTATTTGTTGGTGAAGAATGATAGTGATATTTGGGCTAGGTGTATCAGGTGTATTATGATGCAGTGCTACTACGGAACCCTTCATGGGCGAGTCCGACTCGCACTCGGCCACTTTTTATTTTATTTTGGCACCAGAACAGCTAAAAGAAAGTTAATAAGATTTTCATTTTCCTTTAGGCTATATTCTGAAGTACCTACACAAGATCGGACAGAAAGCAGCAATTGTAATGGGAGTTTTACATCTTGCAATAAATCATCAGACTTTTACTAATTACTGTTCGGCATTGTGCCTATTTTGTTGACGTGATGTGCCCAGTGCCTCCCTCTAGGGAAGTAGAGCCTCGAACCACAACGCTATAGAGGTCGTCTTCCATCTCATGTTACATACACACACATTTGAAACAAAACTTGCTTCAAAGACATATGAGACAGAAGAACTGAATCAATTGTTTCATATTTTTTTAAGTTGACCTACAAACTCAGCTTTATTTCCCTGGCCCCACACAAACTAGGATCGATGTACTAAAAGCCTACGTTATCGAAGAAAAGAAAAAAGAGTCAGGTAAGAGTTACATTGTGAAAATAATAAATTTATTGGAAGCATTTTTATTTCATGGGGCCAAGGAAGCAATCAATAGGGATGGGCGTTTATCGATCGATAAAACCTATTGTTAAGTTGGTTGAATTTGTGAAACAAATGAGAGGAAAATAGATAGGTATCAAAACATAAGTTAATTTTTTCAGCGGCTAAGACAGAAATTGACATTTCATTCTATCATTATTACAGTTTCCAAGAAAAACCCTATAACAGATGATGACATTTTAACATATCCAGAGATATGGAAAATCTCTATACAGACTTTATTAATATTACATTTTGCGAGATTATCAAAATCCTCCTGCATTTTTCAAACATGTTTTACATTATTCCTATTTATCATAATTATTGTGCCTATTTATTTATTTATTTATTATTATTTATTATTATTATTTTTTCTTTTATTTATTGTACTTCATACCACAACTTTCACGCTACAAACAAAGATACAAGTATCTCGCATACACATCACCCCCCATAAACTCTAATCATTTATTTTATGCTATCTATTAATTGTTTATATCTTTTTATCTATGCATATTACGTAGTCTAATCAACACCGTCAAAACAACACGCTCAGTTACACATGTTCCGACATAATACCAGCGCTTCAGGTCCTCCTGTAGCATAATGCTGAGCCGGAGCTGTTTCACCGTCGCGGTATACAACCAGCACACTATACCAATATTATAGTATCTGTGCTATACTTAAGTTTCATATATATTTTTTTACATCACAAAAAAAAAATAAGTAGCACTCACTATTGTTGTTGTCCATGTTTTTCTATTTTTTTATATGTATGTTCTATGTGTTGTATATGTATATTGTGACGCTTGTATAAACGCATATTCTATTCTAGATTAAACCCAGATTTATATCTGATTATATTCAAAAAGCAAGGAAGCAAGGAAAACATTTTTGGGCCAACAACGGTGACGTTCAAAATATCTGTGGAATGCTGAACTGAGTCGAGATTATAGCATGCTTTATATCTTTCTACCCAAACTTAGATTGAATCATCAAGCCAAAGTCATCAAACAAACACATAGTCTCCCTTAATCCTTCTATATGGAGAACAAAGTAGTCGAGTAGTTGGTAAAAGCACTAACTTTTAGATTAATTGTTTTGAGACAATGCGAACCGTCGGGTTCAGGGAAGTAAAGTTAAAGTCTTTGCTTTATGCCTTCACAAACTTGGACAATTAGTAGGCGTCCAAAAATAGAACTAGCCCATAGTTCTTGGTAACTAACGCCATCTAGCTGTAATGGTGAGTTGTTGTAAAAACTCTTTGTGATGAATAATTAGGTAAGTATGTAATTAAAATTCTGTCTTCTTTTACAACCTGGCAAATAGATTGTGTTTGTTGTATAACACAAATGTAATATCGAAAATAACTACAATCTATTTGTCTTTTGGTAATGTAATTAAACATTTAATTTTGTCTACAGAACTTAATTTACGGTAAAACCATAATCGTTTCGAAACAAGTCTTCATAAACGCAACCAAAAAGTGCAATTTCACTCGCATGTTACCTTCACAGTCTGCCATTTACGAAGACATAGATTCCACAAAAGCGTCTTTATCGAAACTGTCCCAACACTACGGACAGTGCAGCGAACGATCCACATAAATCAGCAGCCGGTACTGTACGCACGTCTTAATACAATTTCGTGAGTGACGTGACGATAGACGAGTTGTCTTGATATCGATACATTTGTAATCGGTTTGATAGGTATACAGCTCTATGTTAGCATTGCTTTATATTCAAATCCGAATGCACACAGCGTAACGCCTTTTCACACACGGGATGGCAGAGGCATCATTGTCCCAACTTTTAACCAGATATTCAAAACTCCATTTTGCGTGGCAGGAGGTTAGCCCATCGCCGCAGCTTTGGAGTAACGATATATTCAAATTGGAGATAGAAAAAAAGTTAAAATTAAAAGTTTTAATCGTGCAAGTAAGAATTTAATGGGTTCTGCAGATTTGTGTGAATTCCAAGATGGATTACAAAAAAGCGAAATTATCATTCAATTCTTGTATTCGTTTCGTTTAGCTATGAATTTTGAAAGCGACATTGTATATTTGATAAACGTCTTCTTTTTTAATACAGTCGGTTAGAAGTAAAGGTTTCACTTTAGGCATATTTTAGAAGCTTTAATACTTAGTTCCTAAACATAAAGATTTACATAGTTAATTTGGCTTCTACATTCCCTAAGTTAGATTGTATTTATCGATAAAGTGAATGTACGACGACATAGTCCCATCCTTATGCCCCAGGCCACATAAATCATGGTGACATACGCCCTATCTGAGAGCCAGCTTAATACGACCCTGTGAAGGGAGGGGGGATGTTTTTTTGCCCTCTTTCGGGGCAAAAATCTCAACTTTTATGTCGATCAAGGAAATTCGGAGCCGACATTATGCAAGGGTATTATCATGTTTGAAGTGAGCTTATTTAATAGGGAAGTTGACTACTCATAGATGGACAGTTATGCAATATGCATAACAAAATTAATTACTATTTTCTAA
Organism: Argyresthia albistria; assembly: GCA_963457715.1. Classification (NCBI taxonomy): domain Eukaryota; kingdom Metazoa; phylum Arthropoda; class Insecta; order Lepidoptera; family Argyresthiidae; genus Argyresthia; species Argyresthia albistria. The sequence goes on along the minus strand of OY735277.1, from coordinate 8,796,808 downwards.
GCAAACATTTTAAAATTACACTTCAAAATATGGGTTAATATGGTTACGCACTTATATTAAATTCGGTGTCTAGAGCGTAAGTTTTATTTCATTGAATTACTATACATACTAACTTTCTGATTTTTGTCACGATTTTCTTACGGTAAATAAATTGTATGCTTTCAGAAATGATCGAAAGCCTTACCCCAAAGTCTGAATAAAAATAGCTACTTGCCTATCTACTACGGAATAACGGAGCATGAATCAATTTGACTGCTAAATGCCTGTGCTACTCGGTGAGGGCATTTAATGGTCTACATTTATTACTACTATTATATCCTTTAAAATAAATGAGATCTCAAACTCTAAAGTAGTAATAGTATTCAGCAACTATGTGATAGTAGTTGGAACTCTATAAACTGTTTAAGTGCAATGGGACACTGCAATTGCAATGTAAACATAAAAGTTTATGTTGATTCCATTCACTTTTAAGTTAGGACCTTTTCATTCAACCTATTTAGTCGATACAAAGTTTGTTTTAAGAGTTTGTTAAATAGATAGGATGTTATTATGATGCGATTGATAGTCTTTATGCAGTATTTATTCATTTGGAAAAGTCAACTACACTATATTTAAACGTACCGCACAGTAAATAAGATAAATAAGGTATTAAACTTTAAGATAATTGGATAGATCTCGATGAGTCAAACGTTTATTTATACAAAAGTACCAAGATCTAATAACCTACCTAAGCCTTTTGGATGATGATTTTGTATCTTTTGACATATCCCCATTTTATTCGAACTTAAATTACAGTCGATATATTATGAGATACAACTCGCCGTTTAGAAATCATCGTCAATTGAAGTAAGCGAATATCCTTCTAAATATCTTCGTGAAAGGGATTTCTATGGAAATTTCTAGATGTTGAGATAAAGCTACTGCTATACATTTTTACACCAGTTACTAAACCTATAAAAGTGACCATTCATTTTAATTTAGAGCCCATTGCGTCCCTTAAAGTACTAGGACCCCATATCCTACCTGTAAGCCATCCGGATCTGCTCCCCATTCTTGTACCAGACAAGTTGGGCGGGCGGGTTCCCACCCCGGCTTCTGCAGACCAGCTCGACCGTCTGACCTCGACGGACTGTCTCTCCTTCCGCGTAACCCTCGATGTAGGGGGCGCCAGGAGGGTCTGGGAACAAAGATATGTTTTAATAGAGGCACAAAATGGCGGGTCAGCTTGAAAGAACGAATTTTGGTTGCGATTATTTCCTAACTCTTTATTAATCTGTGTTTTGGTTCCGATTACAGATACAATAAAACTATACTTGTAAGGGTAAGACTGAGTTACGTCTTACATAGATTACGCGTTACATAGACAGACGATGTTTCCAAGCTTTTAATTAACTGACTAAACGAAAATCGATACATCTAAAGTAATTATTAAAGGGGATTGAGTAACTGCTTACTATGGACCAATTGGAGTAATTAATTTTTTCGCGGCCACCGATATCTTTATCGTTATTTGGTAGCAGTATCCATAATTTATTATATTTAAAGAGTCATTGTCATAAAACGTTTCTAAGCTGAGATAATGGAGCTTCAATGTAACACTTTTGTACTGAAAAAAACCATAAAGTGTGATATCTCAGCCCCGAAATGATTTAGCTATTGTACTCCATAGTAAGATCAGCTTATTTTTAATTGCTCTTCCAAAATTTACAACTTTCATGAGTGGCCGTCAAAAAACAAAATCGACCAAACTCTAAGGAAACGTCAAAACGCCGCCAACTTCGCCCAAACCCCTTTCCAAAACAGCGGCCATATAAAACCAAGTTCTCTGGTATCTTAGAACGTATCTTGTAATATCCCCGCCCTCTCCATACACTCTGGGGCGGGGTAGGCGGGGGGTATTTTCGCCGGGTCAATGGCTCTTCAGGAAGCAATCATGTTGTACATCCATTCGGAATAATATTCGACTTTTTTCGTCTGAATTTTACATTATCCTTCGGGAGAACGTCTTGCCAGTACCTTGGATGTTTCAATCGATATCATTGTATTTCAGTACTTAAAGTATGCGGAATCACGAACTTTTTGCTATTTCTATTTATATTTCGTATTTGTATGTATTTATTGCACAATATCAGAAAAAACACAAACAATACAGAAAATACATGAACTAAGGCAAGCTTATCTCTTAAAAGAGATTTCTTTCAGCAAGCCCAGGATGCTCATATATTTATTTATTTATTTATTTATTCAGGGGTTACAAACAGGACAGGTTACATTAGAAAAACAAACAGGGGACAAATATACATTCTATATAAATTCTATTTCTATTGGGGGCGATCTTTCAAGATCCAGATAAACAGTCAGATAATTTTGTCGAATTCCTCAGATAGATAAACGCAATTAGAAGAATGAAAGAGTGAGTGAAGTATGAGTCATTCATTACTCATTGAATGTTTCAAACTATAAATAAAAATCTTCCATATACCTGTCTGATAAGCATTTTCCATAACATAAATTGTTGTTTAACAGGACATAATAAGCCAGATGAAATGCAAAATAGTCACCAGTGAAAACATAAAAAACATGAAGCAAAAATGTGCAAAGTAGGAATTCAAAAGGCGTTTTCTTTGCTTACGAAAAAAAAAACGCACAGGATTTAAAAAGCGAAATCATGCAAACGCAATTTTGATAAAATACGTAATGTTTTCTTTTCAAAGCTTTTTCATAATTCAGTCACAGCCATGCCTGGGGCTGTCTGCCTTGGTCCGTTCTCTTTGTACTTAAAAAAAACTGGTTGCGTTGCCATGTAAATATTATACCTAGCTTGGTTTCGCTATGAAGGATTTTTAAGCCCTTAGTGTTGTGTGTCAACGTAAACATCGATAAATCTTTAACGGTTACCGAACCGACTCTACCCCAGGTGTGTGCTATATACGGAGTATAACAAATATCCGAGATAGAAAAATATTGTATCTTTAAATAAAGTCGTGAAAAATTAAACCTAGGCAAAAAACATTTACGAATATACCTATTTCACCATATTATAAGAGTGCTATTGTAATGATAAGTACAGCAAATAAATGACATCCTTTTTCTGTTCTGAGAGTTTTGTCTCTACCGAGAGATTTGTTCCAGTTGGATGAAATGATAATTTAATGCTGGGCGTCGACCTACCGGCATGTATCGTTTTGATTACTGTCTATGAACCTCGTCCAATAAGCCTACTGCCCACATCTGTCACCCTGCAAATACACATTAGCAAAGAATCCATTGCGCACTAGTCATGCGAGTCAATATAAATCAACGTCCAGCTTCATCGTTAAGTTTATCGATATTAACATTACCGTTCTCACCCCCATCCCTAGCGAAAATCGAGCATACGGATAAAGCAAACAAAGTGGAGTACGTCCCATGTAATTATACAGGGTGACGGAGTTTCTCTCGCGCCTCACTGTACGAGAGGTAAACACCCCGTATATACCAGTAAAAAGCTATTAAGAAAGCGTTTAGGGGTGTGTGTTAAGTTAATTAGTTTAATGTAACTGTGGGTTTGCAAAACAATGAGTAAAACTAATTAGCGATGTCTTTTAATTAGGTAGGACTTTTTGAATAATCATGTATAGGTTTGTACATGTCTCTGGGGTACGATACCCGTATATCAAATGCGCGAGAATCCTGGTGTATGATTCTCGCGCATTCGATTACGGATATCGACACCTACATCAAGTGATTCCCATACAAAATCACTCGATATAGGTGTCGATATTCATATATCGAATTCGCGAGAACCGTACCCCTGGGGCATTATTCTCGCGCATTCGATATTCAGATCTCTACAGTTACCTATTTCAATTGTTTTGTATGGGAATTACTCGATATAGCTTTCGATATCCGTGTATCGAATGCGCGAGAATTGTAACCTTGTCCTGATGCGCAACCGACAAGTCAGAGTTTGACGAACACATAGTGAATGTTTTTGACAGATTTTTATTGCAGTAAAATAATTCCTTTCAGTATAAGTGTTCCGACGATCATTTGGCTGCTGATTGAGGTTTACAGAGAGCGTCACTTGTCAACGAACCTGTCATCAACACAGAACCTGTCATCAACACAGAACCTGTCATCAACACAGAGCTTTCATTCCTCGGTCATCAAGCACTAAACCACATGTCATAAGTACAGTGGCGAGTTAAGTTCCGAAATTGGTGAGTTAAGTTCCTTCTTATTGTGTTTTGAACGGCAAATTCGAGTAAAGTAGTAAGTTACTGATTAAGTTGAGTTGAATAGAAAGCGATCCTTTTTTTTCGGCGAGTTAAGTGCAAAGTTCCCCCCTCCCGCGTCTCCCGCACCCCGCCCACTAAACTGGCCACCACCTGTCACCGAGCCACAGAAGAGATAATAGTACTCCGTACAGTACAGAACGGCCACGCCCTTCCCCGCGCTGATTCAGTTACCGCACCCCACCCCTGGCGTCAAAATATTGGTTAAAGGATCAATAGACAGGGCTGAACGCCGGACGAGTGACGACGCGTATACTTTAATATCGCTGCATTTGCCGCGCCACCAGCCCTAGCAAAGTTTACGCACACATTTGCACGTATACAAACATCATTTGGTTATGTAGTAGTAATAGGTGATTATTTTACGAGCGTTCTATGGAGTGTCCGAGGTGTGACCGAGCATCAAAAGATCGTTGCAAAAGCTGTATTGGCCGGTGACAGATGCGAGAGGTAGAGTCTATTTCAAGTTTAAATTCCCCTGGATCAAAGCAATTTCGTACTTAACCATTAACAATAAAGACTTCGACAGAGTAATTATTCGGTGAAACGTACTCTAGATGCGGATGCCGTTCTATGTTCTAGTTCTTACAGTCGCCTGCGTCTAAAAGTATACGGGCACTGACGGGCAGGTCATATTAACGTATTTTATATTAATATTGATTATAACTTTGTACAACGTCTTGGATTATTTCTGTAATGTTGCTAAATTTTAATTTAATAATAAATAAATAATTAACAAGTGAATCCCCCCGCTTCTTATACTGCGTGTATACTTTTAGGCGCAGGCGACCGTACATCTACTTTGTGAACAGCATGCTGGTTTAAGACTTTTGACAATACTATCCAAAAAAACTTGCCACACAGGTATAAAAATACCCCACTGTCTTATCTGACTTATAATATATTTCTTCAAATCCCAGTAAGATCCACTATTCCATTTAGGAGATCTCCTATTTTATCACTTCTTCTAAGTAGGGTTAAGTGTTTTAGGTCATTATGTTAGTGTGCACGGAAAGAAGGTTTCACTCACTAATGAAATATTAAAACTTTTTGGTGAACGTAATTTTTTTTGGGAGATCGGAGAGAAAATTGGATGTTTGTGATTTGTCCACCATCTTGTAATATGAGGAATATTTGTATGTATTCATGTAACGGGGTAACGATATATGTTTTGAGTTCAAGAAAAAGGCGCTGTAGTTTTCGATGAAATTTGCAATGTAGAGGTTTTTGGGGGTAAAAAATCGATGGAGCTACATCTCATTATTGAAAAAAGCACGTATTTTCGAGTTTTCATGCTTTTCGCGCAATAGGATTGGCAATTTCACTTTAGTACGATGAAAATAAGGCAAAAATTCCAATAACAATCAAAAAGTTAGTTACCTCATTGCGACCTAACATCACGTGACTGACACGTTTTGGCGCGTGTTGCGGAAAAAAGTTTCGTTCAAATAAGGTAGAATCTAAAACTCATCACTTTGTTTTCCTCGTGAGATTTAGGCACAGAATACCAACTATTCTGTGCAACAAAATGCTTGGTTTGCTTTTCGTTTGCATAGGCTGTCTAAAAACAGAGTAGCATTTTGATTGATGATACTTATACGCAGACTGATGAATATGAATTATAATACCTATTTTATTGTGTTTGTACCACAAACCGCCGAGCAAAGCTCGGTCACCAGATATTGTAGTATCAAAAGTGGACTTCACATGTGGTCACCTTATATACCATTTTAATTCAGCTGTAAACTACGGGGAAGTTGGTCAAACAGGCTTATAACATAAACAATACAGGCTTATATGCTCATGATTATCTATCTATCTCTACTATCTTTCTCTACCTTAATATACCTTAGTATCTATTTATATATTATATTTTGTTTCTTGTTTTTATCTGTATTTATGTATTTATTAGTAAGTAGTCTATTATTTTAATATTTATCGTTGTGCACTTATGTAGGTCTACCTTTTATTAAATTATCCTCTCCATCCTAGGTTTGCTGGAAGAGATCTCTTATTAGAGATAAGCTCGCCTTTGTAAATGTTTTTTCTAATATTAAGTGACTGTATTATGTTTTCTGTGCAATAAAGTATAAAGGATTTGCTTCGGGCCCACACTAGGGATACCCGTTTCGTATGGAAACCAGAATAAGCGACGTCACACTAGTATAATTTAGTTATCCAATACTTGAGAGTTTTCTCTCCCCAGCCAGGATTCTAAACCGGGACCTCTCACATGAGAAGCAGATTGGACCGCGTCAAACAAAATGTCTAATTAATTATCCAAAAACAGGGCTTTTTCTTTTTTCTCGTTGGTTTTCGAACCCAACGCAACGGCACTATGATCTGTCCTATTGTCCATAGGGAATGTTATGATTTGAACTGTATTGTATTGTACAAAATAAAATATGTACCCACTGGGAAGTAACTGTCTCCCATGATACAGGTTTTTCCTACTTTGGGAGGCAGGGACCTTAAATATGTAAATCCTGTTACTTTGCACAATAAATTATTCTTATTCTTGTTATTCTTATTCTTACCTAGAACTGATAAAGCGATATCAAAACTATGTCAAATCTATCAAAAAACAATCCAAGTAACATTTAACGGCAACTTCAACTTCAAAGTAATAAAACTTAAGTAGGTTCGCTGAAAATACTTCAAACACAAAGTTAAAGCCAATAGTGCGAGTGCAGCAAATGTTGACACAAGCGCGAAGCGGACGATAGGGGACTATTCGGTAAAACGATACGAAAGTATCGAATCGGACGAACGATACTTTGAAAAGTCGTCTAACCGCCGCCGCCGCCGCGCCGCCGCCCCGTACTAAATGTCAATCCACGAACCAACAATGCAACTCTAAATTTGAATTTGCCAATAAAAGTGGTCACTAAAGTAATAGGCTTGTGGCCTGTCAAGTCAAAATAGATACTTTTTACGAACTGTCAAAAAACGGAACTTTTGTTCCTGAGTTCTGTGAAATAACAACAGAATGACGTCATGTAAAAGTGCCATCAAATGCTGTCTTTTTTGCACAAAATTGACTTTATAAAATATATCTGCTGGAAATATACAATTCTGAGAATGTCAAGCCATTTTGTACATAATGCTTCAACTTAAGACTTGTTTCTAGATTTATTGGATTACCTTGGCCACAAGCCTATTCTTAATTATTAAATAAGCGCTTAATTCTCAGATCAGAGAGCATTATGTCTAAATAATATTTATACGGAAAGTGAAAACTGCCAGTTCTTTGCCGGTTTTCAAACCCGGCAAAATGTCAATACTGAGACAGAAGAGGCGTCGTCGAAACCGATACCGAACCAAAGTAGCCGCCAGAATCGGATGGGAAATTAATAATTCATGTTTCCCGGAGAGCTGCATAGTATTGAGTGGTGGAGTTGCGGGTACTCTGAAAACTCGTGTGCCCTTGTCGACGACAATGAAAACAGTCGACGGTTTTACAATTCGAAATTTGAATTTTGTTTATAGAAGCCGGAAGCGGGAGGAATAGTGCAAATTATTGGCCGATCGCGGCCCGTTCGAATTTCAAATTTTGTTTATTGACTTCGCGAGGTTCTGTTTGTTGAAGTCCTATTGGCTGGCGGTTTAATTTTTTTACGGATAACTTCGGGTTTTTTTAGCTTGGTAGGGTCAAATAGCTTCACGTTAAGCTAAGCTTTAACTAACTGGAGAATACATTGACTACTCCATATTTTGTACGGAGTTGCTTACTTGAGTTTATTCGACCTAAGCGTCACGTCTTTTTCCACACGGGTTGGCAGAGGCACAAAACACCCTTTTTCACTTCACATGCTCGTAAAGTTCGTCTTTATGTTAGGTATAGGCTGCATAAAATTGCTTTTTATGCACTAGTGCATAAAGATAAATCTTCGTCTAAGTCTCAGACTCTAAAACAAAGATCGTGAGGTAAACAGCCACACACACCTATGCTAAGTGCCACTGCCACGGCCTCGTATATAAAAAAAAATGTATATTGGCGGGAAGTCCTTATTTTATCTTTGTGTTGCAATTTGCAATTGTTTTTTGCTATATTTCTATTTAATTTCCTCACAATCGAAGTGAAAAGCAGAGTGTTTAACACGTCCATAATACACATTTTAACCGACCTGACTAAAAATGGTGCGTTTTATGCACTACTATTTTACCCTGATTCAATACTCATTTTCTGACAAGAAGCGATATTGAACACAAGAAAACAGCAATGAAATAAAATGGACAAATTACATCCTATTGAATAAATGATAGAAACAAGATGTCTCCGTTATTTTCGGGAATAAAATAATAAACACGGCCTATTACTTGCGAGAATTGTGGCAATCATGTGGTGAGGATAAACATAAAAGGAAACATATTTTGTACGCGCAACAGTGGCATGCAGAAATATCGGATCGTCGCGTTTTATTTTGTGTTAAATTATATCTTTGGCGGCTTCAAATGACGTGGCAGAGGCACAAATTCTCTCCACGTTTAGCTAAATATTAAATAGTACATTTCGTCTGACTGGGGGCTAGCTCAACTTAAAGAATGAGGGCAGGATCATATCTCATACTTTATACGTTATACTTTATTGCACAAAAAACAGAATACAGACAATTAATAAGGGAAAAAACATGTACAAAGGCGAGCTGAGCTTATCTCTAATAAGAGATCTCTTCCAGCAAACCTAGGATGGACAGGATTAATTAACAAAGGATAGACCTACATATGTGCACAGCCATAAATATTTAATTAATAGACTACTCACTAATAAGTACATACATACATAATAACCATACATAATGTAAATAATAAAAAAAAAAACATAAATTCACATAAATTAAATTGTATTAATTGGAAATTCAAATGACTATTTTCCGTCGATTTATATAACAATAAGGTTGCGCCTTTCCATACTTAACTTCTTACTGATTTCTGGCCAAAGATCTGGCCAATAGCGCCTTTGTCACATTTTTTTGGTACCTACTAAGTCGGTACGAGAATTTGTAATAGGCTGTCACATGCACATGGCTGTCCCTGTCTGAGTTTAGTAAAGAGTATATAAACTTATGTGAGTTTAGGGGCATAAATAAGGAAAGTAAACATAACCTCAAAATAAATGAACATTTATTAATTTTATAAAATTGGCGATAAAAACAACTAAAAATCTTACAGTACCGACTTTATGAATAAAAGATCAATCAAATATGAGTATTCTTGTGAATAGACGTTACAAATTCGTACGAGATATTCGTTAGTATCGGCAATTGCCCTCATTCTTTCTGTCTTTCAGGGGATCTCTTCCAATATAATAGGATAGTAGGATCGAATCGGTGAGACTCTTGCCCTTTATTTAAATTAAAAAAAAAACATACAAACAATTCGACCCACCAAAATATAACTTTCAAATATCATAGCATAACTAACAAGTAGTTACGTGTCAGTAAAATTTTCGAGCCGCATTCCATGCACTAAAGTGTACAGTCTCCCGCATAGTACACTAGCTGCCAGAATTAGGCCGCGCCCTCATGCGTTGCTATTTTTTTTAATGTCATCTCATTATTAGACAACGCGTGTGTCTGTATGGACGGGTAACTTGATAGCAGACGGGTTAGAAAAGATCTATTTTTAGCATGAAGCACACAAAGGGTTAAGTGTGACGTGTCTTTTTGTGGGATAAAAAAATATATAAACATAAATACGGGACTGAGCCAGCTTGGTCGATTACTCGTATCCAAGTAAAGGCCCGTGCCTCGGGGCAAAGGGCTACATTTATTTAATATACAGGCACAACCGTTGATTTTGGCTAATTTTTAACCTACTTCCCAAAGGAGGAGGTTTGCAATTCGTCGGGATGTTTTTTTTTTTTTAATAACTCGTGCATTTACTCACGGTAAACATAATATTGTGATGCGGAACTGCTGATAAAGACTACATATGGCCACCAGATCTGCTCAATACTAAGTACAAATACTATGCGTGGCTGACGGGCAGGCAACGCATAGCCTAAACCGGTGGACCTAGAGCCATGAAACTTTGTACAGAGGTTCCTTAGTAGCGTAGGATACCACTGAGAGAAATGAATTCCCCGGGCGGGGGGAATAGGGGGTTACAGTTTGAATTAAAGTCAAAAAGCACTTGACAATTTTAGGGTTTGTGAAAGTCATATTTTTTTTAAAGTTTATATTTTGTTTCAATTATATCTGGTTTAGCCCTTTCCCATACGGGTTGGCAAAAGCACAGTTTCCCAAGTTTGACTAGCTGTTCAGTATTCCATATTGCGTGATAGGGGGCTAGTCCATCACCATTAGAACGCTAACTCACGCAATCACTTTATAGTATGAACTATGATATTCTACTGTCCACCATCCAGATTTTTGGTCTAGCCCTAAAAACACACTCGGCCATATTTTTATTTTATTTTATTAACAAAAATCCACAGCCATGCTTACATGTAATCTTAAAAAATAATCTTAAAATGAGGCCAATTAAGGATTTCATTATGTAAACAACCTATGCAATCGAAAAGAAGAAATAGAAGGAAAAATAACCAAAAAAACAGCATGAGTGCCTTACTTATGTCAGGTGTGTCCCGTGTGTGTAGGTTGTGTGCTTGTAATGTGGTGTTGTATACTTGTATATTATATATTATATTTAAGCCACTTGGTATATTTCAGTCTAGAATTAAACCATATTTTATCATAGCATTTTAGCTTCTAAATTCCTCTTGAATTTTGCTCTGAAGCCTATCTCATGCGCCCGATGTCGACACAAGAGCAAAACGGACATAATATTTAGCATATCACAGAGTATTTTGCATAAACTGCTCTGCGTGATTTTACTGAGATTTCATGCTGTCTTTTTTGGTTGGCTGTACTGTAGTAAAATACCTTGTTTCAAACAGTCTAGATAAGGCCTCAAGAACACGTATTCATCATCATCATAATGCCCACAGTAACCCACTGCTAGGGCAAAGGCCTGTTTTCTATAGCACCAATCCACACGGTCCTGAGGGCCAATTCTCGCGCTACCGAGATAGATGAACATGGTCGAAATATCGATTTTGAGACACCCGAAATCTCTATCTAAAACAAGAAAAACCTATTCTCACGACCAGCCTTACGACCAACCGAGATACCTCGACCCGTTTACGATCGAAATAAATATAAATAGAGATAGTTTTCGATGGATTTAGGCGATTTCAAAACCTATATCTCGACTAGGAAGATGATCTCAATAGCGCGAGAATCGGGGGCCTGCTCTTACCGTATACATTGAGATACCGTCGAATTGGTGATATCGTCGGACCATCGGGCAGGTAGTCTGGCGTTAAATTAAAAGTAAAATTATGCAAAATGCAGATGAATTTATCATGCACAACCAGAGACTATATAGCCAATTGACTGCGCCTGCGGGGAATGCGGCTCGCCAAACATTAGCTGTCTGCAACGTATGCAACCTATGTACGATGACGGGCCGCCATTACTGTTTTGCTTTGCCGCCATTGCTTCCAATGCTAAGGGTGAGATAGGTATTTATTTTGCTAAAATCGGACAAACTTCAACTACTCGTTACTTTAAATGGAGTTTGTAAAAGATCACTCGAGTCAAGTGTACTAACTCGCTTTCTAGCTAGCGGCACTCAGGCTTACACACAAAAGCGTTTCGGCCCCAGGTTAAAACGCCATGAATTATTAATTTCCTATTTTACCCGAGCCCGGAACAGTCAATGTTGACGCTGAGTGTGATTCGGCTATTGTTGACCTTACGCCTTCCTATAGGGGACGATTTAATTGCAATCCTATGTTAGTTCAGTTCTGTTTGTTATCAAATGGGATGTGGTTTGAGCAGTATTTATTTAAAAAAAAATGGCTGTGCCTCTGGCAACCCCTGTGGGAAAAATGGTTGTGCCTCTGGCAACCTCTGTGGGAAAAATGGTTGTGCCTCTGGCAACCCCTGTGGGAAAGATGGTTGAGCCTCTGGCAACCCCTGTGGGAAAAGGCGTGACGCTATGATAAGTTGTTGTCGCTATAGATTTGTTTATTTGGGAACTTAAACCACAGCACAATAATACATTGTTATAACTTAAAAATATGATTGAACATAGGCCAATTAAGGACTCTTATTTTGTGACCTTATCATGGAAATGGGTAAAATACATAAAGTCATAAACATAGGTAGTAAATAATTATGAAATTAATATAAGCCACAATGGGAAATATAAGGAGAGGATGGCGTTAAACAATCCTTTTGTGTTCCGTAGATACCTTAAAAGGAAAGGAAACCTTAAAGGATCACTACGTTTCCTTCTGCTAAGACCCGTTTTCTTGAGAACTCTCGGAAGTATCATATTGAAAATGATATCAGTTCAGGTCTGTAGTCCCTTGAAGCTGAGTTGTTTTTTAGGGTTTCGTACCCGAAGGGTGCCAAACGGGACCCTATTACTGAGGCTTCGCTGTCTGTCCGTCCGTCCGTCCGTCCGTCTGTCTGTCACCAGGCTGTATCTCATGAACCGTGGTAGCTAGACAGTTGAAATTTTCACAGATGATGTATTTCTGTTGCCGCTATAACAACAAATACTAAAAATCAAAAGAAATTTAATATTAAGGGGGGCTCCCATACAACAAACGTGTTTTTTTTTGCTTATTTTTGCTCGATATTGATAATGGTAGCAGCTAGACGCTTAAAATGATCAGAATATATTGAGTATGATATTTACTTAAAAAATAAATAATAAAATGAAATAAATATTCAGGGGGGGCTCCCAGACATTTTTTTTGCGATTTTTTATAGATAATGGTACGGAACCCTTCGTGCGCGAGTCCGACTCGCACTTGGCCTTTTTTTTTTACTTTAGGCAAAAGATACGAACACTTAGATTCCCTTGCGAGTTTGATACTCAAATCCAGAGAAAAGAAAGTATTTATTTGACCTAGAAAAAAAAAATAGAATCCTGAAAGCGAAAGTGTAGTTCCTTCACATTAAAAAATAATCGAATCGAGATTAAAGTACTTCCTCGCGTTCTATCCGTCGGACCTTAAGTGGAACATTCAACATGATTTTGACCTAGTTTCGTTGTTATTAACCAGATTCACGTTTTGTTTTGTACAGATAAATTGTATTTAGTTCGGTCGGCTGGTAATTTTAAATGCGGTTTCGACATGTTTTGTCATTCAACAGCATCATTTATAAATACTGCAAAGGTTATACGTATCAATGTCAGTAAAATATGTGGTAATTTGTTAATAAATACGGGTCACGCTTAGCCATTGTATCCTTTGACTTGGCTGACACACTATTGTCTTGTCTCACGCAAAATGGGTATACCTATTGAACATCTGTGGGCTTGTCGTTCGGGAAATTGCGTGATGCTACTATACTCGTATTTGTTTATTTTCCCCAAAAGTGGTATTAATAAACTATGGAGTTCAATTACAAGATAAACACTTTCCTTTGCCAACCCGTATCGATTAAGGCGTGATTCTATAGGTAGGTATACAATTAACAGTTTAAAAGAAAGTCTGCCTAGTCTAATTTGGACGAGTGCTTTTCTATAGCGGCCACACTGCTGTTTATATTCTCTTTGAATGGTCATCGTGAAGGATACATCGAAAGGAGGATGCAAACTGTATGGATACATCTGTATCATATGACAAACGGTGTTACAAGCATAAGAATTTTTAGCCGCGCTTTGTGATATTCAATTCTAATTACCTAGACTCTAGGAAATAATAAACTACCAGGAGTCTAGTTTGTGAATGTGTGCCTTCAGCGACTATACAAAGAGACTGGTTCGCCCTCCGGGCGCCAGGGGTGGGTGCGGAGTGGCCGTTCTCTACGTATTCTTCTGTGGTAGCAGCCTAAAAAGTACCAGGAGATAATAACTAATAAGGGGTTCTACTTACAAAGTACACTCAGTTGAACTGTGGCTCTCATAGGCGAATCTCTCTGCAAGGCCTCGTGTCTGGCCTCGCAGGTAAAATCGGCGTAATCGTCGTCCGAAGTTGCTTTGAAGCTGACCCTGTTGGTAAATAAATAGGGGTTAGATTTGTTTAAGGTACTTTCTTAGACCTGGGGATTGCCACAATGTTTTATGCCGCTTTTAGTGAACTGTACAAAAATGCGAAAGTTTTGATGGTTTCTGAATTATTGATGTTTTGTTCCATCACCTGTGAATCGTCTTTACCTGACCTATTTGTATTTCCTTTATTTTACTGTAATTTAAAAAAAAATACAAGCCAAACATGAAAATAATGAAATTATTCATCACCGCGTCCTAGATTCTAATGAATTATTCGAAATTCAAAAGAAGTAAATATTGTTGTCCATAAAAACGGGTTTAATAAGGGACACAATGAAAACAAATAAATTGACCGCGAGATGTCGCTGTTGGCGCCAAAACCACTGACAGCGGGAAACGAAAAGGCGTTCGAAATTTAAATTAAATGTGGAGGGTGGCCAGTTTGAAATAAGAGAAAGAATAAATTCATTTCGAGCGCGTTTGGCAAGGATATTTTTTGTCAACCTGAGACGTACGTACAAAACAAAGAAAAATGTGAATTAAAAAGTATTTATGACGAAGTAAGAGATCTCTCTTTAGAGATAAGCTTACCTTTGTAAATTACTTCTCTGTATTTTCTGTTTTTTGTCTTTTATGTGCAATAAATATATACGAAGTAAACTAAACTTAAAACTTGAAAGGGATAAATTACATTATGCACTGATATTTCATAATTAAAAACAGAAGTCGCTTATCATAAAAAAGACGTATAAACGAGGGACAGGCGTGACGAAGTGTCCCAGCCATCATACCGCATAGGTAAATTGTGTGATTATTCATACCAGCATCTAAAGCATTGCCACCCTACTCATCCCAGCAACGCGTGACATTATCTCAACGAGAGACTTTATGAAACTCAATCGGATTAATAAAGTACGATTAAAATATTACATTTTACCATTTTACGTTTACCTAACAGATTATATTAATGTGAGATATGTAAATGCAAAATAAATGGGTATAAAATGTAATAATCATAAAAATGTGTAATTTTACGCCGCGCCGGGCTGACAACCAACCAGGGGGCGGATTTTGTACTCAAATTGCATGGCAATAGCGAGGGCGCTAAATACTGGTTTGTTTGTAGCCGCCGTGGCGCGTCTCGGCGCTGTCGACAATCTAAAACCGGCATTTTGCGCTCCCGCTATTGCCATGCGAATTGCGCACAAAATCGGGGCCCTGATTGACGGACTACATCGTCGATAGGCAGTGGACGCGGGAGGCTCAGGACCGGAGTAGACGGCGTGGTAAAGAAGAGGCCTGGGGGGGAATTCTGGCGCTAGCGAGATCATGTCCATGGTCGAAATATCGGTTTTGAGATACCGAAATCTATCAAAAACAAGAAAAAGCTATTCTTACGACTAGCCTTTCGACTAACCGAGATATCTCACAGTTTTCGATCGAAATAAGTACATATAGGTACTTTGGTACCTATATCCTATCTATCTTAGTGCAAATTATCTGTGTCTGTATGTTTTATATGTTGTTTTGTTTAGCGCTAAGTATGTGTGTCTGTATGTTTTATATGTTGTTTTGTTTAGCGCTATTCTTCTATGTTTTATATTGTGTGTGTGTGCGCTGATGCAAATAAATAGATAAATACAATACAAATACAATACATATAAATCAAGATCATTTTCGACGGATTTAGGCGGTATCAAAACCGATATCTCGACTCGGGAGATGATCTCGATAGCGCGAGAAAAATGGGCGCCTGTACCCAGCAGTGGGCTGATTGATTAATTAATTGAATAGAAATCCCAATTTGCGAATACTTTTTACTACTTTAAAGCTATTAGTGGGATAAGTATTCAACTATTCATGTAACTCTTTCAGCAGAACAGTAGATTAAAAATGCATGGCCGGGTAGGATCTGCTCACTAAAGGGTTTAGTTTAGACAGACGCAGCGAACGAGCGAGCGAATGAGCAAGCGAACGAAAACGTTACCGAACTTTGTCTTTGCGCTAAAAAAATGTGTTACGAAAAAAATGCATGGCCGGGTAGGATCTGCACACTAAAGGGTTTAGTTTAGACAGACGCAGCGAACGAGCGAGCGAATGAGCAAGCGAACGAAAACGTTACCGAACTTTGTCTTTGCGCTAAAAAAATGTGTTACGAAAAAAATGCATGGCCGGGTAGGATCTGCTCACTAAAGGGTTTAGTTTAGACAGACGCAGCGAACGAGCGAGCGAATGAGCAAGCGAACGAAAACGTTACCGAACTTTGTCTTTGCGCTAAAAAAATGTGTTACGAAAAAAATGCATGGCCGGGTAGGATCTGCTCACTAAAGGGTTTAGTTTAGACAGACGCAGCGAACGAGCGAGCGAATGAGCAAGCGAACGAAAACGTTACCGAACTTTGTCTTTGCGCTAAAAAAATGTGTTACGAAAAAAATGCATGGCCGGGTAGGATCTGCTCACTAAAGGGTTTAGTTTAGACAGACGCAGCGAACGAGCGAGCGAATGAGCAAGCGAACGAAAACGTTACCGAACTTTGTCTTTGCGCTAAAAAAATGTGTTACGAAAAAAATGCATGGCCGGGTAGGATCTGCTCACTAAAGGGTTTAGTTTAGACAGACGCAGCGAACGAGCGAGCGAATGAGCAAGCGAACGAAAACGTTACCGAACTTTGTCTTTGCGCTAAAAAAATGTGTTACGAAAAAAATGCATGGCCGGGTAGGATCTGCTCACTAAAGGGTTTAGTTTAGACAGACGCAGCGAACGAGCGAGCGAATGAGCAAGCGAACGAAAACGTTACCGAACTTTGTCTTTGCGCTAAAACGTTACCGAACTTTGTCTTTGCGCTAAAACGTTACCGAACTTTGTCTTTGCGCTAAAAAAATGTGTTACAAAAAAAGGCGTTAATTATGTTGCATCACAGATACTATAATATTATACTAATACAGATAGACCGCCTAGAACAAAATATGACACCGGCGTAAACTGAGATGCTACGGAAGCTTCTATAGTTCGAGGCCATTATCGCTTGGTGCAGCACCATCGAAAAATTGCAAATACCACGAGATGGCGCTAAGGGGGTTTATTCTAAGAGTAGCGCCACCTAGAAGTATGTTAACTGAAACCACGGCGTTTAGAGTACAAATGTTACTCCTCACGCCATCTCTTTTTTACGAAGGGTTACTAATTCTAATTTGTATGGGATGAGCGCCCTGTGGTTGCATAAACATAATATAATTGCTAAACTCGTAGCAAAAAGCTTGTGTTGATTTAATTTTCAATCTTTTTTTTTAATTTATTTATTCTTTGTATCTTAAGTAACATTATATGATATCTTAAATAGTACTCATAAACCACTGAGGTTTGTCTGAGCACAGAACATTCGTAGTTGTCAGTTTAAATAGATAAATTACACTACTACTACACATAACTAACCTAACACTGCAAGTTTATTATTCTACGTAGGTAGACGTTCGCTTTATTTGATTTGGGCTCAACTAATAAATGCTCATTATAAGTGAAGCGCAGGTGCAGCAACATAATGCACAATCAGGTAGCAAACATAATGCACAATCTAATCCAGGCATTGCAAAATTTCCTTTTCTTCTGTACCGTTTACATTTGACACTGCTACGTTGACACCAAAATTTGGATGAGATCTATGTATTTTTCAAGAGAGTCCAATATAGTTTTTTTTAGATAATATTATGTATTTCCCCCAAAAAACAAACTGCTTCATGCCCTTTCTCATACAGAAGCACATACAGAGACTACATATCCAATTGACTGCGCCTACGGGGGAATGCGGCTCGCCAAACGTTTGTTGTATTCAACAAACGTTCGCATACGCAACCTATGTACGATGACGGGCCGCCAGACAGTTTCGCAGCGGCTGACCAATCACAGCACTCTTACCTCGTCCCCCGCCGCCCGGAAATTGGTGAGTTGTGTTTCAAAGGAAAATGTATCTATGCGCTCTCCACTGGATAAGTGCTCCCTGGTGATATAGGACTAACCTCCATTCGTCGCTGTTCGCCGAGTTTAAACGCCGCCGCCTCTTTGCAAATAGCAAATAGCCGATCCAGAATCGACAGGATTAGTTCGGTTTAAAACGGATTTGAATAAAAGCATTTTAATTTGCGGCGGGTCAACGGCCCGAGCTGTTATAAATATCTAAGATGTTAATATAAGCTGATTAAATGAGCTTTTTATTCTTGTAAAGTTTTGTCTTACACTTTGCTGCTTTTTTGTGACTTACAATGTGAAAAATACAGGGAGACAGTTTATAGATGGCCGTATTTTTACGAATGATAGTACCCATTATTATGACCCCAAAAAACTTTATTATTGTCGCAAATGAAAGCTAATTAAATGTCACCATGTATAGTTACTGCTATAAACTCATTTTTGCGTCACGCATTTCCCGGTGCGGGTGGTAGAGGCACATCTGCGCCAACGCTGAGCCGGATGTTCAATATTATTGTATAAATTATAAATATTCAGGATCGTGTATCGGCGAAATTAGCAACTGCATTAAGGTGCTTCTTTGAGTCGCAAGGCTTTAGATAATGGAGCAAATGGAGTTTAGCAATCTAATAGACTGCAATTTGTTGCAGTAACTGGGATTCGCAAGACTGAAGAGATGTTATTCGCAAACAAACACAAACATGTAAATAGCATAACTAGATGGGTAACGTTGTTATTTTAAGCTAAGGTTGATAGGGTTGTGACTAGACTATTAAATTTCTGCAAATTAACTGGTTCACCGACACATCTTATAACAATAGTTAGCCATTGTTCGGTCGTTCGAGCGGTGTGCTTCTGCGAGTGAAGGTGAATTATGTTAAGAAAACTAATTTCAACGATAGATATGTGGCTTTAGCTTTATGGCCATATTCACCGAACACTTAATTACGATTAGCTTCCTAATTCTATTTAGCAGCTGTCAAAATGTATGGAATGTGCCAAACTTAATTGTGATTGACGCGCTAATCACAATTAGTGTTTTTGGTGCAAATGGACCATAAAGTGTTCATAATTCATCATTTCTTTATTGCACCCAGAAAAATTACAACAGGACAAAAATACAGAGTAAAGGTGCATTTAAAGGCGAGCTTATGTGTTATTTTTCATTCAAATATATTTCTTTAAATGTCGTATGTCTAACGAGTGCTTTTTGCCATACTTTTTCTACAGTATCCTATTATTTAAAAGAGACAAAAAAATACGTTTTCTAAGTATATTTAAAAATATGTACAGAAATTAAGATATTGGATTGATTGACAGATTTATTGATGAAAATGATAATCTGTATTGTCGTCAGACTTCTTCAAGAACGACAACTATTTACGAATACAATGGATTTGATTGGAATTATAAATAAATCAACACATTATTTTTGTAAAAAGACCTTGTGCGAAATTCGGTGGTTAAAAATGTGTTTTGCCTTTAGAACTTTAGCAGAAACCTAAAACGTTAATTGAATTTTGGAACTAAGACAACCCTAGCCAAGTTACCAAATCACGTGTACCGTTTTCCCTAGGATTTAGGTTCCAAAATCGCTTGTACCAGAAACGGCACGAAGACCAAAAGTTTAGGTTATCTAGAACGTTGTTCAGGTAAAACTTAGTTTGCTGTTGCTCTAATTGATTTAGTTCCGTTTTGCTCTGCTTACTTCTCGGCGTTTTGAGGTAAATTTTGTTTGTCAGTTCTAATTAAGCTAAGGTCAAGAAATTACTGTAACTTTGAAGTTATAGTTAATGTTATAAATTGTACGTAGCGATTCGCCTATTACCGGCGAAGGAGACGGGACAGTTGTGTCCACGCTTAGCCAGTTTCTATGGAAATCCTTCAAGAAAGTAGTAGACCATTCAAAAAAATACATAATTGCGGCGTAATCCTGTACGCTTAGCATTGCACTTTTTACTCTCTCTCGATGTCGAGAGAGACATCGTCCATCTGCCTCTCCCACATCGCGTTGAGAGCGAGACACGTCTAGACATCTCGGGCTCGACAGAGAAAATGACATTTCTGCCACAAGGACCTTTTTCGAGCGTGGCATACTAAGCGCACGGATGTTTCACGCACTGTTTGGAAGACTTTGGTGAAACCGTGGCGTTCCAAACTACGATGGCACCCCTGTGTAATGGCAATGTATAATAATAAAATAAAAACATAGCGTCACGCCTTTTCCCATGCGGGGTGGCGGAGGCACCACCCTGGCCTTGTACTTGTAACGAAAAGCGCGTGCTATTAGTCGAATCAGATAGAGCTATGTTATAATAACGAAACGGACCGACGACGCTTTGCGCGCTGCAAGCGCCAGCGGACTTTTTGTAGTGTTACGTTAAAAATAGCACAGCGCGGCGTGATCAGTCGACCGGTTGCTCGCGACCGCGCTGGATGTTGCGTGTAGTGATTACTTTCTCTGTGGTTGCGTGATTTCGCGCGCTTTCTCGACGAATCAACAATGCGTTCGACGCGTTCGTTTCGTTATAACTTAGCGTGTAATTTAGCATGCTAAATAAATTTAGCATATTCCATTTAGCATGTTAACAAAATATAGCCGTTATGACCACCACTATTGTATACTACGGAATTACGCAGTAAGGAGCGTTGTCTTTTGTTTTACGAGCCAGGCCATTGCAAAATCTAATCTGGCTTGCGTCTCAATACACGCTCAGACTTAAAAAGTTTTTTTTTACGTAGCCTGTAATGTGTCCCACTGCTGGGCAAAGGCCTCCCCATTTCGAGCCCACATATCTGTAGTCAAAGCTAGATTGACCCACTCTCCACTTAAAAAATTAAGACATTTTTATTTTATTTAGCCATTAATGTGTCCCATTGCTGGGCAAAGGCCTCCCCCTCTTTCGTCCACACTTCCCTGGTCTTGGAAACTTGGAAACTTGTCGAGATGGTCCCGCCATCTCTTTAGGCCTGCCCCTACACCGGTATCCGTCCTGTGGCACCCAGTCAGTGGCGATTTTCGCCCATCTCACGGAACGGTAACAGTTAAGACATAGTACCTTAGAGGTAGATAAAAGTAAGTCCACTTTTTGAAAATTCATTTCTGTACCTTAGAGTCTACCTCTAGTGGACTTACTACCTATTGTCTACCTTTAAAAGTGGACTTACTATTGTCTACCTTTATGGTACAATATTGTTCTCAAAATATTTTATTACAACTAGTAGTTTAGTTAACCACATTCCGATACCATTACAGTGCCCGTCACTCTGACAGAAGGGTATGCGCCAGGGAGCACTTATCCAGTGGAGAGCGCATAGATACATTTTCCTTTGAAACACAACTCACCAATTTACGGGCGGCGGGGGACGAGGTAAGAGAGCTGTGATTGGTCAGCCGCTGCGAAACTGTCCGGCGGCCCGTCATCGTAGATAGGTTGCGTATGCGAACGTTTGTTAAATACAACAAACGTTTGGCGAGCCGCATTCCCCCGCAGGGGCAGTCAATTTGATATATAGTCTCTGGTGTGCGCCCTAAAACTGAAACGAAACACGGTTTCGGGTCGGAAATCGCGCGACCAGACACAGAAACTAATTTGGAATAGCGACAGGAGATGTCAAAAGCTGACACGGGTCGAATGGAATGCTGTGACTGTAGCCTCATGTCGGCTGCCATTTTGAAATTCGGAGATAGTTTTAGTTGTTTGATGTTGGTTGTAATTTGACTGTGGCCGGACCTTTAGTGCCGCTAGCTAGAATACTAGTTATAAATTAACTCGAGTAAATTTTGACAACATACAAATGCTCACGCTTTTTTCCGTAAGAGGGGAAGGCAGACTCTAAAGACCTCCACTTGCTTCGATCCCAGCACACCTCTACCTCTGTTGCTTCCTCAACATTTCAAGGCCTTGTGGTTAAACGATTACCAAAAACGCACCTATTTTACTACCAAAAAAATCGAAATGACTGCCTGATAAATGTTCACCAAATGGCGTTTCATGAAATACTGTAGAAATAAAGCTATTTTTCTTTTTATTCTATACCATAAAAATGTATACTAGGTGTAAATGAATTGACGCAAAATGAGAAACTAGTTTGTTAGGGACATAATTCTACACTATAACGGTAATATTTATATGTTTCTGATTTCCATGACACAGAGTCTCTAAAGTGTGAAGTCAGAAGCAATGTAAATGCCTGTAAGTATACAGGTTGTTTTGTTTTGTTTTTCAAAGGTCTTTATTCAATTAAAATTTATACATACCAAACAAGACACGGTCATTGTTGTAGCTTAGCCTAAGTAATAATTATCTCGCAGATTGGAACACCTTCATGAGATATAAAGTGCCTAATGCACATAGTATTCAAACTATTCACATCTTAAATCCTAATACTGGTTTTTAACCAACAAACTAAATTGATATCTATGTAGTCTTTGAGTAGATACATTTTAATAACAATATTAAAGGGACGTGATACGTCACACACAACCATAATTTTTGTGTACAAATATAAATCTATTTACCTATCTTACGTTATGAAGACATCAGCTCTAAAGTATACAGGTTGACATTTAATTAGCTGACCATATTTTGGGGAATGATAGTACCCATCATTATGAACAGCTTTCCCTAAGAAACATGTAGTCGCAAATGAAAAAAAATGTTATTTCCCCAGTACATTGCCGCGATCAGCTGATTTCAAGTTACTATGGGTAATGTTTACTTACCTGGATATTGTCGTGTATCTCATCAGCTTGGGGTTTCCATTAGCACTCTCTACCGGACGAATATCTTCTTTTGAAACTGGAACAAAAGAAAAATCATTTTAATTTCTTCACTGCATTTTCATTTATCCTGTATTACATACGACATGTAAACGCAAAATGAGAAACTACTCTGTTAGGGACATCATTCTGAACAATCTTCAGTATGAAACCGATTTGATCAGAGCAACTTTATTTTTCACTTCCCAGTACATTTTGGCCTTAGTGGATCAGCTGATTTGTATGGAGAAGTGAAATATAAAGAAGCTCTGATCAAATCGGTTTCATAATAAAAGTTGCTCAGAATGATGTCCCTAACAAAGTAATTTTTCATTTTGCGTTAATTCATTTACACCTGTAATATTTTTATTTTATAGATCACATAATAACAGTTTATATGTATACAATAAATTATAAATTATAACCAAAGTATAGGTAAAAAATAAAATTAACAATTGGGTCCTGGCAGAATTACCAGCGTTGCAGTTATCTGCAACACATGCTGAGCCAGGGCCACTGTGGAATATGCACATGTATAGATCCTTTCTTTATTTTTATTTTTTAAGTTTTGTAAGGATCTTTATTGTATTTGTGTGTATTCTTACAGTGAATAAACGGATTATCTATCTATCTATCTATCTAATAACACCTTGTATATGGGTCAAAAATACCGAGAGTATGCGTGGTCGAACCAGGAAGAGATGGGGTGCCCAACCTGCCCAGTCATGAAACCATATGGGCTAGCAATAAAAATAATAATTTAGTTCTATTACGTTTACAGAGCTGTGTCGTCAACATCTAAATATAAACAAGCCATCTCTAATAGCCTCTCAAAATCCAATCACAGAGAAAAACAATTATACATATAATTTGCCAAGAAAAAATAATTATTTTTTGTACAGAATTCGTTCCCAACCTAATTAAGATTCAAGAATGCTCAAATCCAACAAAACACTTTAACACTGCCAATCAGAAACCAATTTGCCGCAGAACCACCAAATTTTCATTAGGGCCATCAAAGCACGCCGATTAATCGAGATCGAGAGTATCGAGACCGATTCTGAATCTGTCACTCACTCGGCCTATGTAATGAAAATTCCGAGATATCTTATTAAAATTTCGCGATGCGAGAATCGAGCCGAACTTTTAAGTACTGGGAAGTTGGTATCGATCCTATTAATTCTGCTTCGGTGAATTTTCACTGGTGTGGTTTTGTTGAGTGTGTTGACTGAGGTGCCTTGTAAGCAGTTAACCGGATTATGGGTTTCAGGACAAAAAATAAGACTTGAATGTGCGTACCAAAACGTCAAATAATATTTCTATTGCGGAGATGAAAACTTAATTTCCCCTAATTAACCGACTTCCCAAAGGAGGAGGTTTACAATTCGTCCGAATGTTTTTTTTTTATTTTTTTATTTTTTATGTATGAGCCCCGATAGCGCCTAGACGGATGGACCGATTTAGAAAATTATTTTTTTGTTGAAAGGGTTTACCTTCCCATTGGTCCCATTGACACCAGGTCAGGATCTGATGATGGGATCCTGGAGAAGTCGAGGGAACTCTTCAATACAAGGGGTCTCCATACAATACAAGAGACTTGTTTTGATACACCCACGCATTTCATTGTTTTGGTATCTCAGCCGGTATGTTTTAGGCTCTCAATCAGTTGGTCGTGAGTTCAAATCATCGTGAGGGCATAATCTTTTTTAATTTTCTTTTTGTTTTTGTTGCGTGCGTGCGTGCGTGCGAGGGTGTGTGTGAGAGTGTGAGAGGGTATATGTGGCAGTATTATTAACACGGTATAACTTGACCTGTACTACCGCAGTTCAGATGATACTGAAGCTCACCCGGGCCCGGAACACAGGACCGTTATTTGTATATTAATAGAAATTCTTGGAGAACTATCTTCCCAGGAGTTTTGTATTTGACACGGGACCCCGGCTGAAATGTACCCGGAAAGTAATTTAAATTGGATAAGGTTCAAAGTGGGTTTTGGTCAACAGTTTCTGGTCAGTGTTCTCGCTTTGACATTTTGGAAGTTTACTTAGTTTTACCTAAATACTTACATGGACCAATTTATACAGGGTGACTGGTAAGTCGACCTACATACGTTGGGAGATGCTAGCACGGATCAAAACCAACCATTGTTACTATGAAACACCCTACCCGAAAATTTACCGTTTTCGAGTTAGGGGTCTTTAAAGATTTTCAAGGAAAAATCCCACTTTTCAACATATTTCGCACCAATTTTCCTAATCTAGGTGATTAAGTCCAGGTATTTTGCTGGTATTAGGTAAAAAACAGAGTTAATTTAATATTTAGAAACAAAAAAGATACTTGTTACTTATGTGTGATTGCGGTTTTTGATTCCACGACTGGGGTAGCAAAAGGTCGTATAAAATAAGTAAAAACAGAGAACTGCATATTTCTGTCTCTCTGCAAAAATATGTAATTTGGTTTACTATACATGGATAAGGCTATACCGACCAACAAAAAGTTATACCGAGAATAACTGTCCCGGTTATAATTTGTATGACAAATGACAGAAAGAAAGACAAAGCATTTATTTGGCACACGTCAGAGAACTCTGTGTCAATAAGGTTTGGTTTCAGCATGTGTAATCGGAACTCTTGGTACGTGAGCCCTACTTTATTTGTAAAAAAACACAGCTTTTAATAATGACGTCATTTAGTTAGTATGCCATAGAAATCACGAACAAAGTCGTTTTGACAGTTCCTAAAAAATATCTAATTTGACTAGCAGTAAAAAAGCGTATTCCATTTTTACCTGTAACAAGTTCCCCTAAATGAAATGAAAATAGCCAATTAGTATACCGGCCGTTCCATTTGCTGAAACTGTTTATCATCATAGTAATTAGTATGGAAGTGCGACCCGAAATGAGGTTCGTTCTGTCAGACAGTCAGGGCATCTCAAAGTTGCTCCATTATTTTCGGTGGAAGTTTTGGGCGAAAATTGTTTACTTAGGTGGAACATTCGGGTGGTACATTTAATACTTGCCTATCAAACCTAACAACCTATGGCAAGCTTATCTCTGGGAACTCAAATTGAAGCATTAAACAAAAAGGTTTGACGATATCAGAATTATATATTTCTATGCGTTGTATTGTAAAAGCCCAAAGTGTAAAAAAAAGACATCGTTTAATGATGACTTCATTTTGGTTAGTATTTAATAGAAATCACGAAAAAAATAGTTTTGACATTTCCGAAAAAGTACCTATCTCTTTAGACTAGCAGTGAAAAAGCGTATTTAGAAACTCATGCTAGTGATATAAACAAACAAACCCTTCACATAAGAACACAAGAAACTAATTGAGAAATTTCTGCGAATGCTTACAACGACAACATTAAGGGCTGTGCGCATTATGGAGTTATCACTTTCCGTCGGGGTGGCAAAGGTTTTGGTAGTAGACGGGACAGTTCGGGGGAAAAATATATTATTTTTAAATTACTTATATTTATTAAGTTTAAGCACACGGTACTCATTCCATAGAGCTTAGAATTAGTAGGTAAATCTGTTTCACGAGATCAGGCTGTCACTAAAATATTCCTGCTCGCATCTACACATTGAAAGGCCCTGACATGTTTTCATGTGTCTAAGGCTCAGCACACACGGTGTAACGCAACTGCAACGAAACTGTAACTTCAAGTTATTTTTGAGTTTCACCGTATGTGCTGGGCCTTACTCTCATTGTTATGCTTACATAACTATACTATAGGTTGTTAAAAATTTAATTGTTAAATCTACTTCTTTTAAACTACAACTTCTACTACCACTTCTTCTACTACATTAAAAACTTCATCATTACTACTATAGTCTATTCGTGATAAGAATGTAGTAAATTCATCACTGTCCGGCGGCCTAGCCACGCCCTGTAACCAATTAAATCGTTTCCAATTATCAAGCAAGTTCACAGTGACCAGTTGAAGACAAACTTTCGAACGCGAAGGTTGTGTCCTGTCCTTTGAGTGAGTGTTAACAGATTTAAATTTAAAATTTACTGCATTCTTATCACGAATAGACTGTAGTTATACAACTGCACCCTCGAAGGAGACATATTTTTATAAAAAATAAATACGAGAAAAAAATATGAAATTACATAAAGTATTTTATAAAAATATTTCCGCCAAAAAATAGTTATTGTACCCACCCTAGTCTAGTCTCCAGAGATGGCTGTGTAAGCTAAATCGCCCAAATTAAGTTAGAGCGGCCTCCAGGGCACTTTCGTGTGGATGTGTACCGCTCTAAGCCATTATAGTTCTATGTGCGGCCATTACTGCGCAGGCCTTCGCTTGAATTTGCATGGTTTATTACGCGTTTTTGGCTTATACATTGTCACAGAAGAGATAATAGTACTCCGTACAGAACGGCCACTCCCTTCCCCGCGCTGATTCAGATACCGCATCCCACCCCTGGCGTCAAACGATTGGTTACAGGATCAATAGACAGGGCTGAACGCCGGACGAGTGACGACGCGTATACTTTAATATCGCTGCATTTGCCGCGCCACCAGCCCTAGCAAAGTTTACGCACACATTTGCACGTATACAAACATCATTTGGTTATGTAGTAGTAATAGGTGATTATTTTACGAGCGTTCTATGGAGTGTCCGAGGTGTGACATTGTTTCACTAATAAAAAACTGTGCAAGTTGTATACGGGACACTATACAATACACATATAATCTTTGTTTGCTCCGCTGCCTGTAAACCTTTTGGATAGTTGTTTGTTTGGTCAGATGATCCAGCGACACCGAAAAGGTAGGCCTGCCATATATGCGCTAAACTAGCCTGAAATGACTTGATCTATTCAAAAAAGTGTAAATGGGACAACCTGTATACAGGCTACATTATTTTTCTTGGGCCTCTGGCTCTACGGCGTCACCCTGTATCGGAGTAACAAGAAACAGCGATGTCACAAACATAAATAAATATTGAAGACCCAGAGAAAAACAAAAGACAAAAACATAACCCTTCCCTACCCATTTCTAATATAATCGATGTGTTAAATTATTCAAACGAAATCGCAGGGTCTCAATAAATGCGCTAATTATTCATTTTCATTCCAAATTCAAATGTTTTGAAGTCAAAGGCTGCGTTTTCGGAGGTATTTAGAAGCCTATTTGAAACGAATTCATAATAAGCTATGAAGGGATTGGGTTAGGGTTGATGTTTACCAGCCGTTTATAGGAGTTTCTTTGCCTTCCTTCTCCCACAGTGGTCCAAAGTGGAGAAGAGCCAAATAAATACGTGTTCGAAGTTGCACAGAAATCAAGAATTTTGACTTTGACTTTGTATAACTTTGCCATTAACTTTTTTTGTCAAGATACCAGACACAAATTTCTATAGAAAAAACGTTTACCAAAAACTAATTAAATAAGCGGTTAATAGATGATTAAAGAAAATCATTTTCCAAATTGCTAACCCTGTCCTAATTTCAAAAGACATTAGAATCTAAATTCGGAACGTGCCCTCAGAAATTTGTTATTGCTGACGATTGGCTCGAATTACCAAATCGGAACGCAATAGAATTTAAATAAAACCTTAGTTCCATTTTCGAAATTGGGTCTAGCAATCTGGTAAATGGTAAAATCTCACTTTTTAAGAACTGTTTGTACGCACATTGTGAGTTTATATACTTTATACTTTATTGAACAAAATAACACATTTTACAATTGAGAGTGGACAACACATGACAAAGGCGAGCTTATCTCTATTAAGAGATTTCTTCCAGCAAACCTAGGATGGACAGGAAATAATTTAACAACAGGTAGACCCAAGTGCACAACATTAAATAAGATAAAACAATAAACTACTTAACAATACGTACATAAATACCAGATTATATGTACTCGTAGACCAACTTATGAAGTCATGTAACAATAATAATATTAAAATAAAGCTATTATATTTTTTTACGTTGTAAATTCTATTAACCTACCAACGCATTAATTTTTCCATTATCAAATTGAGTCTGGAAATTGTCACAGATTAGACATCGCCGGGAAGTCATTAATTTTGCAAATGTTCAAAACATGGTCCCCAGATAAATTGCATCGACATTATTATCAAACGACAAAAGCGTAACTTTACCTCGGTCGAACAAGTCATGAACTAATAATGGTTCCAATTACAATGTTATGCCTACTCGTACTACTATCTCTTTCTGGCACGTCGATATCCAATCAGCCCATCCTCTTCACACGTGGCTTAATTAGTCAAGTTTTCAATTGCGAGAAATTGGCGGATTTAATTGGCTGTTTCGGTGATCGTAGTTCTGTCTGTAGTGACGTCACGGCGGTTATTGAGAACAACGCTGATTACATCAAATAATCCGTATCCGGTTGCCCGTGACCTTCGGTGGGGTCAATAATGGACGCGAGCGAGAGGGTTAATTTACTTACATTCAACGAAAATCTGTTGATCGACTGTAAGAAAATGTTGCTTACCCACATTATCTGAACCCTAAATCAAATTATAGAATTCGAAATGAAATCCAGGCTGTAGAGCTCTTCTAAGCTGAAATGACGCGCCCTACTCCTTGGTTTTCTATTTACTTGTCATACAAAACCAAGGAGTGGGGCGCGTCATTACAGCTTAGACGAGCTCTATGAAAAATTGGGGTTTTCTAGTCTAAGATGCGTCGGCGAAAAATATGAGCTGTCCATATACGTTTTCCACATCACTAGAAGATTAAGAATATTCCATTATGATACTAAAAAATACAATACACACGTGCGCATAAAAAAGAATGACATAAAAAAATATACTCAGTAAAAAAACGTTTAGATGATGTAATTGCTATGCATATTACAGTAAAAAAATTACAAAGGGTCACGCCTTTTCCCGTCATAGCTGCCGTTTGTACGATTAAACCCTTACCCTGTTATCCCCAAAAAAAAACGTAGTTTTACCTCAAAACAAACGTCCATACATTTTCGTTTTTAAACATGTGTTGAACGGGAGTTTATTATTTTGTAGTAAGGCCTTCAGTCTTTTTAAGATAACACCTTTTAGATGAGGGATGACAGAAAAGCAGACTTGATTAATTGATAGACTTCACCTGGATTTACTGCAGAATTAGATGACAGAAAACATTAAATTAGTTCCCCCATGACAGAATCGTACAAATGTTCCCAGACAGTGCAACAGGGAGGTTGCCCAACGCCACAAATAGTTCATTCATCATTTAGGATTGAAGATAGTTAAAAAGCCTTTCAGAATAATTAACTTACCCGTCGGGTAATTACCCCATACGATTCTCACACCCAGAGACTATAATATCCAATTGACTGCGCCTGCGGGGGAATGCGGCTCGCCAAACGTTTGTTGTCAGTCAGTCGTAGGGCTGGCAGGTACACCAACACTAAACACTTTAGATTTTTGTTCTTACTTTTGTTTTTTCAGCAAATGCTTTTTAGTACTTACTTATGTTTTGTTGTTTTTTATATAATTAAGTTCCATACAACTTTATTTGTAAATGGTCTGGAAGAGACTAGACCCCATGATACAGGGAATCCTAGTGTGGGATCTAGGGCTTAGCCAAAATGTGAATCTTTTATGGAAATAAAGAAATTCATTCATTCATTCATTCATTCATTCATTCATTCATTCATTCATTCATTCATTCATTCATTCATTCATTTATTCATTCATTCATTCATTCATTCATTCAACAAACGTTCGCATACGCAACCTATGTACGATGACGGGCCGCCCCAGACAGTTTCGCAGCGGCTGACCAATCACAGCTCTCTTACCTCGTCCCCCGCCGCCCGTAAATTGGTGAGTTGTGTTTCAAAGGAAAATGTATCTATGCGCTCTCCACTGGATAAGTGCTCCCTGCTCACACCGTTTGCTGTCAACACGGTACTGATATAATCCCTCATATCGGTATAACACCGCATTCATTATTAAAATTTCATTCGCACACATCGCGCGTCGGATTATTTGACAAAAAGGGTGTAGGATAGAGTGGATTAAAAGGGAATCACCCAGTCGCCCCGATACCGTTTGAGTGACATTGACATGACCCAGGCGGAAATAAGGCTCGAAAATTCCGAAATAATTTTCTGTTGCTTTTCTGGATCTTCTGCGAATTATCCTTCATCTTGGCAGCCCCATGTTGTAGGGATGAATTATTTTTCTGTAAGTTTTTGCCCTGATATGGACAATGGAAAAAATAACGCTCAGACTGACGGACGGACGGACGGACGGACAGCGAAGTCTCAGTAATAGGGTCCCGTTTGGCACCCTTCGGGTACGGAGCCCTAAAAAGTTACAAAACTACATATTCAAACTGAATTATCTCAGAATCGCTACTATTAACGAAATTTTGTCAAAGACCATTTGTTGTTGTAATAAAATGATCTATCGATGAACATATGTTTTATAGGTCTACACCGAATAAGCATAATTTTAGGGAATTTATATTGTAGGTAACACAGAAAGGTTCGATGTTCTTTAAGAATCTACCTCTAGTTTAACACATTTTAGGCACATTTTTGAAAAGGCGTGACGCTATATTAATTCACTGAATAAAAACCCCGGGTAAATACCCGGATCGTGACGTCACGGAAACAAATTAAAAACTGCAATAGTTAAATGGAATTTTTCATTATGACTGCACTAACGACGGAAGCCGGGGAGAATTATTTCCGTACAAATTGAGGCTAGTGCAGAAATCTAGGCTACCCTCCATAATAATATATAATAGGGTTTTCAAGTAGTCTCTTAAAGCATTCTTAGGATGGCAATAAATATTGATATGCATTTTGATATAAATATTGATATGGTTCCTTTTTTCCTTTTAAGGATCGGAACCCTAAAAATAAGTAAAAAGGCGAGCTTGTCTCTTACAAATATACGAAAAAGAAAAGAAATACCCGCCAGAAAGTAATCTGCTAGAATGCCAGACGAGTGTCATTCTGCGCACAGCGGAGCAGACTCGAGTGGCTGAACCCAGTCGGAGAATCGCTCTTCATAATCACATAATCCGCGAAATAAGCGGGTAATGTGCCGTTTTATTATCGTTGATTACGGAATTATTCACATAAATCGAGGCTTTATTTTTTTGGGATTGGGAATCCTGACTTGTTTGACTTTTGGCGTTTGTTCTTAATATAGATTGTGTTTACTAGGAATGTCTTTGGGTATTACTAATTTATTTCATTATATAAGTATGCATTTTTGAGTGCTGAATCCGAGTCTGAGGTTTGCGGATAAAATTTTGTGAAACATGAAAAAAATCGCAAGAGAAGCAAAAAAAACTGACTTTCCAGTTATTCAAGTTTAATTTAAATAACCAGCCAAGTGCGAGTCGGACTCGCGCACAAAGGGTTCCGTACCATTATCTATAATAAACCGCAAAAAGGAGCCCCCCCTAAATTTTTTTTTTTTTTATGAAGTAAATAATATACTCAATATATTGTGAACATTTTGAGCGTCTACCTGATACCATTATCAATATCGAGCAAAAATGAGCAAAAAAAAAATCACATTTTTATTGTATGGGAGCCCCCCTTAATATTAAATTTCTTTTATTTTTTAGTATTTTTTGTTATAGCGGCAACAGAAATACATCATCTGTGAAAATTTAAACTGTCTAGCTACCACGGTTCATGAGATACAGCCTGGTGACAGACAGACGGACGGACGGACGGACGGACAGACAGCGAAGTCTCAGTAATAGGGTCCCGTTTGGCTCCCTTCGGGTACGGAACCCTAAAAAAGAAAACAGTGAATGATACATCAAAGAAGACAACATTTCTCGTCGAGGACAAAAAAAAAATGATACAGTACTTTGACTTTTATATGGGTCCAAAATACGCCAAAAATAATCAAGATGGATTTTCAGTGTATGTAGGATAGTACATGTTCCATCTCTTGTCCGTGCACTAAATTAAATTGAATTATCGGAGTCTGGTATTTCAGATGACAAGGCTAGCGGCAAACAATGGACGCAGGTTGCACGGGACCGAGGTGACGTGTCGTGTTGTGAGGAGGTCTGTTATTCGACAGTGAGTTTCTGGACACGCTATTGATGATGATTATGAATGAATGAGACCTCCGTCTAATAAGATATGTTCTCCTCCATGTTGGGACCATGAGTGTACTGAAGCTGAAAAGAAACGAGGCCGAAATCACGCATGCTGCAAGTATGACAACAGAGAATATCATACATACATACAACATCTCACGCCCTAAAGGGGGGTAGTCAGAGATTAAAGACCTCCACTTGCTACGATCCTGGTATACATCTCTCCTAATTTCATACATTTCAAACAATAATATACATGTAAGGATGCGCCTTCCCGTACTAGACTTCTAACTGATTTGCGACCAAAAAAAATAGCGCATCTGTAGCATTTTTTTGGTACGTAACTAAGCGGTACGAAAACGCGATGTAATCGGCTGTCACCGTCTCTGAGCGCGACTGAGTGAAAACCATGGAGGTATCACCACAGATTACTAAATAGTTACTACGTAACAGATACTTCACTCAGTAGGAAGTTTCCAATACCTACTGCTATAATAGCCTACTCCGTCGCGTCAGCAACCGCTGCATGCTAAAATGTGCCTAAATGCTCAAGCGTACAGTTGTGATCGCCTCGCACCGCGCGATCTCACACTAATCGCAGGGCTGGCAGACATCGCAGATACTCGTACGATACGAACACAGTTCAAAAAGTGCGTGCGCTTGGCTTGCGACAACCATACTGACGTTGGGCGCCGGGCCATAGCCGGGCGCTCCGAGAGCTCGGGCGGGCGGTAGGTAATTATAGCGCGCGAGTACATTCAGTGACGGAGGCCTGGTATCACAGCGAAGCGAAGCGAGCGAAGTCATAGGTCCATGCTGAAAACTATTAACTGTTGTCAGATTTTGTGGCAACTCTTTCAAGTGCTCGATGCGCTTTCAAAAGAATTTCTGCTACTAAAGAGATAACCCCATAGTGCCTGAAGAGCAAGGTCTTTGACCAGAGTTTCTTCTCTATCCTGACATACGTTGCCGAAACATGGACACTCACAAAAGCCAATATGCACAAAATCAAAGTCGCACAAAGGGCTATGGAGCGTGCCATGCTAGGCATCAGTCTCGTAGACCGCGTACGTACTTTCACTACAATCCTCTGCAGACATGCCTCTATCAAATCTATCGTTTTCTTGTTAGCATAAAGGTCCTTTGAAGGTATTAAAACAATTTTGAAAGAATATTTTAAAACATTTTTTTTTTTAACCGACTTCCCAAAGGAGGAGGTTTACAATTCGTCCGGATATTTGTTTTTTATTTTTATTTTTATTTTTTATGTATGTTCCCCGATAGCGCCTAGACGGATGGACCGATTTGGAAAATTATTTTTTTGTTTGAAAGGGTTTACCTTCCCATTGGTCCCATTGACACCAGGTCAGGATCTGATGATGGGATCCTGGAGAAATCGAGGGAACTCTTCAAATATTATAGGCAGACCTAAAGTGATTTTTGTGTTTTTCATAATAACTCGTGCAAATGCACATGGTAAGCATAATATTGTGATGCGGAACTGCTGATGAAGACCACATATGGCCACCAGATCTGCTCAATACAAGGTACAAATACAATGCGTGGCTGACGGGCAGGCAACGCATAGCCTAAACCGGTGGACCTAGAGCCATGAAACTTTGTACAGGGGTTCCTTAGTAGCGTGGGGTAGCACTGATATGGGATTTGACAAAATTAATTCCCCAAGGGGGGGGGGGGGGATAAGGGGTTACAGTTTGTATTAAACTCAATCTAATCAAATAGGGTTTGTGGAAGTCGGTTTTTTCTAAAGTTTACTTTTTGTTTCAATTATCTGTTTTACTACAAACGAAATAAGTTTCACTACAATCCACTACTGATTATTGATGAGAATATTTTTTTTCAAGTATTTTGTTTTTCATATGGGGGATGACATTTTTTATTTCTTTATATATATTTTTTCGAATTACTACAAACGAAAATAGTTTTACTACTATCCACTACATACAGTAATCTATCGAAAAATATAAAAAAACTGTTTTTTTTTCAATGTCGGGTGCCAAGTTCACATAGCCTACCTAATGTTGAAATCCGTAGACTTACCAGACGTCGGAACGCGGATCGCGGAGCTCAAGTGGCGACGGGCGGGACATTTGGTCAGAAGGCAGCAACAGAGTGGTGGCCACGAACAGGGAAAAGAGCAGCTGGCAGACCATCGGCCCGGGGTGGTGGTCAGATGATATTGTAAAGGTGGTCGGTAGGCAGTGGACCAGAATGGCGAGGCCTATGCCCAACAGTGGGGTGATACGGGCTGATATGATGATGATAAAGAGATAATAATGGAACATACCTCTATCCCCCTTCAGCTCCACATTCCCCTTGTACCACACGATCTTGGCAGCAGGTTTCGAGTTCTTCGCCTGGCACTCCAAGGTCACATTGGCGCCTTCCTTGACCTCTAGTTTGGAGTTGTGAGGGTGGCCGGACAGGTCAACGGATGTTGGTGGTGCTGTGAACAAGAGAAATTGTATGTTAGTTTCACTTTCATGTTCATTGGGATATATTGATAGTACAGTTTAAGCCCTAAGAACATACAAAAAAATCAGAATGACCTGTTGGTTTCAAGCAACGTTCAAGTGTCACCTGTGTTATTCTATTACGCCTATTTTACTGCTAGTTAAAATATATATTTTTAGGAACTGTCAAAAATATTTTTTCGTGGTTACACATTACCGGTTCAAAAACGATAGATTTTAAGAAACAGGTAGGTTTAAGCCCCGGCTACGGTTGTCTATAAAAATTTCGTATATTTACAAACAAAACACCGTTTTCTAGGGCTATTTTACACACTTGCCTTTAAAATGCATAATATCTAAATGGAGTAGGGTTTGTTCCCGGGAATTCTCGTCCCGGGAATTCCCGGGAAATCGGTTGGACTCGTTCCCGGGAAATTCAGCTCGAGAAAAGTCGAGACATCGAGAAATTTAAATAAACATTTTTACGCTTAGCTTTCTTTGTAAATGCGAGGTGGCGGCGGCAATCGGCGGCATCCTTTGACAGCGCGGCTCGTGTCTGTCGGTATCCTTTGTTTTCGCCGACAAACGCAAGCGCCCGCGCGGCCCCAGTTGTGTTTCGTTCATTCGTGTTTCAACTCCCGCCGTGTTCGGATTACTTCGGTCGGATCGAAAATCGGATCATAAAGCCAGCATAGTGTACTTATTTAGTGACGCACGAGTAAATAGAATTGCAGAACAAACAGGTAAGTTTTGTTATTATTTATTTAAAACTAGCTTTCCGTCCACGGCTTCGCCCGTCATCAGCCTAACCTAACCACATCAACCCACTGCTGGGCATAGGCCTCCCCACTGTTGCGTCAGTTATTTTGTAGGTACTAAAATACTTACTAATCCTTGAACTGTTTGTTATAGATTTTACAACTGATGGACCAAAATGGAAACTTCCAAAGTTTGGAAATATTTCAATAAAAATAAGGACGCCTCAAATGCGCAATGTCTAAAATGTCCTAAAACCATATCCTGTAAAGGATCAAACAATAGTGTAATATCACCCACATAGTGAGATTAGTGAGTGACTTTTAGTTATATGAGAAAAATTATGATTGTTTTTAGTTAAAAATGTTTGTTTTAAGCTGATTGTTAACAGAGATTTTGTTTTTTATTAAAAATTAGTGAGATTAGTTATGGTGAGAAGAAAAAATATGATTGTTTTTAGTTAGTATATTTGTTTTGAGCTGATTTTTTATTAAGAATTTGTTTTTTGTTTCAAATTATGTTGATTTTATCATTTAAAATAAACACAGTTAAATTAAAGACTCTTATTATTATTTGAATAAAAAATCTAGGCAAAAATTTACTTTTTTCTCGACAACCCGAGAAGACCCGAGAAATCAGGCTCGAGAACTCTCGACACCCGAGAACTAAAAAACCTCGAGAAATCGGAAACCCTAAAATGGAGCTATAAAAATAAATAAATCTAGAATACTTCAATCCGTGTTCCATGTATATTCAATTTGGCCGCATAATCTCTTTGTTCCAAGAAAATATGATTGTATTCTATCACGTCCAAATTGGAATAATTTAAATTGAATCGGTCTGGCTGCCCTATCGAACAGTAATAATATATTTTAACGTAACGCTAAAGCTATGTGAACAGCCTATTTAAATATTCGCTGAGTAATAGAATATTTTGCGCGCGCTTTCACGGAAAAATGATAAATTATGTCTAAGCTATATACAACCTTGTTGCTTGTATTAACAAATAGCGAATTTTATGAGCAGAGCCGCGGCGTGTGCTTCTTTGAATATTTTGAATAGAGATAAATAATGGTTGCCGATATTACGTTCATGGAGTAAGCTGCGGCGATGGACCTTCCCGGCAAAATGAAGTACGGAGTAACTGGCAAAAAGTGTTCTCTATTCTGTCTCTGCCACCCTGTTTGGGAAAGGATACGCCAAGACTTCAACAGATATATACTAAGATCAGAAGAAGGCTCCGCTCGACCTTCAGCCATCTGTTACTGCGATTAAAACTTGGTTTTTATCAAATTTTGTAAGCTGGCAAATACATTGCGAAAGGGCTGGGCTATGATTGGATTAACATAAAAAAAGGTTTTTTTATCGAGAACGCGTGGACGTATTAAGCTGAAAATACCAATTACTCAAGTCTATGGTCCCTTAAAGCTGTTAAAAAATCAACTTTCCGGGTCAACGCAATCGAACGCTACGACCGTTTATGCCGCAATTTTGTTTACATGGATAACATCATGCTCTAAAAGTGTGATCGGAACCCTAGGCGTGCGTGTTTCACTCGCACTTGACCGTTAATTAATTAATCATAGCCTTGCCAGGA
The DNA here is from genome assembly GCA_963457715.1 of Argyresthia albistria. Classification (NCBI taxonomy): domain Eukaryota; kingdom Metazoa; phylum Arthropoda; class Insecta; order Lepidoptera; family Argyresthiidae; genus Argyresthia; species Argyresthia albistria. Next base: position 8,758,905 of record OY735277.1, on the reverse strand, counting down.
TTTTACTGGGCAACCCACTCGCGATGTATTATCTAGCATATAAAGTTTGATAAAAAACCATATCTAGCATATAAAGTTTGATAAAAAACCAAGTTTCATCCAGTAACAGATAGGTGAAGGTCGAGCTCTCTTCAGATCTTAGACCAATACTCTTATCCTATTCTACGGCCATAACTGTGACTCCAGAATACGGTATTTTCAAGGTATAGTCATATAAATCCAGTTTTTTTTTAGTTAAAGCATTATGTACAAAACGGCTTGACTTATAATATTTATATGTATTGTATTATACGCCATTTTAGTTATAATAGTTATTGGAAGTTTATAAATAAGAACGATAGTGTTTAATAAGTGGATTCTAAGAAGATTTTGTTTATTTGCTATGTGGCTTCTAAACTGGAATAGACTGTACTTTTGGCTTAATTATAGTGTATCTAATATAACAAGAACCTTGACAGATGTCAATCTTAGATCTGTTAGAGAGGGGATATTGCTAATTAAAATCAATTAATCAAAAGAATCGATACACCCTTTAAACATTTGTGAATCGGTAATAATTTTACAAGATTTGCAAAGAGACATGAAAATGAACTAATTATATCCCTAAGTGCTAATAGCGTGATGACGATGACAACTCTTCTGTTAGTTCAACTGAATAAACAATTTCGATTCTTTCCGATTGTTTTGGTAACATCCCTAGTATTTAAAATAACCGGCCAAGTGCGAGTCGGACTCGCGCACTAAGGGTTCCGTACCATTATCTATAAAATCCGCAAAAAATATCACGTTAGTTGTATGGAAGTCCCCCTTAATGTTAAATTTATTTTGTTTTCAGTATTTGTTGTTATAGCGGCAACAGAAATACATCATCTGTAAAAATTTCAACTGTCTTGCTATTACGGTTCATGAGATACAGCCTGGTGACAGACAGACAGACAGACGGACAGCGAAGTCTCAGTAATAGGGTCCCGTTTGGCACCCTTCGGGTACGGAACCCTAGAAAGGATATTATGAAGTTTTAGGTTAGTTGTCAAGTTGCTTCTAAGCATGGATAGAGTGTAGTCCATACTCTTCCCCCTGATTCCTTCGCATTTGTTAGGTCTATAAAACGCTAAGAAATGAAGCCACATCCCTGTTTAGGGTTCCGTACCCGAAGGGTGCCAAACGGCACCCTATTACTAAGCCTACGCTGTCCGTCTATCTATCTGTCTATCTGTCCGTCTGTCTATCTGTCCGTCTGTCTATCTGTCTATCTGTCTATCTGTCCGTCTGTTTATCTGTCCGTCTGTCTATTTGCAAGCGGGCTCTCTAGCACGAACCGTAATATCTCGAATGTTTAAAGTTTCACAGAATGTGTAATTGTGTACTGTACGTACAGCAACAAATACACGAAAAAGTAAGGGTGTTTAAATTAAATAGTATTAAGTAATTTTCAATAAAAGAGCGCCTGACATTTTTCGGCAGGCAAAATCACGAAATGGAGATTAAAGATATTTCACATTACATCTATCAGGCACTTGTTTCTTGTACGATGGTGCGGAACCCTTCGTGTGAGATTACGACTCGCAATTGACCGATTTTTTTTAAATAAAATCGGTTTAATAACAGACTAAAGCCACCTTCCCATGACATGACAGTCTATTGAATGAGAACCAATATGTGAGGCCCCATTCGCACGGTATCATTGTCTAGTAGGTGGCTGTGGTTTCAAAGACATCTGATATTGAGAATCTTGGGAAACTGAGGCTGGGGTCTCAGTGCGATGGGAGGGGCGGGAGGGGGCGCCTGAATTTGGGTCACGGGTTATTCAATGGGCGAGGGAATGAAGAATATACTGTCATTGAAAGAACATACAAAATTTTACGTTCGCCCGAACTAATAGTGTTTTTTTTCTCTAATAAAGACTTTAGTCGCAACTCTTCTTATGGACTCGGGGTAGATTTATTTGAATTTCTTTTCGAAATTGATTTTCAAAGTTCTTTATTAAGAAATCTTTTCGAAACTATTTTGGCATGGTAAAGCATTTTGGGGTAGATATTTTTGATTTTCTTTTTGAAACTGTTTTGGCATGTCCTCAATTTAGGACAAAAATACTACCACCAGGTCTCAGGAGGAACACAAAAATAGAAATTAATAAAAAAACATGTCAGTATCAATAAAAGGAAATGGTTCATTTTTGACGGTTGATTTACAATCATGTATTTAAAAGCTTTTATTTAACTTGCACTGTATGTATGTTTGTTTGTTTGTTTGTTTGTTTGTTTGTTTGTGGGTATCACGGTTCGCGTCAAAAATGTCGGCTTGAATTTGACCCACTTCCCGTTATCCGATTGAGCTGAAATTTCGCATACGTGTATAAGTCGGATGACAATGCAATATATTTCTGACTTAAAGCTGATCTGATGATGGAGACGGAAGACGGTCATGGGAACTCTGTCATAAAACATCGCAAGCCCGTCGAATTTGGGCTCGTTCGATTCGTCTTGACGAATACTTTGGTCCTAGAATATTTTTTTATGACATGGAGCTGATCTGATGCTGGAGCCGGAAGGTGGCCAGGGGAACTCTATAATAAAACGACGCAACCCTATATGTTTGGACTCGTTCGATTTGTCTTGACGAATACTTTGATCCTAAAATATTTTGTATGACATGGAGCTGATCTGATGCTGGAGCCGGAAGGTGGCCAGGGGAACTCTGTAATAAAACGACGCAACCCCATCATATTTGGGCTCGTTCGATTCGTCTTTACAAACACTTTAGTCCTAGAATATTTTTTATGACATGGAGCTGATCGGATGCTGGAGCCGGAAGGTGGCCAGGGGAACTCTGTAATAAAACGACGCAACCCCATCATGTTTGGACTCGTTCGATTCGTCTTGACAAACACTTTAGTCCTAGAATATTTTTTATGACATGGAGCTGAGCTGATGCTGGAGCCGGAAGGTGGCCAGGGGAACTCTGTAATAAAACGACGCAACCCCATCATGTTTAGACTCGTTCGATTCGTCTTGACAAACACTTTAGTCCTAGAATATTTTTTATGACATGGAGCTGAGCTGATGCTGGAGCCGGAAGGTGGCCAGGGGAACTCTACAGGGTGTAACAGAAAGGTGTAGTCATATTTTAGGGCGTTGTTAGGGAGACCATTATGAGCAACTTTTACTATGAAACCGATTTGATCAGAGCAACTTTATTTTTCATTGCTCCATATTGTATATGCGTATGCTATGCATGTTTTGCTGGGATTTAACTTGCTCTGTATGTGTTTATGTATCAAGGTTCGCGTCAAAAATGTCGGCTTGAATTTGACCCACTTCCCGCTATCCAATTGTGCTAAAATTTTGCATACGTATGTAAATTGGATGACAATGCAATATTTTTCTGACTTGGAGCTGATCTGATGATGGAGACGGAAGGTGGCCATGGGAACTCTGTCATAAAACATCACAACACCATCATGCTTGGGCTCGTTCGATTCGTCTTAACAAATACTTTGGTCCTAAAATATTTTTTATGACATAGTGCTGATCTGATGCTGGAGCCGGAAGGTGGCCATGGGAACTCTGTTACCAAACGACGCAATTCTATCGTGTTTGGTCTCATTTGATTCGTTTTGACAAGCACTCGAATTCTAGATTAGATGTTTTGACCTGTAATGATAAAGACTAACTAAACTAAACTAAATGTAGCCCATTAATGTCCCCACCGAGGGGCACAGGCCTTTACTCGGATCCGAGTAAGATTGAGGCGTACTCCACCACGCTGGCTCAGTGCGGGTTGGTGGAGGGGTTTTTACGACTACTACATACTACGAAGTAGTGATAGTAGCCGGGACCTACAGCTTAACGTGCCATCCGAAACACGGAGTGTCCGATAATGTACTTAAGACAAATTAATCATCTCATTGGTACATGGTCAGCACCGGGATTCGAACCTGCATCTCTTGCGTGAGAAGCAAGGTGAAACCCACTAGACCACGAAGTACTCCTACTAATGATAAAGACTAAAAAAGTTAAAAATAAATTAAAAGTAAAAAAACATTTTTAAACAAAGCTTTTATTTAATGCCCTAAAAAGAAGAAAATAAAATTTCAATTCAATCAAATGCGTCATTTTATTTTATTACACAATTTATACGATATAAAAGCTTGTTGCGGGATTTATCTTCAAGTCTGTGCAAATAGGTGCCTACCCACCTAATTAAGTCTACACAAGTAAACCTCGCAACAAGCTTTTATATCGTATAAATTGTGTAATGTAATAAAATGACGCATTTGATTGAATTGAAATTTTATTTTCTTCTTTTTAGGGCATTAAATAAAAGCTTTGTTTAAAAATGTTTTTTTACTTTTAATTTATTTTTTAGTATAATGTTCAATAATTACCCAATTCGCTAAGTTAGCTACCCAGTTAATTCACTTTCTGAAAATAACCATTTCATTTTCTTTTTAAAGCGTCTTTTATAATAGGACTAAAGTAGCTGCTACACTGCTAGCTATTCGGGAGACGACATGAACTAAACTAAGTAAACTAATTAAAATTGTGTGTTTTAAAATGGAATCTGTGGCCGCCGCGCAAGAGCTCTTGGACTTAAGGTTGTCAGTTTAGTGGTTTTAACAATGAATAGTTTATCGTGCATCCGCTACCGCTCATCAATATAAACTCAGCACAAACAATAATTTCACACAACAAATGCGTGGAGGTTGCCAAAATCGAAATTAATTAATAAGTTCGAGAAACTTTGAAACTTGAAACATTTATGAATATTTTAATCAGTTGTCAGAAACTTTTGTAATTTGAAAACACTGGTGTGTACAGTACAGACTACAGACAATGATTAAATTGAGTGGGAATTTAATGAGATCTACAGACACTTTTATAGAACGATAAAGAACGTCTGGGGTACCACAACCTTTTTAGGGTTCCGTACCCGAAGGGTGCCAAACGGGACCCTATTACTGAGACTTCCCTGTCCGTCCGTCCGTCTGTCTGTCTGTCACCAGGCTGTATCTCATGAACCGTGGTAGCTAGACAATTGAAATTTTCCCAGATGATGTATTTCTGTTGCCGCTATAACTACAAATAGCTACTAGGGGGGGCCCTAAATATAAGAGGTACTTAGGTCAAAAAGAAACAACCGCACGGTGGTCCTGGATGGAAATAAAGTGTCCCCTAAAAGATAGGGATTGTTGGTAAAACCGGCCATAAAAATCTTAATGTATCGGCTTAAGACGTTGTGGTACAGGCTTTGTTTAGCAAAACAAGTTAATAGAGAGATGTCTCTGTCACACAATAAAAATTATAATTAATGGGTCAACTAAATTATCAGATTCTAATAACTGCCGCACTCAGAGAGATTTAATCAGATTTAGTAATCCTTAATGATTCATTAAGGATTACTAAGTAAAGGATTTTGTTTTCTGCAATAGCGTATTCAAATTACTTTTGTTAAAACAAAAACGATCGTTTCTATTAAAACTCAGTTTGAAGATTTTTAAGAGCAACTTTATTTTTCTTTGCTCCAGATGTTTTGTTCGGGCGGTCAGCTGATTTGTATAGAAGTGAAAATTAAATTTGCTCTGATCAAATCGGTTTCATAGTGAAAGTTGCTCAGAATGATGTCCCTAACAACCCTTTAAAATATGACTACACCTGTCTGTTACACCCTGTACATTAAAAAATGTAGCCCATTCAGGGGCACCCTGCACCCCCTGGAAACGAGTAAGATTGAGCCATACGCCAGTACGCTGGCTCAGTGTGGGTTCAAAAGGAGGTTCAAAAACTATGTCAAAAACGGCCTATTGAAGAAGTCTTATTACAGTGTAAAAGAATATTTAGATGACAAAACTGCATGGTCTTTACAGACCTGTTCTGTTACAGAGGGATCACTACTTAATCAAATATATACTGCTCTTGTTCAATCCATTATTTCTTACTGCATCCCAATATGGGGTGGAGCAACTAAAACGAGATTCCTAGAACTTGAAAGATCTCAACGTTCCCTCATAAAGGTTATGTATTTTCTACCATATAGGTTCCCCACCACTCAACTCTATCAGAAATCCAACTTACTTTCTATAAGGAAATTGTATATTCTTAATACAGTTATTAAAAAGCACCGTCAATTACCATTTAACCAAAATCTACTTGAAACCCGACGACATTACACAGTCTCAGATATTACTCAGTACAAATCAAATTTTGCCCAAAGACAGTATAAAATACAAGCAAGCTATATTTACAACAAAATAAATAAAATACTAAGTATTTACAAACTTACTACTAGAGATGTTAAACAATCACTTATAAAATGGCTTATAAGTCTAGACTATGATGAGGTTGAATCTTTGTTCAAACGTTCCATTTAATAGTGTACTTACCTATTTTTATAAATATATCCTATAGCCTATATTGAGTAAACAAATAAGCCCATCACATCAATCTGTAACTTAAATAATTAACAGTAATTTAGTAATTTAGAATTAACTTTATAAGTAATATTATATAATGTAAAACTTCTATAAAATTGTTTCTTAAATGTCATTGAGGAAGGTAGGTATCTCCTGATACAGGTAAATTTATACTTAAAAGGAGATTCCGTCTATGTAATCGTGGTTTTGCTGTGAAATAAACAATTTTGTATTTTGTATTTTTTGTATTTTGTATTTTACCATCTCAGCGCACAGAAATCCAAAGAGGGGCGATGGACTGAGTCAGTACGTCTCTCCTCGGTGTATTTCCTTAGACTTAAGTAGAAATACGCGCATTGTACGCGCAATTCTTCCCCTTACCTATCATCTCCGTCTCCTACCCAACATGGTTTGCTGGAAGAAATCTCTTATTAGAGATAAGCTCGCCTTTGTACATTTTTTTTTCTATGTTAAGCTATTTTTACTGTCATGTGAGTACAATAAAGAAATTACGAAATTACGAAATACATAACATTGTATTTTTAAGGCTCTGATATTTTAAAAGAGGTACGGGGGAGGTTTCTTGCCCTTCTTTGCTCCATCCCTAAGCCCACAACTTCCAAACGGGCGGTAGTATACAAAAATATTAATATTATATTGACGTTGACTAAGTAATATGTATGATTTTATGGTCAATAAAATTTTTGAATTGAATTGAATTGTCGATAGAGATAGTAATGTTAAGTACATACAATTAGGATGTCTTACAAAAATTATCTCAAACACAAGTTTTAACTTGTTTTTAAGAGTTATTGTTAACTTAATTTGAAAAATAAAATTTTATTTTTTATTTTTATCTTTAAACATCTGCCTGAATAGGAATGCACCATTTTCATTTGAATATTAAATTTTTAATCCCGCCCCTAGTCGGCACACCGATATTAAATTTACGGGCCACGTTTTAATTCTGCAATCAAGTCGTCCCCGAAATTAGTATGAATTACGGCCCCGCTTTGACGTGAATTAGAAAAAAACATCCACAAATAGGTACTTACAGTTTCATAAAAACATTTTAGACATATTTATTTTCAAAGTAAGCTGTTTTTTCTCGACGACAATTTAAAGTTATGAAGACAGGTAACGTTAAGTTGCAAGCTTCATGTGTTTCTTGTGTTTTCTAACCAACCCGTTGATTTTGTGCCGAAGAACTAAGAAATAAGAATCTTTATTTTGGTATTACGGCGAAGGAAAGGAGTAACAAAACGCGGCACAAAACACAAGAGTGGCACAACTGCCGAAACGTGATACCTCAGTGTTACCTTCGTTCCGGTTCCGTGCACGCACATAAAGGTGAAAAAACAGGTCTAACCCTGAGGTGCAAGAAACTTTGAAATTTTGCCATATCCTTAGCATTAGAAAACCCTATAGAAGATTATTTTTTTTTGAACTTTGACTGACGACCTTAGCAAACCAAATATAGCCCGCATGACCACATTCAAACAGCAGAATCCTTTGGGAATCCGCCTGTTTGTTCTACTGGACGATTGACGATTGTTCTGTGCAAATAGAGATGGAAAAAATATCCCTTGAGAAATGGTACCCGACTCGGAAATCGAAAATGCGGAAATCTACGGAGTGTATAAGGTCCGTAAAGTAGTCTTTACGGACCCTATACTATACATCCTGTAGTGGATCCTGTTGATCCCCTGGGTGGTTTTTACCACCAAAAAGTTATGCGAGAATGCCGGGAATAATTTATACCTATGACAATTGCCAGTTAAAAATTTGGTTATTCTTAGAAAAAGAAGAAGATACTCTGGAGTAAAAAGTTACTCTTCGTTGGTAAAACTCGCCCTTAGTACCTATTAATAAGTTGTGCAGTGTGTATTTGCATTGTATAATTGTAGACACCTGTATATTTGAACATTTCAGCTACCTATATGATTGAACTTAGTACGAATAATGCGTGCTACCCAAAAACTCGGATAGTTTTACCCGTTTTTATTAGAGCAAGCGGGTAGTAAAACGTGGTAAAACCCGGTTTTATACGGGTATTTTAAGGTTACGATCGGCAGGTCGCTCAAAAAGTTAGGACCTAGTGTACCATAGAATAGCACGGTTATCAAAAGTATCTCAAATATTTTTTAGGGTTCCGTAACCGAGGGATGCCAAACCGGACCCCATTGCTAAGCCTCCGTCGTCCGTCCGTCCGACTGTCCGTCAGCCAGCTCAATCTCACGAACCGTAATAGGTAATGGTAGAGTAAAGTGAAAGTAAATGTAGCCCATTAATGTCCCCACCGAGGGGCACAGGCCTTTATCCGGATAATATGTAGGTAGAGAGTTTAAAAAATTACAGAATGTGTATACTGTTGCCGCTACAAAACTTAATACTGAACTACTCAAAATATTACAGAATGTGTATACTGTTGCCGCTACAAAAATTAATACTGAACTACTCAAAATATTAAAAATAAGGGTGTCCCTATGCAAGAAAAGTGTTTCTTTGTACTTTCTCTTGTACTATGGCCCGGAAACTTTTTCGTGAGAGTCCGACTCGCACTTGGCCGATTTATTTATGCATGTTGTGCAGTTATATAGTTTCTATTCTTAGTATCCGGACTCCGAAAATATCCAAAAATCAGTTCCGAATATTTGGCTTTCATTCTTCGAATATTCACTTCACATCCCTAATATAATATATATACATGTGTTTAGAGGAACACAATTAACCAAGAACGTATCTCATTCTCCAAACCACTGCGTTAAATATAAGGTTCAGCGCAATTTAAATCCTTATGTCAAATGCAATAAGAAACACAAAACGTAAAGTTACCTATCGTTGGAGATACATCTTCTGGGAGTTGCACAGCTCTTATTACAAGCTCCATAGAGACTTGAATTCTACAGTGAGATTACGTAATACCCGCCCGAAAATTACGGTCCCATATAAACCATTTCAGTAATTAACACAAAAAGTAATTTGGACTATGGCGAGCGTTCATAAAATCTAAACCTTGTGTACGGAACCACCTTATGTGGCGGTAAATTAAACCTTACAGAATCGTGGTTCGTACGCACAGTAATATAAGTAAAATAGTGAAACCTGTCAAAAATAATTACACCTGTCAAAAATAGTGACACCTGTCAAAAATAGTGAAAGCTGTAAAAAGACTTGTTAAAAATAGTGAAAGCTGTCAAGAAAATGTCACCTTTCAAAAATAGTCACAGCTGTCAAAAATAGTGACAGGCAAAAAAAAACCTGTCAAAAATAGTGATAGCTGTCAAAAATCGTCACAACTGTCAAAAAAACAAAGTGAAGCAATATGAAGTTGAAGAAATTCAGGTCGTTTGCGTTCCTGGGACATGTGTCGAAAGGATTCCTTTCTCACTATCTTACTCAACACATCAAGACAAGAGTAACCTCAGCCATCTTTTTCTCTAACAAATGTTTTACAGAAGTGAATAAATGGAATTAAGTTTGACAGCGACATTCCTTCCCGATTCCCGCCAAAAGGAAATATTGAAAGTGACAGCTGCGTTACGTACTCACCAAAGAGTCTCATTGATCTGAGCATGAAGATCGAATTCGCGATATTCCGCGCGCGACACTTCATAAATGAAGGTTGATTTTCATTGATACAGTAGCTGGATCCTGTATCACTGGATTCTACAGTACAGTACAGTGTCCGCTGAAACATGTTTACATTGATCCAGTGTCAATCCAGTGCTGAAATCCAGTGATACTAGATCAATGAATAATTGAAACAAAAAGTAAACTTTAGAAAAAACCGACTTCCACAAACCCTATTTGATTAGATTGAGTTTAATACAAACTGTAACCCCTTATCCCCCCCCCCCTTGGGGAATTAATTTTGTCAAATCTCATATCAGTGCTACCCCACGCTACTAAGGAACCCCTGTACAAAGTTTCATGGCTCTAGGTCCACCGGTTTAGGCTATGCGTTGCCAGCCCGTCAGCCACGCATTGTATTTGTACCTGGTATTGAGCAGATCTGGTGGCCATATGTGGTCTTCATCAGCAGTTCCGCATCACAATATTATGCTTACCATGTGCATTTGCACGAGTTATTATGAAAAACACAAAAATCACTATATGTCTGCCTATAATATTTGAAGAGTTCCCTCGATTTCTCCAGGATCCCATCATCAGATCCTGACCTGGTGTCAATGGGACCAATGGGAAGGTAAACCCTTTCAAACAAAAAAATAATTTTCCAAATCGGTCCATCCGTCTAGGCGCTATCGAGGCACATACATAAAAAAAAATATAAAAAAAATAATAAAAAACAAATATCCGGACGAATTGTAAACCTCCTCCTTTGGGAAGTCGGTTAAAAACAGACTTGATTGCTGGCTGTGCTGTGCATGGTGATTGTATATTGTTTTTTATTTATAGCGGCCACACTGTTGTATATATTATCTTTGGTCATCGTGTCATTCTCAGAACAAAATGGTGTCTATTCTATTCTATTTTAGTTTATGGCACTTTGTTATTTGGGTGTCATTGATGTTTATGTCACCGTTAAAGTATGAAATCCGTTATTCTTTAGGACACATCTGCAGGTCAACTTACCAGTAACACTGTAGAATGACGGATTTGATTCTTTGTCGGTAACATAGACTGGCATGCACGGTGCTACAAGCATAAGATTTTTTTGCCGCAGTTTGCGACGTTCATCCCTGACTAGCCACAGTATAAGTACAGATGTATGTTGGGAAATCTTAAAAAAAAAGTATACATCAAAAAATTGGTGTTACAACCGGTTCTTTAAGATTCCTCGGAAATCCAATAATACATTTATTTTCAGGGAAATTACCTCCATATAAACCAGCTTTAATCCTTGAGGTAAGCATAAAACACGACACACACATCAACGTAAAGCGAATAACCTTTGTTGCGCTGGGTATATTTTCAACCGACTTCAAAAATGGATACAATTTTGTAAAAGTGTACCACAATGACGCAATAAATATATGAGTATGAGTATGAGTATGAGGAGGTTCTCCATTCGACCCGTATGTTTTTTTTTTCTATGTTTGTTACGCGATAACTCCGCCAATTATGAACCGATTTGAACAAATCTTTTTTCGGCGTATAGGTAATACCTCAAGGGTGGTCCCATTGACACCAGGTCAGGATCTGATGATGGGATCCTGGAGAAATCGAGAGAACTCTTCAAATATTATAGGCAGACCTATAGTGATTTTTGTGTTTTTCATAATAACTCGTGCAAATGCACATAGCATAATATTGTGATGCGGAACTGCTGATGAAGACCACATATGGCCACCAGATCTGCTCAATACTAGGTACAAATACAATGCGTGGCTGACGGGCAGGCAACGCATAGCCTAAACCGGTGGACCTAGAGCCATGAAACTTTGTACAGGGGTTCCTTAGTCGCGTGGGGTAGCACTGATATAGGATTTGACAAAATTAATTCCCCAAGGGGGGGGGGGGGATAAGGGGTTACAGTTAGTATTAAACTCAATCTAATCAAATAGGGTTTGTGGAAGTCGGTTTTTTCTAAAGTTTACTTTTTGTTTCAATTATAAATGTTTCTATCCTAAATTTTATTTTTTTTGTTTTAAATTACTACTAAGCACAAAAATTCCCATTCTGTTAAGCATATGACCCACGATACAGGCTCAGCCTAGTGTGGGCCCGCAGTCAAACTCATGTAGCTTAAGATATTGTTTTGGATTAGCGATAACTTGTAAACCTAGCTCTAATGTCTTCTTTTTAAATCAATATATTCTTATTCTTATTCCTTAACTCCAAAGAAATAAATGCCAGCTCAACTTTTCTGACAACAAAACTCCGTGTTTTGTTAACCCCTTGCGTGCGGTAGCGTTAGCAACTATTAAAAAAAAGAATAAAACTAAAAGCGTGCCCGTTGAGATACACCACTCAACCGAATTACTTATTCTGCACAAACTGGGTCCAAGTTTCGGGGGCTAAAGGAGAGGAAAAAAAAAACAAAAGGGTTTTTGGCAAAGTCGATGGAAGTACTGTTAGTAATGTAATTAGACCTGAATTTTGGTTGTTTGGTGTAGTAGCGGTGTACAGCGAATAGGCTTGTGGCCTGTCAAGTCAAAATATATACTTTTTATGAACTGTCAAAACGGAACATTTGTTCCTGAGTTCTATGAAATAAAAACAGAATGACGTCATGTAAAAGTGCCATCAAATGCTGTCTTTTTTGCACAAAATTGACTTTATAAAATATATCTGCTGGAAATATACAATTCTGAGAATGTCAAGCCATTTTGTACATAATGCTTCAACTTATGACTTGCTCCTAGATTTATTGGATTGCCTTGGGCACAAGCCTATTCTCCCGATAGTGCAGGGGTTCGAATCCCAGCTGTGTGAGGCTGTTTCTGGTTCCCAGAGAAGCCTAGTGTGGGGCCAGAAGCAATGTGTGCCTACATAAATGTTTAATTATTATTTTCATATCAACATAGGGAGATGGGCTAGGCCTGCAACTGTTCCTCTGCCACCCCGTATGGAAAAAGACTCTATTTATATAGAACTATATACAAATAGCGTTGCATGTCTGGACACTGTTTAATCTAAAAGTGTAAATGAAAAAACTTAACGTCATCATTTCTCTATAAAAAAAAAAACATTTTTCACCGGTGCCGCCTATCACCAGACCCCCAACCCCCGAAAGTGGTAAAAGGCACTTCTGTCGGTGAGAAAAGGTAATTATTGACTTTTTCAACTCCCCCCTCTCCTTCTACCCCCCCTCTGTCCGGCGAAGATAAGGCCAGTCCCTAATTAAATGAGTTGCGTACTACTTTCGAGTTTTATTTGCCGCCGTTGAGAGGTTAATTGAAATGGTTTAAGAAAACTTAGGGGTTGTGATGTGTGGCTTACGCTGCATATAAATACTACCACATGTTTTAGTTTTTCCCTGGCTAACGGGTATAAATGGGGAGTAGTAATAGGGGAGTTACTGGGTTATTCCCCATATGTGGGTAACCCACATAATGATTGGCGTTCGAGGGGCTAAAGTTGATACTTCATAATTTCAAGATATCGGTTTAGATACCGGTCATCTCCGTTGAAAACGATCTCGAAACTAATGTTTATCGATCGAAAACGGATCGAGATATTTCGGTTGGTCGTGAGGCGGATCGTGAGAATCCCTTTTATCGTTTTCTATAGAGATATTTGTAGTTAGGTTTCTACATGAGAAAAACTGTAAAGTTTAATTTGTTTTTACCTGGATGACATTACACAATATTACACATCCAGTCTTTTTGGTGTTGCGAGATAAATTCTGGCTGTTAAGCTCACATAAACATAAAAAATTATATACAGGCACATACATTGCTTCTGGCCCCACACTAGGATACCCTGTGTCTCGTGGGAACCAGAAACAGCGACACCACAAACATGTAAACATCCAAGACCAGACCGTTCGTAATACGTATGGACTTCACAGTCAGGAGACAGATTTCTTAGGCTCGTTTTCGGGTCTATAAACGACATTTGTGTACCGAGCGGGGAGGACTAAGTGATAGGTCATGAAGTCGGTTTTTTGAAAGTTTTTAACTTGGTGAATTTATAATCTGCATGAATGAGAATGGGCCCCAGTCCTTTTAAAGTCAGAAGCTTAACAAATTACTAGATCTATCTCGCAAGCATTCCAAGTTTTCAGCGCCGCTGTGCGGTGCCAACTTCCTTCAGATATAGATCAAGCCCACTGTGCGGTAGGGTTGCCTAGTGCGAGCAAAGGCGACGGGAAAAAATATTTATTAAAAGATTCGACACATTAATGAAACCTTAATACAATGTAAAATATTGCATCAAAAAATTGCTAAATAATAGTATCTGAGATGTCCTTCAGCGTCAAACATACGAAGGCTTTTTTGTTTGGAATTGTGACCTTCTAGTCAAGTCATTTATTTTTTGCAAATTAAATATCGGTCCAGTATTGCAGTTATGATATCATCCAGGTAGACATAATGGCGTTTTTTTTGCTTTCCTTTGACTTTTCAGTTGTGTTTTTTGTGTTTTTTTGAAAACTGAAAAGTCTGAATAATAAATAAAACTCTGATTTCCGGTGTCGCTCGCGAGGTCTACAGCTCACAGAGCTACTAGTGGTGTTTACTTCCTCTGGTAACCCTATTCAGATACGGATCATGCTAGACATAGAGCCCATGTCTTGGCCGTCTGCCTGGGCGTATTGTTTAATTTTTAGTTTCCCGCTCCGACTGGTTTTGGCACCATTTCTCTTTGCTATCGATTTTTGTTGTTCCGATGGTGGTTGTTGTTTCCGTGTCTGTTTTTTGGCTTTTGTAATGCCCCTTAAAAAGCAAAATAAACTGGGCTGGGGATAAAGAAAATAAAAAATATATCCTCAGAACTTGGATGTTTACATATTCATATTGCACAGTAACTTAATAATAAAACCTAAATAACATGTTTGTGGTGTCACTGTTTCTGGTTCCGACGACAGACATCCTAGTGTGGGGCCAGAAGCAATGTTTATGCCGATACGTAAATGTCTAGTCTAATCCAACCAGAACCAGACGTTTGGAGGTTGCCGCAAACTCAACACCTCTACAAACATAAAATGTATACCTACGCACACCAAGCTAAACTCTCAATCCACACATAGAGGTTAGGCAAGCCATGGCAAGCGTTATACATAGATCAGACATGGGATCGTTGCTTTTGCCATTCCAAATGGAAAAAATCGGTTAAGTGCGGGTCGGTATCGCACACGAAGGGTACCGTACCATCGTACAACAAATCAAAAGCACTCAAAACAATAAAAAAATAAACAAAATGAAAATTTAAAAACTTTATGCCTTCACGAGGATTTGAACTCACGACCTACTGATTGAGGGTCTACTACATACCGGCTGCGCCACCACAGCGATGTGAGTTGACGCGAAATATGCTATCATATTTAAATGTGTAGTATATGTGTCTATGACATGGTTGCTATGACAATAAATAAACAGTTTCAGTCAAGATCTCCATTTTGAAATGCGTAAGTGTATCTAAACACGTCTCTTGTATCGGGGCCCCCTTTAATTTGCAATATCTCTCGTATTTCAGTATTTGTGGTTAGTGCGGCAACAGATATACACATTTTGTGAAAATTTCAGCTTTCTAGCTATTACGGTTCGTGCAGACGGACCCGGTGACAGACAGGACGGACGGACGGACGGACGGACAGACGGACAGCGAAGTCTCAGTAATAGGGTCCCGTTTGGCACCCTTCGGGTACGGTACCCTAAAAATGCGTGACGCAATTATGTTTTATCATTATGATTTTTCATCAGCTGTTATTGTATGTAAACAGATTCTTCCCGGGATGTCTATGAGTAAAGTATATGAGCATCGCTTAAACATTCTGCGAAACGTAAAAAAAGCCTATAGTAATGAAATACCTCTCGGTAGGTCAGTTACATGTCGGACTGTCCGTCAGTCTGTCTGTCACTGTTTTTTTCATTTGCCCTGGATTGCTATTTCCCTAAAAATGGGCGTTCATTTGAACATTTATCAAGCTCGTTTTTGGAAAAAAAAGAACCCTCAAAGGAACACTTATATAGTTGACAGGAATAAAATGACATTATATTAATTTAAAAACTGTATGTAATACCAAAATCATATGCAATTAAACAAATCTGAAATCTAAATCTGAAATCACTTTGTTGTCCGTCCGTCAGTCTGTCTGTCTGTCCGTCTGTGTGTCAAGACTTTTTATATCAAGAACGCGTGGACGTATCAAGCTGAAATTTTTATCAATTGTTCAGTTATATCTATAGCTGTGAAAAAATCAACGCAATCCAACGCTACGACCGTTTATTGTGTAAAATTGTTGGATTTACAGTTTACACAGTAGTCGCAATGGAGCCAAAACCTATAGGGTACTTCCCGTAGGCCTACACTCATGTGGCACAAAGCGAGGTCTTATATTATGAAGGGAAAAATCAGAAAACTGCAAAAATCTGTCTTTCCACAAAAATATTCAATTTGGCTTACATGAATGACACCATACTTATTTTTTTACGAGGAAACCTAATTACACGTGTTACGCTCTCCAAGTGTGATAGGAACACTTGGTACGCGAGTCCTACTCGCACTTAGCCGTTCATTTAACATCACAATGGATCATTTGATATTAATTCGTCAATTTCCATTTATAGGCTTCAATGGATAATTTAATATTAATTTCCAGCTATTTATTTAGGTGTGCTTTTTAAATGATTCTGTGCGCTTTATTAATCGTGACGTGTATGCCAGGATGGTGGCTGATTTATAAAATGTTTTAGTTAATTTGACTAGGTACCGATTTTTACACAAATAACAACCATACCAGCGTTCACTGTAGAACTCCTGGAATAACTCGTTTTAGGTAAAAAACAACTATTAGATTTTTTTTTCAAATAGTTCTAATGGTATTATGATGTTTTCAAACACTACATTTTTAGCCAAGGAACGGTTTTATAACATATATTATTCGTGGATTTATTTATTTATTTATTTAATAGTTTACAATAAGGCTTACAGTAATTATTTACCAAATTGCACTTATTGCTAGATAGTTAGTAACAAAAAGCAACACTTACCATTTATCTGTAGAAACTAAATAGTAGAGTCAGATCGTTTTTTAACTTTGGGATAGTATCAAAGAATATGTCCAGCTGACCCACCCTGACCAGTTCATTTATGAGAGCTATAGCTCTTGGGGTAGGCGCGTTTTCACCGCGCAGACTGCGAAAATGGTGGGTCGAGGCCAATAGTGGTGGCCGGCGCCGAAGCATGCCAGATCGCAATTTGGGGACCACTAAAGAAATGCTGTGCAAAACGCTCGGATTCAGGAAGTATCTCAAACTGCTGGAATAACATGTTAAAGATGGGCATTTTGCTGGACAATCGTCTTGTGCGTCTTACGTCCCTTGGAAACGGAACTAATAAGTGAAAGCTCAGCAGTGTTTCATTCGATAAGTAAGTATGCTTTGTTCTGAATAAATAGCCAAACCTAATTCACGTTCCAACCTGAGGGTCCGTCTGTCAGGCGATGGGCTTGCCTCATTAGCAAGCAACCCGAGTTCGAAGGGCTCACCGTGCAAACAGTACTTGTATAAACATGTACAGTGAGGGAGGGAAGTGGATTTAGGGTGACGCCAAATGACCCTATCGATTGAGGCAGATCGTTCAATGCTCAGGTAACGGTTGTGTAGATCTTAAGTGTCTGTATTATGTTTTCTGTGCAATAAAGTATAAAGTATAAGTATAAGTATCTTATGCCACGGACAGCTTAGCAAGGTACCAAAATAATTGTTACGAAATGGGTGTGAAAATATATAATAAAGTGCCTAACGACTTAAAACATCTCCCCCACTTAATCCTTTTAAACGCAAGCTGTTCTCATGGCTACTATAGCATAATTTTTACACACTGCAGGAGTTTTTTCTCATTAATAATTAAAAAGTAATATTCCAGACCTCATGTACATACCTTCTACTTTCTACAATAAAATATTTGCAAGCTATATAATATAGTTGATTAAGGAATGACATATAATATTATTTTAAGAACTTATGTAATACCAAAAAATCATATGCAAATAAACAAATCTGAAATCTGAAATCTGTTTCTGAAGAATTTGAAATTTCAAACGTCGAATTTAGTTATGAAATGTCAAACAAGCATCATAATCACAACTAAACGTATTAAAAATCGAATGTGAGAAAATTACTTAAGGCATGGCAACACTGTATAAGGGCTGTCGAATTGTCAATAAAGTTCGATTGCCTGCGATTTGGGAGGCGACACGAACTGTACTAACTAAACTAATTAAAATGGTGTGTTTGAAAATTGAATCTGTGGCCACCGCGCAAGAGCTGTCGGATTTGAAGTTGTCAGTTTAGTGCCTATAGTTCTTTTAGTTTAGTGGTTTTGACACCTCCGAAATAGCCCTTAGGTATCAACGACGGCAATACCACGTTTTGCGTGACAGGGGGTCGGCCCATCGCCGCAGCTATGAAGATTAAAGAATAGTTAGCAGCTATGACAAACATTAATTGACCGAGCGAGCGAAGCGAGCGAAGCGTCTCCGTTTCAGGTTTGGGCAAAAATGCTTTTGTATGTCCGGTTGTTCTCCTCTACAGGTCGCATTTATGAACCGATTCTCGTGAAATTTTGTGAGCAGGTTGAAAAAATAAATAGAATTTTTTACTCAAGCCAGTTTTTTGATTTTTTTCAAAATGGCGGAGATATGAGGTTTTAAAATGAAAAAAAATCGCTACAACCCAAACGGCTCGATGGATATTAACAAATGAGGTGTCGTTGGATTTGTAAAGACTATGAGAGTGAAACAGATTATATAATTTTAGTAAAAAGTCAATAGGTTGTATAAAAGATCGCGAAATGTAGTTTACAAAGTGGTTATTGGTGCGGCTACTTTCATACTGCATGTACGTAACCAGGTACATTCATAAGTTTGTATGTGTTATTGAAAGAAAATTATTTGGGTTATTTTTTTTATGTGTGTTAGCAGTTCAGCTTTCCCACCGACATACTCGCGAGGTCTACAGCTCACAGAGCCACTAGTATTCTTGTGTAGAAATAATCTTAATGTTATACATAACACCTTTAATTAAGTGTATAATATTACATCCTACCATTAAATTTCAGAAGAGCAGCCACACCAGACTCTTTACATTCCTACACAACATTCCTATTTTTCCTATTTTTTTCCAAATTCTATATCCATATTTGTTTGTTTTTCGGCCCAGTACCTAGCACCAAACACAATCTACTTGAGAAGTAAGTTGCTTATCCCTTACATGTAATTTATTGAGCACCATTTGTCAACCGAGATACAGTGTTTTCACTAGTTCGGTTGTCACTGATCCCTCCTATTTTACGAAAAAAGTTCCTAATTAAGTATCTCCTTATTTTAGTAAGTAGAACCTGTGTAAACCATGTTATCTGTCAATAAACAAATTTCATTAATTTAATTATTTTAATTAACATAGCGTCACGCCGTTTCCCATACGGGGTAGCAGAGCCACTCAATAAGTATACCTAATTGAATGACAATAGGGTTTGAAACTGAAAGCTCATCGTAGTAGCAGCAGCACTGTGGAGTTACCCAAGAACCGCTATTATTGTCTATTGTCGCAACTATGAAGAACTGACAAAATGAATCAGTCTACAGTGGTGACATCTGAAGTGAGTAATAGGCAGTATTTAAGCTCTGAATACATAAATAAATAAATAAGCCCATTGTGCCTCTGCCACCCCGTATGGGAAAAGGCGTGACGCTATGTTATAATTCATAATTTTTAGGGTTCCGTACCCGAAGGGTGCCAAACGGGACCCTACTACTAAGACTTCACTGTCCGTCCGTCCGTCCGTCCGTCCGTCCGTCCGTCCGTCCGTCCGTCCATCCGTCCGTCCGTCCGTCCGTCCGTCCGTCTGTCTGTCTGTCTGTCTGTCTTTCTGTCTGTCTTTCTGTCTGTCCGTCCATCCGTCCGTCCGTCCGTCTGTCTGTCTGTTTGTCTGTCTGTCACCAGGCTGTATCTCATGAACCGTGGTAGCTAGACAGTTAAAATTTTCACAGATGATGTATTTCTGTTGCAGCTATAACAAAAAATACTAAAGAACAAATGAAATTTAATATTAAGGGGGGCCCCCATACAACTAACGTGATTTTTTTGCGGTTTTTTGTAGATAATAGTACGGGACCCTTCGTGCGCGAGACCGACTCGCACTTGACCGGTTATTTTATAGCACACAGACATGTTTTGTTATAATCAATTTGGCTTCCTACCTTATTTCATGTCGACTGTACATATAGCTTGCTTGATTGGCAGATTGCACTGTTTTGCACAAACATATCTTGATTACGTGATTGGCAAAGACGAATGGTTTTGCTGCAGATGTATACAAAAAGGTGTATTCATATTTAAGGGATATTCTAGTGAAAAAACTTTTCTGTGAAGCTGATTATCTTCGGGCCCTGATCAATTAAATCTGTGATAGGTTATACTAATTGATTAATCTGTAAGCTGCACTTCGTTTCACAGACAACCATCCCATTATGTTTTTAATTTGCATGTTCAGGTCCACGGACGTACGCCTTTGTGTCAATGTATTTATTAATATCCAATGTTACATTGTATTGTGGTTGGCGTATTTTACTTTGGTCATTTTGTATAATTATTGTTTCAACAGTGCCATGGAGTTTTCATTTCCTTTTGTTAAATGATAATTTTAATAAAATAAGGATACATGAAATATCGCTTACCGCGATCCAAACAGTTCGATCCTTAGATTCAGTAACACAACACATTTTGAGAAAAATCGTCTGAACAGACTTTCATTTTTAACCGACTTCACAAAAGGAGGTTTACAATTCATTGGGATATTTTTTTTATGTATGTGCCCCCTGATTGCGCCTAGACGTAGGACCGATTTGGAAAATTATTTTTTGTTTAAAAGGGTTTCCCTTCCAATTGGTCCCACTGACACCAGGTCAGGATCTGGTGATGGGATCCTGGAGAAATCGAGGGAACTCTCCAAATATTATAGGTAGACCTATAGTGATTTTCGTGTTTTTCATAATAACTCGTGCATTTACTCATGGTAAGCATAATATTGTGATACGGAACTGATGATGAAGACCACACATGACCACCAGAACTGTTGGACCTAGAGCCATGAAACTTTGTACAAGGGTTCCTTATGTAGCGTAGGGTAGCACTGAGATGGGATTTGACGAAATTAATTCCCCAAGGAGGGGAGGTGTAAATAGGGGGTTATAGTTTGTAATAAACTCAAAAAGCGCTGACATTGGTTTCTAATCAAAAAGGGTTTGTGGAAGTCGGTTTTTTTTAAGGTTTTACTTTTTGTCTCAATTATTGATCATTGGATTAATGGTATGTCAGTATATAATTATTGGAATATTATGCTATACCTAAAGTAAAGGAAAGTAAAATAAGTCGCAAAAAGAAAGAAAATGCACACGTCAAAACAGATCCAGTTATTACAATACTTGCTGCCATCTCTTTCGGGACTCGAAGGCCCAAAAGGCCATAACTCAGTTACGTTCGGCGGGAAATAATAAAAAAGTCGCATCTATCGCGGGCCATCGATTGCTTTTTTGTGTGCCCCAAATAATGGATGAGGTGATCATAAAACTACCTCAATTTCTATAGAGTGCTTCACTTCTGGATATTAGTGGGTAGAGTCAACTAACTGAATGCCAAGGACTGCTACTCAAGTAAAGTGAAGCTTCATCTTACTGGTGCTGTATATAATTTCCGGATTGACAGAAAATTATTTTATAACTTTGAGAGTCCATCAAACTTAAGGTTTTCGTTTGTACATTTGAGTCTTACTCAACATGTACATAACATAGCGTCACGCCTATTCCCGTACGGGGTGATAGCGGCTCAATTGCAATGAGGGTTTCCTTGCGATGTCTTTCTTTATCTAACAACATCTATCTTACGCTCAGATTTCGAAAGGAAAATCAGCTGTGGCCTCTTAATAATCTCTTGTTACTAATTTCAGCCATCACGTGCCTCTGTTTTGAATTAAATCTTCGATTAATCGCTTCTTACTTTCGATCGCTCTGTCAGAATCTAGATTAAGCAGTTGGTTTGGGTTTGCTTGAAAAAATCTCTTTTTAGAGATAAGCTTGCCTTTATTCATATCTGGGTGCACGGCAGTGCACCACCAAGTCGAGCAATTATGTTTTCTGTACTGTTTGAGTTTTTTCTGATAATGTGCAATAAATATGTACGAAGCAGTATTCGATCGTTCCAGAGTTGCAGACACATTTAAATTCCCGCCGCAAAGCCGATCGCACCAAAAAGCAACTTAATCAGCGCCGCCATTAAACCGGCGGTTATAAATTATATAATAATCGGCTAAAAATTCCGTATCGCGCTGTAGACGGCGCACTTCCGTTGGAGCAGGAGAGCTGGCCAGCGTCCAACGTTGGCGGGGATCGTTCCCGTCTTCCCCGGTGTGGACCAAACACCGGGGGAGATGGCACAGTCTAATTTGCTTCAAACACCGGAAGGTAAATTATATTGTTGTGCACATCGGTCTTTTCCCGCACAGTAATCAATATTTCTCATCCTAACTTGGTTTGCTGGAAGAGATCGATTATTAGAGATAATATCGCCTTTGAAAACTACTTCATTGTAATTTATTAATATATTATAGTTATTATCCGTATCTATTTAATTAAGAAATTATGAAGATGGCAAAACTTTATAGACTAAATCACCAATGGCACAGCTTTAAAATTCTGTAATATACACGAGATAACAATTATTCAATCATTTTTAACAACGAAGAGAACATGAAGGTTTGCCTTTTCACATACTGGGTGGAAGAGGATTATTTGCGTCCATTTTTAGCTAGATATTTCATAATGCATATTGTGTTACATTAAGAGATTACTAACGAATCAAATGAGCCATCTAGTCCGGCCTGTACTGTCCACCGGGGATAATGGCACACCGGGGAAGAGGCGACTGAGATAATGGGAACAAACCGCGGAAAGAACGCATTGTGAGAATCCCGCAGTGACTAAGTGATGCAAAATTTGGTGTAAAATAAGCGAAACTAAATAAAATACGCCTTTTCATCAGTTGCGCCTAGTTTAAGCCAGATTTTCAATCGACATGGCAGGGGCCTAGCCTATAACCAAAGCTCTCAACCTTTGAAGATTTGTAATTTCTTTGTAATTTGTAATTTCTTTATTGTACTCACATGACAGTAAAAATAGCTTAACATAGAAAAAAATATGTACAAATGCGAGCTTATCTCTAATAAGAGATTTCTTCCAGCAAACCATGTTGGGTAGGAGACGGAGATGATAGGTAAGGGGAAGAATTGCGCGTACAATAAAACTATTCTAGTAGGTACCTATAATACATAGATATTATTATTACACATAGGTACATATAAGAACCTATTGCTAAGGAATAGACTACATACACAGTTACATAAATACAGCTTAACAATAAATATCGTTTAAGATTTCTTCATTTTGTGTGCTCTAATTGCATCATTCTGATTCATTCTACTTTGTTATATCGGATCTTTGAGTAAACCTACTGTGCTGGGACATATTTACCCCACAGGTCAATTTCGGGTGGATTTTCAAATCACAGTGGCGTCCATAAAGGATATTTACCCGCCCTGGCCGGCTTCCAATGATGGCGGTTAACGAACGCGTTGTGCCCGCCCGCAGTGGCGCAGAAATAAACCGCGCGGTCTACTTTTTGGTGGAAACCGGCCATAGAAGTCATAGTTTTGGGGTCGTGGTCTGAAAAATTATATAGGTTCCTTGACGCTGATCAAAGGCATAACAAAGCGTGACGCCATATCCCATAGACTAATCACTAATTTTGCTCACTGTTGGCGAGTTATTCTCAATTTTGTATGGCGAGACCATCGTCAATATGGTGGGCTACAGATGCATACAAAATGTATGGAGATAGATTGGCAAGTTCCAAGTTTTGTGTGAAAATGTTTTACTACGCCCGTTTTTGATACATAAACATAAACATTTACATACAGACACATACATTGCTTCTGGCCCCACACTTGGATACCCTGTGTCGTGGGTACCAGAAACAGCGACATCACAAACATGTAAATATCCAATACCTGGGGTTTTTGTCCCCAGCCGGGATTCGAACCCGGGACCTCTCGCATATTAGGCAGATGCGCAACCGCTGCGCCACAGAGGTCGTCTGTTTGTCTAGCTCGGTCCGTATTTAAGGCGCCTCATGAATAAATTAGGGGTGCTTTTTCATGTGTATTTCAGGAAATACTAGGCAAATCGTAATCAATTTCTGGTATATGTAATTTGACTGTATAATCTAGGGTTTTCATGAAGGAAAACGTGTTTGGATAAAATTTTCTCGATAGAAAATAAATCCAAAGTCAACCTTTTTTTCCAATATTTTTTCCTTTTTTACCGCAGTAGTAGTAAATATGATCTTTCTATTAATTGTAATATGCGGGGAATTGTTGTTGTTAGCGATTTGAAGATTGAAATGTAATTCCCTGGAATAGCTTATTTTTTATGTTTTTTTTTTTCCTTTTTGGCGCTTACGTTGATTCAGATTAGGCGCGAGCGTACAATTGCCATCCCACTTATTCCTGTTCCCGAGTTATATTTGCTTCTCACTTCCGCAATCTTTGTTGACCTTGGTTTGTAATTATTCGTACCTCGCCAGACGCCCGAATATTATCTATTTTCCGCGTTGAGTTAGCCCCAGTCACACAAAACGGATTAGCTAAAAACGGACACAACTGTGCCTCTGCCACCCCGTATGGGAAAAGGCGTGACGCTTTACTGTTTCCCGCTTCGCTTATCACTTGCGTCGAAGTCAATGTCCTAAGTAATTTATATATAGTGAAATGGTCTTCTGCAGATAACGCCCCCCGTTTTAAAATTGAGTAATCACAGCCGGGGAATACCCAAGCGGAGAGTTTCTGTTCCTGTTAAGCGTTAGGCGTGGTTCACACGGCATTGTCCTGCATGTTTTTTTGCAGTATACGTCTTAACGGATAAACAGTGGCCTAGGTTCACACGACGTGGGTGCGTGATATTGTATACAAGGTGTAAATGAATTAACGCAAAATGAGAAACCAGGTTAGGGACATCATTCTGAGCAACTTTCATTATGATACCAATTTGATCAGAGCAACTTTATTTTTCACTTCCCAGTACATTTTGGCCTGAGTGGATCAGCTGATTTGTATGGAGAAGTAAAAAAAAAAGTAGATTTTAATTTTGCGTTAATTAATTTAAACCTTGTATGTAATAAAAAATTCTATTGCCTAGGACCGGGAAGATTGGCGCTATAGAGAAGAGGCCTATGCCCAGCAGTGGGTCGATGTGGGCTGAGGATGATGATGATGATGATGATGATGATGATGATTGCCTATGAGATGAGTTCCTATCAGGATGGACCGACAAAGCTATGTGTTGACTTGAACTGGTGAGACCTTTGTCCAGCAATGGGACACCATTTAGGCTAATAAAAAAAGTATTTAAAAATACAAACTTGGCGTTACACACTTTTAAATACGGGATGCGAAAGGCATAATTACCCCGCGTAAAGTCAGTTTATTGGCCGAGCGAATCGGAGGCGAGCGAGTGTCCCCGTTTCACAAAAAAAATATCGTATGTCCGGACGTCCGCTGTCTGGACGTCTGGCTGTCCTCTACAGGCAGCAATTCAAACGATTCTCATAAAATTTGTGAGCAGGTTCGAAAATTTGACTATTTTCAAAATGGCGGACATGTGGGCTCGCAAAGTTATTGGTGCGGCTGCTTTCGTACTCCAATGTACGTAACGGGGCGCATTCATAATTAGTTTGTGTGTTATTGAAACAAAATGTAGTCGGGTTGGTTTCAAAATACTTCTCCTTTTTTCATCTAATACTCGCAAGGTCTGCAGCTCACAGAGCCTTTAGTAATATTTTGCAGTGACACGGGGCTAGCTCTTCGCCTAAATTAAAAATATGCACAATTTAAATCGTTTTTCATTATCAATTGAGACACGAAAGTGTAATAAATATCATATCTCTGGAGTTTGATGTCTAGAAAGTTTAGATAGTCATTTTGTTGTTAAATATAATAATCATGGCAAGTTTTCGTGCTACAAATAAATAATTTCATCCAGAACTTTTGAAGGCCTTCTGTTTTCATTTACCTTAAGCACAGAAGAGATAATAGTCTTAAGGTAAAGTGTTAAAAGATAAGAATATAGAAAAATATGGTAAATATGGTCAGAAAAAATCAAATGCATGCAAAAAGCTGCAGCTATGGGCGAGGTACTTGTCACGCTAAAATGGATTATTGAATAATTAATTTGCGTAAGTTGATCAAAGCGTTATTCACATAACAGGAGACTTGCCTTCACCGCAGCTATGGAGATAGAAGGTTTCCTCACGATGTCTTCCACCACCCTCATAATCTCCTATTTCTAATAAATTGCTTAACAGATGTAAGCCTGCTATCACTTGTATGTATGTAAATGTTTAAAACAAATAAAAAAGTTCGTTGAACCTCATTCAATGCAATCAATTGTTTACACCGACCCTCTTCAATAAACATAAAAATCGCATAATAAATTCAAATAAAAAATAATTTGCGAAAGGATTGCGCCCCTATTAAGCAATTAAAAGGGTGTTCTGAGTGACAGGGTGACCACTGACCACACGTTGCGTCATTAAGAAACGCGTGCCAAATGTCACGTTGAATGCGATTGCGGGACTTTCTACACCAATTACTGGATTATGGTCGCCCTGACAAACAAACTTATTCTTTCTTTGCCAGGGAGCACTTATCCAGTGGAGAGCGCATAGATACATTTTCCTTTGAAACACAACTCACCAATTTACGGGCGGCGGGGGACGAGGTAAGAGAGCTGTGATTGGTCAGCTGCTGCGAAGCTGTCTGGCGGCCCGTCATCGTACGTAGGTTGCGTATGCGAACGTTTTTAGGGTTCCGTACCCGAAGGGTGCCAAACGGGACCCTATTACTGAGACTTCGCTGTCCGTCCGTCCGTCCGTCCGTCCGTCCGTCTGTCACCGGGTCCGCCTGCACGAACCGTAATAGCTAGAAAGCTGAAATTTTCACAGAATGTGTATATCTGTTGCCGCACCAACCACAAATACTGAAATACGAGAGATATTACAAATTGAAAGTGGTCTCGGTACAAGATACGTCTTCACAACACGCTTGAAAAGTTTATACCAAGGCCATTTTGTTTTATAATAATAATAAATAAAATTGTTTATTTCAGTCCAAAAAAGGTCCATACATTGACTTAAAACAAGTAAAAATATATTATAGAATTAAAATTACACAAAAATCAAAAGTCAAAAATCAAAAGTTTTGGTAGGTAAGCCTTCTTTTAATGAAACTAAATTTAAATGATATGGCAATGTCGTCCCCGGACTTCTACAAAGACTTTAAATATTAATTGATGAATTACGACGTCTCTATTTATTATGTAGAACTTTTAGAAAATAATTATAAAATCAATAGTTTTTAATTACTTTTGATTTCATACAAATCTCAGAGCTCAGAAATTATTTTTTTCCTTTTGGCCACTTCAAGTTTGGCTGCCAGTGATGTTTTAATTAAATACTCTTTGGTGCGTTGAAATGATGTTTTGCAGTCTGCATGACATTGACATAATGAGTGAGTGAACCTCATTGTACGGAAATTGTAGATGGGTGTCTCACGTTTTCCAGTAGGAGTAGGTTGTAGACAGTGCTGCTTGCGGCGGCGTTTAGTAGGTACTAAAGGCCCTAAAAGCGCGGCAAGCTTTGAATCAATTCAAATGTTATTTTTCAACTAGCTACAAAGTTATTCTGACATAAGATGATAATTTGAACAAAACTTTTTGGGTATTTCATGAAAAATACAGTTACAGATCACACATATACAGGGTGGAACAAACGAATGGGCCCTGGAGGGAAAGTACCTTAAAATCTCAAGATATCCGTCCGTCCGTCTGTCTGTCACCAGGCCGTATCTCATGAACCGTGGTAGCTAGACAGTTGATATTTTCACAGATGACGTATTTCTGTTCCCGCTATAACAACAAATACTAAAAACAAAATAAATTTAATATAAAGGGGGCTCCCATACAATTAACGTGTTTTTTTGCGGTTTTTTTAACCGACTTCCCAAAGGAGGAGGTTTACAATTCGTCCGGATGTTTGTTTTTTTTTTATTTTTTTTTTATGTATGTGCCTCGATAGCGCCTAAACGGATGGACCGATTTGGAAAATTAGACCGATTAGACCTATAGTGATTTTTGTGTTTTTCATAATAACTCGTGCAAATGCACATGGTAAGCATAATATTGTGATGCGGAACTGCTGATGAAGACCACATATGGCCACCAGATCTGCTCAATACTAGGTACAAATACAATGCGTGGCTGACGGGCAGGCAACGCATAGCCTAAACCGATGGACCTAGAGCCATGAAACTTTGTACAGGGGTTCCTTAGTAGCGTGGGGTAGCACTGATATGGGATTTGACAAAATTAATTCCCCTGGGGGGGGGGGGGGATAAGGGGTTACAGTTTGTATTAAACTCAATCTAATCAAATAGGGTTTGTGGAAGTCGGTTTTTTCTAAAGTTTACTTTTTGTTTCAATTATATAGATAATGGTACAGAACCCTTCGTGCGCGAGTCTGACTCGCACTTGGCCGGTTTTTTGAATACAACAAGCGTTTGGCGAGCCGCATGCCCCCGCAGGCGCAGTCAATTGGATATATTATAGTCTCTGTTCCTTGCCAACCCATGTTGGCAGAGATACCCAATCGCTCCATGTTTAGTTTTAAAAACCAATACTTAGAATATAACAGTTTCTGTTAGGGGCAAGTTAGAATTAGAATATAACCATACCTACATCCATTAATCAACTTATTCATACCTATAGCACTTCGATAACTTATTTGACGTACCTACTCAAACTGTTCTGGCTGTCACCTCGTAATGTATTAGAATTATGTCGAAGACGGACATTAAAATGTATTCTTAACTATATGTTATCACGTAAGTGACCTGTGTCTTAAGTGATAATAAACATCATTAAACCTTAGTGGTGTTATTACAAAAAAATAAACTCCCGTTCAACGCCTGTTTAAAAAAGAAATTGTATGGGATTTGACGTTTGTTTTGAGGTTAAACTGCGTTTACTATTTTTTGTATTATCACGGTAAACCTTTAGGAAAATATTTAATAGAAATTCAGAAATACTGGTTTGCTCATCGAATATCAGGGCCCGTATTCTACTGTACACAAGCATACCACAAGCCTGGCACAAACTTGAATACGACGCATTTGGTATTCTACTAAGACGCCGGCGTCTCGCTGGCGCTTGTGAGATTTAGTAGAATACCAAATGCGACGTATTCAAGTTTGTGCCAGGCTTGTGGTATGCTTGTGTACAGTAGAATTCGGGCCCAGGGCAAAGTGGTGGGTGGCGTAGGTGAAGGCATAAAGGCCTTTAGCCTTCGTGTTAGGTCGACATGTAAGAACTACTTAAGTACATAAACCAACGCACCATCGAACTAAGAAAAATAATGTGTGCATAATTTATTTATCTGTGTGCAATAAAGTATAAATGAATGAATAAATGAAAAAAAGACAAACTATTTAGGAATTTTAGTTACTTTTTTTGATTAGCAAATAAGTTATTTAATTTGGTTTGAAATGAAAAGGCGATGAAACACCACTCATTCTGTGAAACACCACCCATTCTGTGAAACACTGTGTAACGTTTACACAAATCATTAACCAGCAGAACTCATTTAGTGAGTCGGAAATCCCCACGAAAATTACCTAGGTTGTTTATTTTCAAAAGCATTGTCTTCTGTAATATTGTATGAAATGTTTGAAAGGGCTTCCGAATAAATAGGCTTAACTCTACAAATCATTCATGAGATCAAAGTATAGGTTTAGATGGTTACTCCGCAACTAACACATCAAAGGGCTTCTCAGACTATCAAAATAGGTACTATTCAGTTCAACTCAAAAACATTTATTTTGGAATTTAGCGAACCTTAATCTGTTTACCAGCTTAGCAATTAAATAAAGAAAATAAATCGGTCAATTGTGAGTTAAACTCGCACGCCAAAATAGCATATTTTTGTCAAGGAACTACCTTATGGTTTTCGATTTTTTTCCTTTACTTGAGTCCCTTGTGAGTTTTAGGTACTTGATAATAAAAAAAAATACAGCATAAACGGTCGTATCATTTGATTGCGTCGACCTATAAGTTTGAGTTTTTCACAGATCTAAGGACACACAGACTTGAGTAATTGACATCACTTTCGACTCGATACCTCGACGCGTTCCCCAGAAAAAAATATTGAAAGACGGACGGACAACAAGTGATAAATATAATGGTTCCCTATTGCTTTATAAGAAAGAAACGAACCCCAAGAGTGGAGCTGAACTTCGATTTTCTAATCTTTCTTATGTATAGAATGTTAATGATAGATAAATAGATACTTCCTGTTTTCTTCCTTTGCCAACATATTTGGGAAATAATTGTGTGTCCACATACCTGAAACAAGAAAAATATAATTGAATGATAACATATCTTCAATATCGTGAGGAAGCCTTCACTACTCCGTAGCTGCGGTGATGGGCTAGTCCCACTATCACTTAAAATTGAGTAATGAACAAGTGCGAGTCGGACTCGCGCACGAAGGGTTCCGTTCCATTATCTATAAAAAGATTGATGCAAACACATGAACTCTGTGAATATTGTTTATTTTAATGTGAGTGTTTGCATTGTTGATGTGCCTTGTTATAAATAAATAAATAAATAAATAAAAAGCCACAAAAGAATCACGTTAGTTGTATGGGAGCTTAATATTACATTTCTTTATGTATGATTGATTTTATGATTGATTATATGTATGATTTTATGGTCAATTTTTTATGGTCTTTTGTTTTTTAGTATTTGTTGTTATAGCGGCAACAAAAATATGTACATCACCTGTGAAAATTTCAACTGTCTAGCTACCACGGTTCATGAGATACAGCCTGGTGACAGACGACAGAAGTCTCAATAAGGGTCCCGTTTGGCACCCTTCGGGTACGGTACCCTAAAAACTGGCTAACAGTGGGCACGATTGTGCGCCACTGCTACCAAGTATGGTAAAAGATAATTCAATATTTCGAAAATTATTCGATATTCTACCAAGCAGCAAGTATCCTGTTATTGAGGGAGTATCTTGTAACTAGGTAGTAGTCGTAATCCCACACTGAGCCAGCGTAATGGAGTATGGCTCAATCTAACTCCTATCCGGGTAAAGGCCCTTGCCCATCAGTGGGGATATTTAATAATACATTTATCTGAAATGGGATAGCAAAAACACAGCCAGTATATTGAAAACCAACAAATGTTTTATAAAAAGTTTTCTTTTCATTTCTCCATTTACAGATGTCAGCAGACCCTAGAGGATTTCGACCTGTGTTACAGTGCAGCCACGGTCAAAATGCAGACAGAAAAGTCGTTTACTCATGGGGTTACGAACAAAACCCCTAAACAGATGATTTATTCATCTGAAAATAGATACAAGGTTTGTTAGGCAAACATTAGGTTATATACATATAACACGAGAATCGCAAAAATGAGTGCATTGTTCCCGCGATAGCTCTGTCCCTGTTGCTAATACCCAGGGTCCGAATTCTACTGTACACAAGCATACCACAAGCCTGGCACAAACTTGAATACGAGGCATTTGGTATTCTACTAAAACCGGAATCCAATTCACAAGCGCCAGCGTGACGCCAGCCTACTTCGTATTCTACTATCCAAAACGTACTTACGCTGGCGTCAAACTGGCGCCAGCGTAAAAACGCTTTGGACAGTAGAACAAAGTACGCTGGCGTCAAACTGGCGTCAGCGTGAGTACGTTTTGGATAGTAGAATACGAAGTAGGCTGGCGTCACGCTGGCGCTTGTGATTGCGATTCCGGTTTTAGTAGAATACCAAATACCTCGTATTCAAGTTTGTGCCAGGCTTGTGGTATGCTTGTGAAAAGTAGAATTCGGGCCCAGGTGTGATGTAGTGGAATGAGAACGCTGTAGTTGAACTTTATATTTCTTTATCAAACGCGTGTGATTGCGCTGCGTAGATGAGACTCGATCCTATTGGTCCATTTGCGAGGTGATGAGATCACTGGCCAATCAGCGATGCGGACCGACCAATATTTTGGTCTATGCCAGCCAACGGCCTTGGTCATGAACGCAACCCTCACGACCTAGTGTTGCTGCTCGATAGGCCAATATCGATTGTCTATCGATATCCTATCAATAATTGAAGAAAACACGATAATTTCGATAGTCTATCGATACCATCGATACTATCGATAGTATGGATGTCTCTTCCACTGGAATTAGTGTTTCCGGATAATCGATTATCAATTAATCGATTAGTAGGTACCTAAATAATCTAACAAATCGATCTAGTATCGATTATATCGTATTGCTTCTCACCATCGATATAATCGATTCAATTATCAGAAACAGTAATTATAATCGATTATATTGGTACAATTATGAGAATCGATAGTATCGATCCAATTGATTGTATCGATAGAATCGATACTAGATTGATTTGTTAGATTATTTATATGTACTTAGGATAATCGATTAATAATCGATATAGGATCGATTATCCGGCAACACTAACTAGTTTGCCCTACTATTGTTTCCTGAAAATCTCAAAGTAGTTTTGTAACTTTATGCATAATTTAATCTATTTTTTAATTATTTATATGTATTTTGATGAGCTCTTCCGAGCTATTTACTACTCGATTCGTTATCACAGAGAAAGTAATCACTACGTTTATTTTGTTCGTTATTGCCGCCCCGTCCCGACACTACCGAGGAGAGAAAGCACAGCAAAGAGACTTGAAGGGAGAGATCAAATCAATAACTTTCTTGGGAATGTACCCAAACGGAAATTTTCACATTAAAGTTCCTCTGGAAACTGGAAACAATCAATAATTAGGTATAACAGTTTGCTGATCAGTTTATACTCAGGTTGTATTTGATCCCTTTCTAGTAACAGAAAATCACAATCAGTCAGACTAAAAAGACTCAGGACTTGGTTAGACGTTGACGTCAACGGATCTCATATCATCTGTGCGTAGATTTCTATCTCTTTTTATTAACAATGAGACCCAGAAGCGTGGTTCACAAATACTTTACAGATAAGATTGTTAACGGTAAACAAATATCTGCGTGCTCGTTTTGTCAATCTCCTTACAAGCATAAAAACTCTACTAAATTTTCACAACATTTGACAAAATGCGTTAAATGCCCGGTCGGATGAGGATCTAATCACAGCAGGCGACCTCAGAACAGTACACATTTCAGATAACCAAAGTGATACTAAGAGGAACGTAGCACTTGCTCAGCAGAAAGACCGTAGCAGCACTGTACACCACTTCCCTACTCAGTTTGTGTGTTTGCTTTCAATCCGATATCTTACACTGGGGATACTCACCTTTATGAGTTCTATACATACAGGCTGGCCCAACTTCAATGGTCCAAATATATTTTTTCTAGGCTAATAATATGTATTCATATTCTTTATTGCACAGTAACTTAATAATAAAACTTAAATAACATATAGTGCGCAAAGACGAGCTTATCTCTTAAGAGAGATTTCTACCAGCAAACCTAGGCAGGACAGGAAAGA
This sequence comes from Argyresthia albistria, assembly GCA_963457715.1. NCBI lineage: Eukaryota > Metazoa > Arthropoda > Insecta > Lepidoptera > Argyresthiidae > Argyresthia > Argyresthia albistria. The sequence continues at coordinate 8,725,207 of OY735277.1, read as the reverse complement.
TGGTGCTGAGAGGATAGTCCTAGTGCACAAAGATAAAAATAAACTGGATAAAACTACACTTGCTATTAATATGAAATAAATAAATAATAATATGTATAATATGTAGCCCTTTATTGTCCCCACCTATGGGCACTCAGTACGGGTTGATGGGGTGTCGGGTAAGTGGCCCATTCAACTCCTAGTCCAATTCCTAGCACCAAACACAATCTACTTGAGAAGTAAGTTGCTCGTCCCTTACATGTAATTTATTGAGCACCATTTGACAACCGAGATAGTGTTTTCACTGGTTCGGTTGTCACTGATCCCTCCTATTTTACGATAAATGTTCCTAATTAAGTATCTCCTTATTTTAGTTAAGTAGAACCTGTGTAAACCATGTTATCTGTCAATAAACAAATTTCATTTCATTTCAACTGTCAGAAGTTATCAAGCTCTTATTAGGGCTTCTGACACAACTTTACGGCTACTACCACCTGATAGTAATAGTAGCCAGGACTTGCAGCCTCTCGCTCGCACATCTATTGTCGCTAATTGGCCCGATTGTCCAGGAAAATGCCCATCTTTAAAAAGTTATTCCAGCAGTTTGAGATACTTCCTGATTCCACAAAAAATATATGTTATAAAACCGTCCCTTGGCTAAAAATTTAGTGTTTGAAAACATCATAATGCGATTGGAAACTATATTAAAAAAATATTTTTACAAAAAACGAGTTATTCCAGGAGTTCTACAAGGAACGCTGGTATGGTTGTTATGTGTAAAAATCGGTAATCAAAATATCAAAAAATTTAGTGATTTAACATTTTAGAAATCATTAGCGGTTTTTGTGTAATTTTTAAAAACACACTTTTTTGCACTTTTCGCACTTTTTGCGCGGACGTAAGTGTCGCGCTGCAGTTTATTATTATTATTATTATTATTAGCCTATAGCATCCCACTGCTGGGCAAAGGCCTCTCTTCCCCGTTTACACGCATCTCGCTCCTGGGCCGATTCCCACCAGTTCTTGTTGTGGTCCCTCAGCTCGTCACTCCAACGTTTTCTAGGGCGGCCTCGACCTCGCCTTGCGTTTTCTGGGACCCAGAGTGTCATTTATTTGGGCCATTGGCCCGCGCTGCAGTTTACGCCATTATGTTATATATTTTTTCATTTTTCTTTTATGTTTTGTGAAAATTTCCACCACCACAAACCCAGTTGCTAATTTTAGCGTTACGAGGCGCCTTAAAATACCCACGTAATTAACGTTAAGTCTCACTAGACGTTCCGAAAATTAATAATTGGCAACAACGTGTATTGTGTATTATTCCCAAAATTATACAGGAAGTTCATAATTAAAATCATCTTCTACGGGGTATTTAATTTGGTCCCAAATTTCAATAAAACGAAAAATTATGAGCGAATTTTGTAAAACAATAAACAAGAAGCGGGGAACAATATCCGGCGAATGAAGAGGTTATTGCCGTTTCGGCTCTTTCTGTGTTTGCAGCAAAAGCAGCAAATTCTAAAGAGATGGATAATTTGATTTAGTAATAAAAAAAAATCGAATCAATCGCAGTGGATATAGTTGTTGATAGAGTTCCCCGTTCGGGTAAAGACCTGTGACACTTTCTGGGGACATTAATTGGCTACACGTACCCACAAAACCGTCTATAGTATCTGCGTGATAACATGGCAATAGCGGTCATTGACCCCGGGGCGGCGTAATAAATCGCTCCCATCTCTGAGTACCTGCAAAATATATTGAATGATAAACATACATCATTAATAGATTAGACTTTTATGTTTTTTTGATGTTGTCTTCATTCGTTTCTAAGTATGGATACATCATCTCAAGTAAGTACGTATTAATCAGGGAGCACTTATCCAGTGGAGAGCGCGTAGATACATTTTTCTTTGAAACACAACTCACCGATTTACGGCGGGGGACGAGGTAACTGTGAGAGCTGTCATTGATCAGCTTCTTCTTCTTCTTTTTATTTAATGGCGTCCTAACCTCTTTTGAGGTTAATTTTGCCAGTGTCAAGTGGTCAGGTTCTCATTTGAGAACCTGGAAATTATAATGTCTTGAGATGATTTGATGACTATGATGATGATGATTTGTCGCTCGTTAGCACTACCCGGGAAGGACGTGAAGGGCTGTGGGTTCCAAGTAATTCCTTCGGACGTGAGCGACTGCCTCCCCCATTGATCAGCTGCTGCGGGGGCAGCTGAAAACTGTCACTAAAGCAATGGCGGCCCGTCATCGTACATAGGTTGCATACGTTGCATACAACTATTGTTTGGCGAGCCGCATTCCCCCGCAGGCGCAGTCAATTGGCTATCCCTCAATCTTAGTCGGAACAGGCCTGTACCTATCGTAGAGGATATTTGGCGCTGAGTAGCTAAAATGAGTACGAAACGTGCTAAAGGCGAAATGAACCAACCCTCAAAGGGCGCGGTATGAAGTTTGCTTTGCCAATATTGTTCGTTCCATATAAAAGGGCTTTCATGGCAATGTCGCAACCGCTTTATTAAATCAGTTGCTTAACTAACATCCTGGCCAAGTCATTAAAAATGTAAGATTTTTTGGCTTTTGTTATAAACAGTGATCGGATAATCGGATACATATTTACCCAAAGTTTGTTAGGGCTGTAAAGTATGGCAGCGGATTCTTAATATAATTTATCTAAAAAAACAGGGTAAAAGGTATCCCGATTCCCGATATTGTGTAACTTATCGGATGCATATATATTTAGTGTTAATATTTGATCCCTTGTGATGCAAATATTGTGTGTATGTAAGGGGGTACAAGAGGGAGTGTGTTTGAAAAAAAAAAAGAATTTGAAAAATATGTTTTATTAAATTATGTTTGCATAATATATTTATACAGTTACTACCATTTTAATCAATATGATTTGGTCACTTAAATCGGGATTTTTTTTCGATAGCAAAGTGTATTCCATATTAGCCAACACCTGAACTTTAGGTAACAAATAATAATTGAAACAAAAAGTAAACTTTAGAAAAAACCGACTTCCACAAACCCTATTTGATTACATTGAGTTTAATACAAACTGTAACCCCTTGTCCCCCCCCCCCTTGGGGAATTAATTTTGTCAAATCCCACATCAGTGCTACCCCACGCTACTAAGGAACCCCTGTCTGTACAAAGTTTCATGGCTCTAGGTCCACCGGTTTAGGCTATGCGTTGCCTGCCCGTCAGCCACGCATTGTATTTGTACCTAGTATTGAGCAGATCTGGTGGCCATATGTGGTCTTCATCAGCAGTTCCGCATCACAATATTATGCTTACCATGTGCATTTGCACGAGTTATTATGAAAAACACAAAATTCACTATAGGTCTGCCTATAATATTTGAAGAGTTCCCTCGATTTCTCCAGGATCCCATCATCAGATCCTGACCTGGTGTCAATGGGACCAATGGGAAGGTAAACCCTTTCAAACAAAAAAAAATATTTCCAAATCGGTCCACCCGTTTAGGCGCTATCGGGGCACATACATAAAAAAAAAATAAAAAAAAAAAACAAACATCCGGACGAATTGTAAACCTCCTCCTTTGGGAAGTCGGTTAATAAGGCATTGTCGAAAACATTGACTAGGCAAAAAGGCAGGTACAAGGCGCCTTTTATAACCGAAAGTCGGTTTTTCGTTTAAATCGTCCTTTTTAAGATGGCGTCAACGCAAAAGCTGATTTAAATTCAGAGTAAACTTTACTGAGATACGAATTTATTGTAAAACCTGTAGGTTAGGTTAGGTTTGACATTTGAAAGATAGAAAAGAAAGAAAGAAACGTTTATTACAAGGACAGTGAACACATTACAGTTAGACAGAAGAAACCAAAAACAGAAGGTAAGACACACACACAATATCATCAATAGTAGAAAACACATGAAATGACATGGTGTGTCACTGTCATTATAAATGGCAATTGACTCAGCGATATGCTGAAGGCCAGGCCTTCAGCGCTGATTTGCAACCAGTGGAGCGAACGAAGCGCGCGTAGCTTGGGTTGTTTAGTCAAAAATACGAACCTTATAAATACAATTTTATCAGCTGCCTACAGACGATGAGGCAACTCAAACGTTCCCGAAGGAAGGCTAGTTGACGCCAGCCTTTTCATTAAGTGCCTAATTTATCCAAATGGCGACGACAGCAACACTGATTGAAATATTAGCAACAGCTGGAAAATTATAACAACAGATACTTCAACGATTGTTTTGTAAACTCGTGCGGTTTCGATGATTGCAAATCGTTTATTTATTTTAAATTAAAAGGGTAACATTCAATGAGTTAAAATAAATCGTTTGGCTGCATTCTGTAATTAAAATTATAAAATTAGGCAACAATATGTTAACCGCAATGTCCGTTTTGTGTTATGCAAATGTAATGAAAAATGGGCGATTGAATAATTACTGGTTAACTGGTTCGCCGACAAATCTTATATAACAATAGTTCGCCATTGTTCGGTCATTCGAGCGAAGAGGGACTAATCAATAAAATTATTCACTGTAATATCAGGTTCCTATAGTTCAAACTGTAATACTAAGTACAGGAATTTACAGAGTTACCTATAAAAATAACATAATAATAAATTCAAATGAATAAAATATAAAGGATATAAATATAAAATATGTAAATGTAAGTATGTCTTTGTAGTACCATAAAGAAAATAATCACAAATTACGAAATAGAATATTTATACTTCTGGCAACGGGTATTGTGTTGAAAACAAGTTGAAAGCTTTCTGACAACGCAATTTTTTTATATTTTGTAACACGCAGACACCCAGAAATCCTTTGTAGTCTGAGAATCTGATAAAATAAATACCCACGTCACAGAATTCCTAAAAAAGCAGCCTCTTCGGTTTTCTTCTACAACGATTCCGCATTATCATGTGTCATGTGCATTGAGATATTATTCTTGGAGGAGCCCAAACCGCGAAAAAGCGTGCAATAATGCGACCTGCGAATTGCTACACTTTTTAACCGACTTCAAATAATAGATATTCGTTTATATCATGCAATATGTGTGGACTTAATTGTTAGAACACCTATTTCGTAGGCATATTTTCGTGTTTACAGATGACATCTACACCGACACCCCGAGCGGAGAGTACTGATCTTTTTGAAATGACATGACATTTTTATGAAAAATATCGCGTAATATATACGCAATCAGGAAATGTCAAAGGTAAAATAAGGGATTGGGGTTTAATCGGTATACTCTCCGGACATGGGCCGAACAAACTTAGAATGGAGAACAATATAGGTCAGAGCGAGAGAGTGAAGCTCGCATGAATGCCAGCATCACGCACAAACCTCCGTGGTTTATGTGATGTAAATGTACTTAATTAAGACGGTTACCTCCATACACAATAAATAAAAAGTTAAAAAGACAACCAATTTTTTATATTTTTTTAATAATAGATCTTTTGTCTTATATGCAAAGTAATAAATTAAATGTTCAGTTTAAACTGAAAGTTAAAGAAGAAATTTATTTTTATTACATAGAGAAACGGGTTACAAGCCGAAAGAGGGTCGTTAGGGACATCATTCTGAACAACTTTCACTATGGGACCGACTTGATCAGAGCAACTTTATTTTTCACTTCACCATACAGATCAGCTGAGCGCTAGGCCCGAAATGTACTGAGTTAATAAAAATAAAGTTGCTTTGATCAAGTCGGTCCCATAGTTAAAATTGTTCAGAATGATGTCCCTAACAACCCTCTTTTGGTTTGTACACCCCTTTCTGTTACACCCTGTATACGTGTAATACGGGCTAAGCGAACAATCTGTCAGAAGAAAAAATACTTTGATACAATCTATTTCAGTAAGAGCTTTATCAATCACACTAGCGATTTCCGAGCGCGTTCAGGGCGGGGCAAGTGCGCGGCGAAATCGCTTTCTACCAATTTCTACCAACACTTTTCAGATCCTAGACATAATTACAGCCGCTCCATAAATACTACCTCCAAGGAGATACCACAATAATATCGCTGTCAGAACCCTTTCGCTGTGCAAATATATAAAAAACAAGACCCCAGTAATAGTAACAGGGATTCCTACTTTCCGCCAAAAAATATTCCGTCATATTTGAAAAAAATCTTACGTGGGTAAAGGGGTTTTTCAGAGAGATCGCTTTGGTGAACCCTACTGTGGGGAATCAAGGATATATTGAAGCGAATGTATGATCTGGGGTCCTTCTACAAGGTGTAAATTAATTAACGCAAAATGAGAAACTACTTTGTTGGGGACATCATTCTGAGCAACTTTCATTATGAAACCGATTTGATCAGAGCAATTTTATTTTTCACTTCTTCATACAAATCTGACTGACTACTGAGTACTGACACAGCTGACCCACTAACGCTAAAATGTACTGCGACCGCCCACCTTCGAACTCCATCATCAGACCGGCTCGATGGTACCTTAAGAACCAGCTCCAAGAAATCTACTTTCGAATAAAAATAAATAACACTCGTTCACCCGTTTACGCTCCACGTGCTGAGAGACAGACACAGACACAGACAGAGTGACTTACACGTTAAGCTTATCCCCCTTTTTCCTTCGTCGGGCGTGGATTAAAATAACCGGCCAAGTGCGAGTCGGACTCGCGCACGAAGGGTTCCGTGCCATTATCTATATAAAACCGCAAAAAAATGTACGGGAGCCCCCCCTAAATATTAATTTAATTATTTATTTTTTAAGTAAATAATATACTCAATATATTGTGAACATTTTAAGCATCTACCTGCTACCATTATCAATATCGAGCAAAAATGAGCAAAAAAATCACGTTTGTTGTATGGGAGCCCCCCTTAATATTAAATTTCTTTTGATTTTTAGTATTTGTTGTTATAGCGGCAACAGAAATACATCATCTGTGAAAATTTCAACTGTCTAGCTACCACGGTTCATGAGATACAGCCTGGTGACAGACGGACGGACGGACGGACAGACGGACAGCGAAGTCTCAGTAATAGGGTTCCGTTTGGCACCCTTCGGGTACGGAACCCTAAAAAAGGCGAGTGATATTTCAAACCCCACGGTATTCTAGTGAGGGGACAGAAGAACGGTATTTATTTTTGAAACCACCAACCAATCTGTATCCTGGTTTGGGGTCAGGAGTAATTAACCACAAAAACAAAGTTCTTGTCATTTCCCGTATTCGCTTTGGTCTGAAACTCTTAACAGAGCCGCCGAGAGCGAAAAACATAATAATACGTCATATTTATCTATCCGCCATTTTCGGTTTCGTCCTATAACGTCTACTCATATTTGTCGTATCTTACTTTTACTTTTGTATGAAGGTGCCTTTACATGCTCTGCGAAGCGTTCGCCAAGCCTCGATACTCTTATTTTTGGTTGACTTTTTGTAGGTAGCCGTTATGGTGGCCCATTACTGATTAAAAACCTTTGAGTATAGTCAGGTTTACTTATGTGGAGTTAGTTGTTCGTAACAAAATATATTTTTTTAATGGTGATTAAACAAGCCATTATACACAATGGATTCTCGAGATTTAATTATAATTATTTAATCGACACACTTCAAATTCGTATAAAGCAATTGAAAATAGTAAAATAACAATGTTATATTTATATCATTTGATAAGACATGTCAGATAAGAAATGTTTAGATTAAGTAATTTAAATCCGTTAATGGCTTTTGTTAAGTTTTAATTTAGTTTTAATTTAATTTAAAACAATGTAATTTAGCTGTGAATTTTTTAAGACAAAATAAAGACTTAACAGAAACAGGCATCTTTAAGAAACTCTACATAACTTTGACGTCTGGTATGTTTATAATTTTGCTAAATCATACAATTCATAACTCAGGCAATTCAAGAAGACTCAAGTTATCTTTAATCGATGACAGTTTCACGATTACCGTTTGACTCTTACACAAATTCATATCGTACCTCTCGGCTCTCGTTCACGAACACGCTCAAGCATGTAAAGGCATCACACCGCACATCCCCAGTCGTCATTGTATTTCGGTAGATACTCTCATGTGCGGCCATTTTGTTGATAAATAATAATAACGGCCGTCTCGATATGTTTTGTTGATATTGTTCTGTTTACAAACTGATTGTGTTTTTTTTATTGTTATGGCCGTGTTATTCTATTGTGCAGGTTTCTGGAATGCAATAGAATGGACTGAAGTTCTGCGCAGATGGAGTATTTTCTAAGAGAAATTACGCGTAATCTCCAAGATGCGGCGATGGGCTAGCCCCCTGTCACGCGAAATGGAGTAAGTACCAACTTAATGAATAACTGGCTAAAAGTGGTCACAACTGTGACTCTGCCACCCGTATGGGAAAAGGCGTGACACGTTTATAGTTATTTTCTAAAAGGCATTATTTTGCAAATACACCGTTTGTATCGAAACCTCATAAGGTTATCTCAGGGAGCAATTATCCAGTGGAGAGCGAAGACACATTTTCCTTTGAAACAAAACTCACCAATTTACGGGCGGCGGGGGACGAGGTAAGAGAGCTGTGATTGGTCAGCCGCTGCGAAACTGTCTGGCGGCCCGTCATCGTACATAGGTTGCGTATGCGAACATTTGTTGAATACAACAAACGTTAGGCGAGCCGACATTATCTCTGGGTTATCTTTATAAGAATAACTTTTTAGCGATTTTCAGCCGCCGCCGACGAAGAAGAGGATTTTACAAGTTTGAAACTTTTTCAGATAAGAGAGAATTTCAAACATAGTTTATTTTATTTTAGATAACTATGAGAACTGTATAAGTACAATTAGTTTTCAATGATCATAATTTACTTTACTTTACTTTATACTTTATTGCACACAAATCAATACATTATGACAATTAAAAATGGAAATGACACGTACGAAGGCGAGCTTATCTCTATCGAGAGATTTCTTCCAGCAAACCCAGCCATTTTAATGATGAAACACAATTAATCATCATCAAGGCTTCTCAAAATGTAAGGCGTTTGCCCTACAAGATATATCTCTACGACATGCATGGCAGTGCAAGGCACACATAGAAAATATGTACACCAGTTTTAAAAAGCGACAGAGTTTATAAATTATGAGAACAACAAACAGAACCTTGGTACTTCAAAAAGTTGTTTGTGTTTTTTTGCACAAAGTACAGTACTTTTGTTCACAAAATCCACTTGTAAAACTTGACTCCTGAATGGGGACATTAGAAACCGTTGAACAATTTGACTTTTATACCCTCGGTAGTGAGGGGTGCGTACAGTAAGTGGTTTTATCGATAGTTTAGAATTTTCGATAGACAACCCTCCACCAAACCGCACTGAGCCAGCGTCGTGGAGTATGTCTGAATCTTACTCGTATCTGGGTAAGGCCTGTTAAAATGCATCTACTTAAACTTTTTTTTTACGAACCTGTAATTCCCACTGCTGTGCAAAGGCCTCTCTTCCTTCTAAAGACTTCTACGTTTATGAAGACAAATGGAAAATGAAATAATATAAAAGGCTTACCGTCTTATTCATAACACTTATGAGAGGTTTATAAGCTCGTTCTAGGGATGTTCTTGAAAAATATAAATCATAAAAGTCCTAAAACGCCTAAGCCCTTTAGGCTTTAGCCATATAAACATTCAAACTTTTAATAGATAGTTAAATGGCCGACTTTACGAACAGCTGATTGACATGTCAGGCTCTCAGATCAATAAAAATCTTTACTTCCTTACTTCATGGTAAGGTTGGTTGATGTTGACACGTTGGCAAGAAATACTAGACAAAAATAACGGAAATTACATATTGGAATTGACTTATTAATGCACAACTGCGTGTTTTGATTGACAAACAAAAGACGTAATTAAAAAATCACGCAGTATTCAGCAAATGTTGCCATCATTTAATGTCTAGCTTTTCTTTCAAGGTTTTACGCAAATGTAAATGTAATGTATTTATTTATCGTTATCGACAAACCATATCGACGTCCCAACCCTTTTAAGGTCCGTATTCGGGTATTTAATGTCGTTAATAAATTCAACGGCAACAGTGCGGAGCCTTCGAGCTATTTATTCGCATTTACTGCCCAATCCGTCTTGTTTTCTCAATTAATGAGAATACCTATTCGCGAACATAAATATGCTAAATACGATTAAATAATATGCTAAATGAATAGGGCACACCAAAAGTTTAGAAACCCTGGTTGAAAACACCACAATAATTGGATTGGGGAACTTATTATTATTATGCATATGACATAAACATTATAGTCTATTCGTGATAAGAATGCAGTAAAGTCATCACTGTCCGGCGATCTGGCCACGCCCCGTAACCAATTAAATCGTTTCCAATTATCAAGCCAAGTTCACAGTGACCCGTTCAAGGCAAACTTTCGAACGCGAAGATTGTGTCCTATCCTGTGAGTGTGTTAACAGATTTAAATTTAAATTTCACTGCATTCTTATCACGAATAGACTTGTAGATGCATTTGCATATTTTGGAGACCCGGGAGTTTCCTCATTCTCGGGATTTCGGGTCTTTACTAAGGGTCAAGAAACCCGCCCCCACTATCAAAAGTCCGAAACAAATCAAAACATCATAACTACGAAATAACCACTTACACACATCGGTGAGCCTGTGGAAAAAACATTCGGGGGGCGGTGAAGGTAACAAGGGGGGAAGTAACAAGAGGGGGGGGGGACGGAAAACTTTCTCTAACTCCAAGGGAAAGATGTAAAAATGATTTATAAGGATATCTCGCGGGTTGCTAGATGAAATCCTCAAGATAAAAGTATCTCGTACTTAGCCTGTTTTTGGTGGGTAAGTGAGGTTTTTGAACGGATCAAAAAATAATTTAAGTTAAGGCTCATAAAATATACAATTAGCGTAAGAATGTCCAATTGTCTTCTAAAAATTTTTTTTGCATGTAAAATAGCTGTTAAAAAAACTATGCGGTAAGATTTCAAACGAAGTGTGCCATACATAAATAATTATCACAGTCTCATATTTCTAAATGACAGCCTGTTACTACAACATAGGAAGAAAAAAGTGTGTACTCATCTAACCAGCTTAATAAAAGTAATTTCACACAAAAACCATAGCGTCACGTCTTTTCTCATTCGGGGTGGCAGAGACCCCATAGCACCCAGGTTAATATGAAATTGTGCAAAGGCATATTTTGTAAACACCAAAAGTAAAACCCTCAATATTTTACAACCGTTACTAAAAACTTTCCCATAACTTTGCTTAATCAGATACAGAATTTAAGGCCCATCCTTGTGATACAGATCTGAGCATAATGGTCTAAGTTAAGGCACTTAGCTTAATAACTTAGTTACAACGTAGGCTCGTTTTTCAGGAAGGAATTTAAAAATAAGTTAAGTGCAAAGCCAGTTGAGGTATGTTCAGTCTCGGGGCATTACGGGTTATTAAGTGTTACTTTTAAACTGTTATGGTGATTTCGCGGGTAAATTGGCGATTTAATGGTCTTGGTACGTCGTTTTAAAACTGTGGAACAAAAACAGTTTTGAGCCATTTTCGCGTAAATCAGACGATTTCTGTTTTCTTAGGATGTGTAGATCTCTTTAAGATAGATCTATCTGAAAAGCTTGCGTGATTATGTCCAATACTGTCTGTACCTACCTAATATCAATATTTCAAGTATGTAGGTATGTGTTCCGAATTTGTTTCTGTGAACTGACTTCAATAATGTAACAAATTCAGACTTCGCTATAAACCCTGTCTAACAAATTCCCCATTATAACCATAAATACGCCCCAAAAACCGTTTAAATTCCCTTTCACACATTCCCCGAACCGAAAGCCAATTCCGAGTCGAATAATCGAACGAAAATAACCGAATAACGCTTATAAAATGAAAGGGGGGTAGAGGGGCGGCCTATTATCAATGCAATGGTGGAAAGACAAGAGATTTATCTGAGCAGAACGTAGAATATATTACCAGGAGAGCAGGGGTAACAAAAGTAGGTACACTGATTTACACTCGTGGTCAGGATACGGATGGTAGTACCGAGTCAGGAATAACAAACGTTGCCCAGTTTAAAATGGCCGGATTTGGGCTGAGTGGGGGGTAAGTGGTTGACGGAAACGGTTGCGGAGACCGGTTTTTTATCCTAAGAGAGTTGGAGAAAACGGTATTCAAACATCGGGTTTTATTGTTACCTGTGAAAAACCGTTTCTCGGAATATCTAATAATACTGAATATAGCATTGTGTGATGCGTTTTTCCCAGATGGGGTGGCAGAAGATGTGTCCACGTTCAGCCAGTTATTCAAAATTGCGTTACAAAGGCCTAGCCCAATGCCGAGGCAATGAAGATTTGAAGCTTTCCTGACGATGATTTCCATCACTTTAAGAACTTTCGTAAAATAAACTTTAATTTATACCCTAATTACTATAAAAACGAAGTAAACTGACAACATCAAACGTCAATTCTTGAAATAATGTTGCCATGTTCAGTCTATAAATATTTTTCACAATTTAATCTGACATTGTGCCCACTTTTTGTGAGTTATTCTATTGCAAATGCATAATTTGTCTTACTTAATATTCGCAAACAAAGGAGGGGGCACGTCATTTCAGTTTGAACAGGCTATATGCACTAGCATTACTAGCTCTCTTATCATTTCTATAAATATCATTCTTTATTGAGACATTAGAATGATCTAAATCATTCTTGACCCCATCACCATTTATTTTCTACCAAAAAGCGGAAACATCGGAACTATCATTTTACTTCGTTATTTTAATAATAAGGGTAAAGAACTTCTTTTTATAAACTTTAGGTCGGCATCGGATAAGGACCCGCATCTCCTGCGTAAAGAGCGAGCAAAAAGCCACTAAACCACGAAACTCCGCCGGAATATCTAATAACTTCGCCTAAGTCCAAAATTAAACCTAACCAAGCGAAGTACACGTAATGCTCTCATAAAGCTTTGAACAGATAAGATTGCAAACTCATAAATTCCGAGAAACAGGCCAAACGAATCCGGGAAAATCAAGTTTACTTACAAAGACAATTCCGCGATTTCGGTGATATATTGAGAAGTTTGCCGTCCAACTTTGCTTCGGAAAGTTGAATTAAACTCGACCTAATGGTTTCCGATCAGAGCCTACTTTTCAATGACGATCGGTAATGTGAATACCAAACACGTAATAAGATTTGGGGTGCTTCCTGTAAATTGGGCAAATATATTTTCTGTATCGGTGCGGGTGCCTTTGGAAGGACGTGATTACTTTCGGTTTCTTACAAAATGGGGTGCGAAACTGTAATTTTGTAGAAAACGGTATTTTACTGCCAGTCAAGATTTCTGTTTTGAACCATTTCAAAGAAGGTACAGTGCAGAGCCACCAAGTTATCTACACTACGGCTAAAGCGGAACTACAGACGCTAATATGAAAACGTCACTTCAAAGAAGGTACAGTGCAGAGCCACCATACGGCTACAGTATGGCTAAAGCGGAACTACAGACGCTAATATGAAAACGTCACTTCAAAGAAGGTACAGTGCAGAGCCACCATACGGCTACAGTATGGCTAAAGCGGAACTACAGACGCTAATATGAAAACGTTACTTCAAAGAAGGTACAGTGCAGAGCCACCATACGGCTACAGTATGGCTAAAGCGGAACTACAGACGCTAATATGAAAACGTCACTTCAAAGAAGTTACAGTGCAGAGCCACCATACGGCTACAGTATGGCTAAAGCGGAGCTACAGACGCTAATATGAAAACGTCACTTCAAAGAAGTTACAGTGCAGAGCCACCATACGGCTACAGTATGGCTAAAGCGGAGCTACAGACGCTAATATGAAAACGTCACTTCAAAGAAGTTACAGTGCAGAGCCACCATACGGCTACAGTATGGCTAAAGCGGAGCTACAGACGTTAACGTCACTTCAAAGAAGTTACAGTGCAGAGCCACCATACGGCTACAGTATGGCTAAAGCGGAACTACAGACGCTTATATAAATACGTCACTTCAAAGAAGGTAGTAGAGCCACCAAGTTATCTACACTACGGCTAAAGCGGAACTCAGACGGCATTGATTGATATGAAAACGTCACTTCGTCTGTCAGTTGTTGTAGGTATCTGAGGTATACCCGATCCAATATAACAGCAAACTTGACAGCTAACCTAAAACTTCATAGAATCCACTTTTTAATCACTGGGGATGTTACCAAAACAATCGGAAATAATCGAAATTGTTTATTCAGTTGAACTAACAGAGAAGAGTTGTCATCGCCATCACTGCTATTAGCACTTAAAGATATTATTATTTCCTTTTCAACGATATATTATATAATGGTAACTGAAGAATCAAAAATAAAATGTTAGACAACTTCCCGATTCACATGTGTTTAATGGGTGTATCGATTATTTTGGTTAATCAACTTTTATGAGCAATATCCCCATCATACTGTCAGGCTAAGATTGACATCTGTCAGGTTGCTATTATATTGGACAGAGTATAGGTATGCTCAAAGATAATGTAATACTAGGTATGCTGTCCAGTGGGCGTAGATGGCGGCGCCTCGTTACATTCTCTAGATAAGATGGTGGTGGTGACTGTACCTGTTACCCTGTTATTCAGTATTTCGGTTGGGTTACACAAAACTCAAAGTCAAACACAAATCATTTCGCGATTCCAATCCGATTACGAAGAAAAGGTCAAAAGTTCCCAAACTGCAAATACCGGTATCGTCAACCACAAAACGGTAACGATCTGGTTGTAGAAACTTGAAGCTAAAGCTCATAAAATTATGGTTCGATTTTCCACATCGAACTTGAGCTAGAGTGTAACCGAATCTGAAATACACAAATAATAATACGACCCAAAAATAATATGGTTATCTATCGGAGCCCCTTGATTCAGATACTACAAGAATAAAATACATACAGGTAATATACAATTTAGTTGTGTGTGTACATATTTGTACCTCTGCCAACCCGTATGGGAAAACGTGTGACGCTATAGCAGAATTTTCGGTGGATAAAACATTTGCGGACAACAATTCTTAAGGTGGCATTATAATACCTAAATTACTTATTTTTAAACATAAAAACTGTATAAGGAGTAGATAACACCACACACAAACCTCAGTGGTTTAAGTGGTGTCTTGATCACATGAAACTCTGTTTGTAATTAGATGCCAGTAAATAAATAAATAAAAAAAAAAATTGGTTAATCTGTCTGTACAAGGTTACTAAATAAATCTAGGAACAAGTCTGCCCCCCTAGACAAGAGGAAAAACACGCTATTATCGTTCGCACGAAACGCTAAGAATATGTATGCGTTTTGTCGTTTGGTCACGCTACGCTAGCGTCACCAAAATGTCAAATCGCATACATTTTGAGTTTTCTTTTCGTTTCGTTTTCGTAGCGTTATTAACTTTGTCTAGGCCATAGAAGTAGAAACCCATTATGTACAAAATGTGACAATCTCAGAATTGTATATTTCCCGCAGTTGTATTTAATACAGTTAATTTTGTATAAAAAAATCGGTTAAGTGCGGGTCGGTATCGCACACAAAGGGTACCGTACCATCGTACAACAAATCAAAAGCACTCAAAACAATAAAAAAAAAAAACAAAAAGAAAATTTAAAAAGTTTATGCCATCACGAGATTTGAACCGACGACCTCCGGATTGAGAGTCTACATCATACCGGCTGAGCTACCACAACCATGTGGGTTGACGCGAAATATGCTATCATATTTAAATGTGTAGTATATGTGTCTATGACATGGTTGCTATGACAATAAATAAACCGTTTCAGTCAAGATCTCCATTTTGAAATGCGTAAGTGTATCTAAACACGTCTCTTGTATCGGGGCCCCCTTTAATTTGCAATATCTCTCGTATTTCAGTATTTGTGGTTGGTGCGGCAACAGATATACACATTCTGTGAAAATTTCAAGCTATTACGGTTCGTGCAGACGGACCCGGTGACAGACAGGACGGACGGACGGACAGACGGACGGCGAAGTCTCAGTAATAGGGTCCCGTTTGGCACCCTTCGGGTACGGTACCCTAAAAAGACAGCATTTGATGCACACGCCATATGACACGTAGTGCTATTTTATAGAACTCAGGAACAAAAGTACCGTTTTGACAGTTCCCAAAAAAAAAACTATTTTGATTCGCAGGACATAAGCCTATTCTTAGCCCTAGTTTTTAAGAAATCCAGGTTCAGATGGCATGCACCAATGAAAAATTCAATAGGCCGGCACTAGGTATTTTGAAAAAAGCTTAGAAAGTATGTCATTTGTCATTTTTAGGGTTCCGTACCCGAAGGGTGCCAAACGGGACCCTATTACTGAGACTTCGCTGTCCGTCTGTCTGTCTGTCACCAGGCTGTATCTCATGAACCGTGGTAGCTAGACAGTTGAAATTTTCACAGATGATGTATCGTCTACTGTGTCGTTGGTGTGTCAAATAAATAAATAAATAAATAAATGTCATTTCTAAAACCCAACAGCATAATCAAGGGCCGGATCTAATCGCGAAGGCAGGCATTATTCTGTGTTCGTTTTCCTTGTTTGTTTTCATTCGCGGAGATATATAGGATGCCTATCGGCGCAGTTTATCATATAATTCCCCCTTTGCCCCCCCCCTTGCCCCCCCCTGCCCCTCCTAACCCACCCTTCTTGCCCCGCGACCGCCCGCCCAATAAGGCAGAAATCAGGGATGAAAGATCCTGTTTTAAGCGTATGATTTCGGTCGCGGCGAACTTTTTAATAACGGGGTTTGACGTCTTTTAAAAAGTTTGTTTTAGCAGATGCGACAGGATTAAAATAGTGGCCAAGTGCGAGTCGGACTCGCCAATGAAGGGTTCCGAGTAGAATAAAGTCGTAGTAACAAACGGACGGAGAGGGACAGACAGACATACGGACAGACAGACTTGACGAAACTAACTAACTCCTTGTTTATGTACGGAACCCTAGAAAGTAAAACTTCACGACTTTTGTTTGACTCGTTAATTTAATGATATTTTGGAACCCATTTCGCGCGACAGTGGGTAAGCCAGTTGGTGTGATATTTTCTCACGTGTATACGTGGAACATATGGTCGCAAACGAAAAAAGTTTTTGGGTCTCCCAGAGTAACTTGAAATCAGCTGTCCGGGGCAATGTATATGTTTCATGGGGAAAGTTGTCCATAATGATGTGTACTGTCATTCCCCAAAATATGGTCAGCTAATTAAATGTCACCCTGTGTATACACTAAACCCTACTAATAATAAAAACCGGCCAAGTGCGAGTCGGACTCGCGCACGAAGGGTTCCGTACCATATCTATACAAAACCGCAAAAAAAATTAGTATGGGAGCCCCCCTAAATATTCATTTAATTTAAATTTTATTATTTATTTTTAAAGTAAATAATATACTCAATATATTGTGAACATTTTAAGCGTCTACCTGCTACTTATCAATATCGAGCAAAAATGAGCAAAAAAAATCACGTTTGTTGTATGGGAGCCCCCCTTAATATTAAATTTCTTTTGATTTTTAGTATTTGTTGTTATAGCGGCTACAGAAATCCATCATCTGTGAAAATTTCAACTGTCTAGCTACCACGGTTCATGTGATACAGCCTGGTGACAGACAGACGGACGGACGGACGGTTGGACGGACGGACGGACAGACAGCGGAGTCTCAATAACAGGGTCCCGTTTGGCACCCTTCGGGTACGGAACCCTAAAAAGTTGTGCAGGGTGTATAAGGACCGGGATCGAGACGGGCCTAAACCGTTGTATAGCTTTGTCCCGTTCACGCCCTTATTATAAATGTGCCGAGCCGGCAACATTGCGGCAATATGGGTAATATTGCCGCAATAAAAATGGCTATATTGCCGGCTCGGCACCTTGCACATTTGTTATAAGTAAGGTGCTGAGTAAGAGTAGGTAGGTACAATACAGAAGTTGCTACTAGAGCTCGTCTAAGCTGAAATGACGCGCCCCACTCCTTGGTTTTGTATTTACTTGTCATACAAAACCAAGGAGTGGGGCGCGTCATTTCAGCTTAGACGAGCTCTACAAGAGCATTATTTCTCCGTTCCGCATTTAGCCCGAAAGACAAAGCCCAACAATAATAACACAAAGCCAGTAGCAGCCGACTACAACACGTTACAATACAACTCGGAAACATACCCGACCAACCAAACCGACCAGACCAACGTGAATGGACTATTGTACAACATAATACAACTATAGTAAGTACATATTGTAATAATCATTTATGTATAGTTGTTGGTTGGTTTGTCTAATGAAGGAGTGTCGGCAAAATAATAGGTATTTTCAGACTCTTTAAAAATAGGAGAAAAATATTTGTCGTAGCTTAGCGTCACAGTCGTTTTGAATACCGTCGTATTTTTCATTAGTACGCCTGAAACTTTTATTTTGTGCAATCAAGTATTAGGCCGGTCAATATCGACATCAAACATTGCAAACGCGCATGTAACTACGATTTTGTTATATGTTGTTAGGTCCCTTGAGAGTAGTTAACACCCAAGTTTGCAACCCTGAAAACCCTGTGCTGTCAATGTCAATGTCAAATCAAAATCCGTTCAGTAGTTTTTGCGTGTGTATCTCATGAACCGTGATAGCTAGAGAGTTGAAATTTTCACAGGTGATGTATTTCTGTTGCCGCTATAACAAAAAATACTAAAAACCAGAATACAATAAATATTAAGGGAGCCCCCCATACAAAAAACGTGATTTTTTTGCTGGTTTTTGTAGATAATGTTTCGGAGGCTGTTTCTCATAAACCGTGGTAGCTAGAGAGTTGAAATTTTCACAGGTGATGTATTTTTGTTGCCGCTTTAACAAAAAATACTAAAAACCAGAATACAATAAATATTAAGGGGGGCTCCCATACAAAAAACGTGATTTTTTTGCTGGTTTTTGTAGATAATGTTTCGGAGGCTGTTTCTCATGAACTGTGATAGTTAGACAGTTTAAATTTTCACAGATGATGTATGTCTATTGCTGCTATAACAACGAATACTAAAAACTGGCTAAGTGCGAGTCGGACAACAGATGTGATTTCTTTTCCATTTTTATAAATGATGGTACGGAACTCTTCGTGCGCGAGTCTGACTCGCACTTGGCCGGTTTTTAATATTATAGTATGACTGATTAGGTTTTTGCTAAATAATAAATACATTGTGCTCAATTACATTATGTTTGTAGGATGTATTATAAAGAACAAAGAGTACAAATTTGACATTTAAGATAAAGTAAACATAAAAAGAAAGCACAAAAAAACAGTATAACGATTTAAAACTACAAATTTATACAAATTTAGAGACTTAGACTTTTGCCCTTTTGGAAGGTCTCAACCAGTCAAGATCAGTGGGGGGGAGTGGGGGTGGAGGGATAGTGTTTTCTGGAGGTGAAGGTGGGTCGGCATATGGTGTTGGATTGTCCTCATCCTCGTCCTCCTCATCCAGAACGATAGGGATGGCGTTGTTGCAATTTCGACCGTGGCAAAAGGAACATAAGATAGAGCACTTGAGCCCGGCCTTTCTGCAAGTGCACGAAGCTAAGCAACCTTTCTTGCATTTGCAAGCCATCATTTTAAACAGGGTCTGAGGAGCGGGCTCTGCGCACATTGTGACAGGCATTAGACCTTGTTCGCTGGTCTCCCATCCCCAGTCACACGGGTTCTTTTCAACCCCTAACCATTTTTGTAGTTGGTGTTAAGTCCTCCACGAATGATATTTTGCAGCATCTGTAGTTGGGGGGAGGCGAGCAAGGTTCACTTTGACCGTAACTGCCGATTTGACAAATGCTGAGTAACGCAAAGTATTCAGTGTCCCCACATTCACAGTTTTCCTAGCACTGCCGGAGAATTGCCCATCTTTGACTTGCTGTATCTTCGCAACCAAAAGACATAGTGTGCTCAAGTTTCGCTAAAATTGTAGCAAATTTTGTTATCTTTACTAAAGTACTACCAAACGTACTTGAAAAACTCTTCGTTAAGGTAGATTTTTTAATAAACTGAAATATTTGCCAAAATTTCGCAGTTTTTCGAGCACCGTGGGGGCAGCACAAAGTTTTCAGGGTTGCAAACTTGGGTATAAACTACTCTCAAGGGACCTAACAACATATAAAAAAATCGTAGTTACATGCGCGTTTGCAATGTTTATTTTTTTTAATGTAGATATTGACCGGCCTATATAGCAACTGTACATCTGCCATGTCGTCTAAGAAAACGCATTTTGCAATGTTTTTGTAGAGCGGTAAAAAACTAGCATGGGAATATTAAATATACATTTTCATACTATTTATCAACTCTGTCGAAACATAAAAGATAAAGATATTTTATTTGTCTGAATGTGGGTTACAGGGTTGTTAAATACATGAAGGCAGTTCAGTCCGCAACTCCCACACTCTACCTTAAATGCGTACAAGTATTAAATTAAATTATGTTTAAATTAAATTAAAAATACATGTCTATTCGAAAAATCAAATTTGCTACATGGTCAGCTCCGGGATTCGAACCTGCATCTCCTAAGTGAGAATCAAGCGTAAACCCACAGACCACGGATATCTCATACAGTATTAGAGATATTAATGGTTACAATGCGTGCAAGAGGCTTGAAATGTCTCAATAGATAGATAGATAGATAAATTCATTTATTCACTGAAAAGGTACACACACAGACACATAATAAAAAGAAATACAAAATAGAATAAAACCTGGAAGAACATAACACAAAACAATTTACAAATAAATAATCATTTTCACTATGTGGTATTGTGAATGTACCGCGACAATGAAATGGCCCTGACTCAGCAATGTCACAGACGAATCTGTGACGCTGGTATTCTGCCAGGGCCAAATGGATATATGGCTTTGTGTGGAGCAATCAATGAGAATAATGGACTTCCCGCAAATGTCGATATTGCTAAGACGACCTCTGTGGCGCAGCGGTTGAGCATCTGCCTACCAGAGAGGGCCCGGGTACGAATCCCGGCTGGGGACAAAAAACCCCAGGTCTTGGATGTTTACATTTTTGTGATGTCGATGTTTCTGGTTCCCACGACGGGTATCCTCTTAATGTATGTGCCTGTATGTAAATGTTTATGTTTACGTTTAAATTCAGCAGCTATGATCAGTAGATTAATCTAGTAGTAGTCACAATTGTGCTTTTGTCAACCCGAGTAGAAAATGTATATTCACTAAGTGCCGTTCTCTCATTCCTCAGATAGCGTTTATATGTCTGTTTATCTGGGGCTTTTGACATTTGACACGTATAAAAAGTGTCAAAAAAGTTATCTGACTGTTTATCCGTCTCTTGAGAGACCCGGGTTTAAATAAAATAAAATAAAAAATAAAAAGCCATTTATTTCCAATTAGTATCTAAACAAAGAATTATAGTGCAATTATATTCTTATTCTATCTATATTTCATGCTTATAATAATTATTTGTAAATAAATATTTTATTAATTATTTTATTCTATTCTATTTCAATTATTTAACATTTCAATTATTTATTTATTACATTTAATTCAATATTATTTCTGTTTAATTATTATTATTATTATTTATCTAATTTTAATTGGGCACCCATATTTGGGTATAGGCCTCCTCCATACTCTGCCATTTTGCTCTGTCTTTGGCTTGCCGCGTCCAAGTGTGACCTGCCACCTGCACTATGTCGTCGCACCAGCGCCGCCGGGGTCTGCCTCTTGCTCTCTGCCCGTCTCTTGGGTGCCAGTGGAGGACACGCTCGCTCCATCGTCCATCCGTTGTTCTGGCTATGTGGCCGGCCCACTTCCATTTAAGCCTGCACACCATTTGCACAGCATCTGTTATATTTGTTTTGTCTCTTATCTCAGAGCATCTTGCTCTATCTTTTAGTTTTATGCCCAGCATCGATCTTTCGGCGGAGCGTTGAAATACCTGCAACTTTCTTACGACATCTTTAGTCAGGGGCCAGCTTTGGCAACCGTACAGTAGACCTGGTAGTACAGTGTTGTCCATAATCTTCTTTTTCAGTTGTACTGGTATGCTACTTTTGAAGACGTCTTTGTGGGACCAGTATTTCTTCCAGGCCAGTGCTATTCTTCTGTCCACTTCTTTGCAAATTGCATCTTCGAAGGAAATTAGTTGGCCGAGGTATATGTAGTCACTGACGTACTCTATGTATCCATTCTCTATACGGATGTGTCGCTTTTCTCCATTTGTCATCGCCTTTGTTTTAGAAGGGTTCATGTAGAGTCCGACCTTGCGGCTTTCTTGATCTAGTGAGGTCAGCATGGTTTGTAGAGCTTCGTGTTTCTCGGTCAGGATTACGATATCGTCTGCGAATCTTAAATGAGTGAGGTTTTCGCCGTTGATATTGATACCGTATTCATGCCAGTCACCCGGGTTTAAACAAATAAAAAATCATATCTAAGTACAGCTTACCGGAAAACGGGAAGGTTTTCAAAAGCTTACAAGATTTGTTTTCAGATAGTTAGAAAGACGAGTTGCAGAGTAGGTAAAACTATCTAAAAGCCTTAAAACAAGGACTCCATGAAAAATTTTCACATAACAAATACTCTGTAAAATTAAACGTCTAACGGAGAATATCTTCACAAAAATCTGAAATAGACAATTCGTTACAGCTAAGTGCATTTTCCAGTTTACTCCAAGGAAAATCTTTTTACTATCTTGTTAGCGGAAACATACATACAGGGTGTGATTTGGTTAATTCCGGCCAGAGACTATATATCCAATTGACTGCGCCTGCTGGGGCATGCGGCTCGCGAAACATTAGTTGTATTCTACGTATACAACCTATGTACGATGACGGGCTGCCACAGTTACGCAGCGGCTGACCAATCACAGCTCTCTTACCTCGTCCCCCCCCCCCCCCGCCGCCCGTAAATTGGTGAGTTGTGTTTCAAAGGAAAATGTATCTATGCGCTCTCCACTGGATAAGTGCTCACTGGTTCCGGCCTTAGGCTACAAGGGCCAGTGGGTTACACGCTTGCTTCCCAAACAGGAGATGTAGGTTCGAGTCCCGGTTTTGATATACCTACCAATGAGATGAATATTTATGTGTGCAATAAAAGGAGGTTCTGTGATAGAATTTTTCACGAAACCTTTATTATTTCATGGTTACGACGATGGTTAATAAACAAATTGAATTGGATTGTATGATTTTTAGTTGTTTTTTACAGTATTTAAAAAAATAAACCTGCAGTGTCTTGTAAAAAATAACAACCCCTAACTCGGGCGTCAGTTTACAAATCCACACCCTGTATAACAGCAAAGGCTTCTTGCGTTTCTGGCTGTGTGCCCAAATAATGCAACTACATTTTGAATATATCAACAGTATTGTGAGCATGGCCTTAAAGCGGATATGGACGGACTCGGGGTTACAGTTTTGGGGGCAAATTTTTAAGGCAATTAGTGATTTTGCAGCTGATATAGACCTTGTCGAAGACGTGCGAGAACTTATTTATTGTTATGTTGTGACCAAACGTGATCAAAAGATTATACGTGCATTAGATTGTCATAATCAGGGTTGAAGAACTATATAAAAGCCTATTTTAAAATAATATAATGTCACACTTTTTACCATACAGGGTGCCACCCCGTATTTTGCCAATTTTTAGCCAGTTCTCCGATACTCCATTTTGCGTGACAGGGTAATTTTCACATATTTTTATAATTATCTACTTATTGATCTCCAAATATAAAGAGATGGAAAGACTATGTGTAAATGTTACGTGTTTTTTAAGTTTTTTTTTGTGCAATAAAGTATAAATGAAATAAAAAAATGACTATTTAAAGCGACGTATAGATATATATTTTCCATTGCGAACTCGCCCTTGGGCCTACTTAAAATTTAGTTCTAAGTAATTTTTATACTTTTAAACTAAATACAAGATACTTATTTTAATCGCTTCAATCTCTTAGGGAAATAGGCCGAACAAACTAACAATAAACAAACATTTACACGAAGGCACATACATTGCTTCTGGCTCCATACCAGGATACCCTGTGTCGTGGGAACCAGAAACAGCGACATACTCATACTCATACTCATATATTTATTGCGTCATTGTGGTACACTTTTACAAAATTATATCCAACAATGAACCCTGTAAGGGCACTACAATGTCTTAAAAGCTAACTTACATCTAACATCACAAACATGTAAACATCCAAGATCTGTGGATATTCTTTCGTCCCCAGCCGCGATCCGAACCCGGGACCTCTCGCATGGTAGGCAGATGCGCAACCGCTGCGCCACAGAGGTCGTCAAACAATGGAGAACAATTAGACGTAGGAGCGAGAGGGACATTTGCCCTTCCCCTAAATCCTTCCCTGTTCACTATACAGGGTCGTCTGAAGACAATGTCACAGGAGCATGAAATGCGAGATGTTCATTACACAGAGTGTTTCCAGCACACAAAGGTGTAGAGTTGGATAATTCTGTTGCGCTAACACACTGACGCAATTTATCAAAAATTGCATCCTATGTTGAGCAGTAGGATAGGACGTAAAGCTGTGCCATGGGCCGTATTAGGACATCTTGGGAACATCTGACAGTCGCGTTGATTATTTGCCTGACAACCACTCACGATCGCGCACTGAGGCAATATGGTGGAATATAGCTCAAACATACGGGTAAGCATCCGCATCCGGTCAGCATCCGGGTAATGGAATACGAGTAAGATTGAGTTATATTCCATGACTGGTTTTCTGTACATAGCATAGCATTTTGTCTCATTCTCAATCTTAAATTTGAGTCGTAACTCAAAGTGTTGCGCTACAACTCTGCTGCAACTGTGTTATCAATTCTCAGTCACCCTATTAACTCACTTGGTATTGAGTTACACACGTCTAGCACCCTGTGTATGGCGTCGAGTAATTATATCCCATCCTGTATAAGCTCTGTAGAGATTGACGATGTGCGCTTATCTCCCCGTTTTGAGAGCACCATTTATTTGAGGCATAATTATTGTTAATTACATCCTTTTGTGACGTCGTGAGTGTGTTATTATTGCACGTGGATTATGTGGAACTATACTGAGATGAAATAAATATCTACTTTAATACTATAGGGTACAAACGAATGAGTTTTGACCCGAGTGTTTACTCAAAATCTCAAAATGGATGGGAATGGAGAATTATCATATTTTAGCGGATATTTATTTTTCCCTGCAAAAACATGGACTATATACTCGTACATATTGAGATGTTGTTATTAAAGATTGAACTACAATAGAAATACAGGTTGTATTATAAAATTTGGCGATTTGGGAGGTGTCAATTCAAAACTACTAAACTGAGCACAAAACGGACAACCACCCGACAGGTCTTGCGCGGTGGCCACAGATTCCATTTTCAAACAAACAATTATAATTAGTTTGCTGTTTCTGATTTATCGCAACTGCTCCTACCAAACTTAGCTTAGCTCAAGAAACTCCTTCGTTTCAACCTCTTTGCCTAAAACTACCAGTTCCAAAAGCCTAGGTAAGTAATTCAAACAAATACGGATGTCACTTTTACTGGCAGCAGCAACTGTAGTTAAATTAACAGCAGCACAACAAAGCAGGACAAGGCAGTAAAATAAAAGTGAGCTAAAATTTTATACTGGTATACATTCACCCCGCCACATTCCCAGAAGACAGTACAAGGTATTAATTCAGCAAGAAGTTTGGAGTCAGTAAAATTTATCGCGCGACCGTAAATTTAAAACATAAACTTTGAGCCGAATGGGTGAAAGACCATGTTTTATTTGTTGGGAGTTCTGTTTTGGTCTGTCGATTTGCCTGGTGACGATTCACCGCTTTTTGAAGGTCGGAAGCCATTTTGGTGGAATAGATGTTAGGTAGCAAATAATGCTAACGAAATATTGCTTTTGAGTCGCTATATGCTTTGATTAAATTGGTGAAAGTTATCAAAAGTGGTCTCAATGTATGAATGGAAAAAACTTGACACTTTGTTTTTGTTTCTTTTGGGAGCATCAATATTGTATAGAAGTTGTTCAAGATTTTGTCCCTAATCATGAAAGCTATAATATGGTATCAAATATAATTATTTTGTAACGTCCTGTATATCTGACGGTAGGTATATCAGAATATCCTTAGAACCGTTAGAAAGTTATATCTAGATATTTAAACAAACTCAATTTTAGTAACTTTTCAAATACAAGACCTTCGTAATAATAAAATGGCGGATTATTTTTCTTTTTGCTTTGATTGATAGATCGGGAAAATTCTTTTTGTTCTTCACAAAGTATTATTATACCTGTGCGAGATCCGCATTCTCTTTTGTTACTTTGGTAACTTTATACTCCCGCTGTTTAAGAGCTTTAGGTATCAATCATTTTTCTTTTAGAATTTTATTTGTAACTTGTTAAAATAATAAAAGGGGAGGCCTTTGCCCAGCAGTGGCACACAATTATGGCTACGTTATAAAAAAACACTTAGAACAATATTTAAAAAAGTTTTTGGTCTGTATACCACAGAATTGGGAATATGAATGATTTTAAAGAACTGGATTAAATTATTATTTCAAACTGAAAATGAATACTAGCAACACTGAAGTGCTAACTACAAGTATAAGTACCTAACTGCTGAATTTTTCATCAACTCAATGTTAAACTGACAATAAACAACAAGATAGAGCAAAATAGATCTATTCTAAAGATAAACACGTGAAAGGTCTATAAGTTTAATTACAAATATTACAAACCTTGTTTCAAATTTTGCAGCTTTCATAATTCGAATATATTTTGAAGCCTCGAAAATATTTTGTACCTAAACTAATATTTACAGAAGGTAAATTACTTAGTGCCTATGACGAGACCTTAGTACCTTTGCCGGTAAATGTAATAAAGATAAATTATAAGTAATTATTTAACGATAACATCGTTATTTTTTTGAGTAACGTTACCTACATTGGATGTCCAATTTGGGGTCGGTATACAAATGTTTGCTTACCTGAAACAACAAAAAAGAGTTAGAGATTGGCAAAACTGAAAGTCATCCTCATTACATATCGTAGGAAATTAATGTCGGTCGCAAATAGCATCAAATCTTTTCCATACGGGGTGGCAGATGCATATCTACCCTCATGTAGCCAGTAAGCGATGATTTATACAACAACGGGGCGTGTCCGGGGCGTCCGGGGTTATGCACAAAATTTATGCAAATTCTCAACCTCCGTGCTCCCTCCGTGCCCCTTCCGGGTTGCATACATTTTGCGCAAACCCCCGGACACCCCGGACACGCCCCGTTTTAATATAAATCAATGAGGCTAGCCCAAGTCCAGCTATCTAAAGAGATAACAATTAAAATTTCCACAAAAGTTAGTTTAGTCAAAATAATTTGACCCCGCTACAGTATAGACCCCGCGAAAGACCCAAAAAGAGGTGGAGAGATTGTTTGGAGGAAGATCTGAATCTGATGAGCATTAGAAATAAATTATCTTGGCAAAGAGAGGCGAGTGACAGAGCGAGATGGAAGCAGATCGCGGACGAGGCCGAGACGCACGCACGTTGTAGAGACGACGGAAGAAGAAGTAGGATTTCCAGAAAACGTTTTCGAGAATACTAAAATATTAACCTGGACAAAAATGATTGTGTACAGTCGTTCTCAGTATTATTACGCTAATGTAGCTACATCTATCGTGTCATATTGTGCCGCGAGTTATCATCAATCATTCCTAGTTGACAGCCAACGCTTGTCGTGTCGAAAATATGGGTTGTTGTGACAATATTCCGAAGTATACACTCGTATCGGGTTTGCCTGAATTTTGACGGATCGAAACGTGTAATGAGGTTAAGTTTCAATTTTTTCATTTATTATTTTTTAATTGTTAAAATAACAAAGTTACCTGCTAGGGATTGATCAAACTGCAGACAGAGATATGTGGGCTTGAACCGGTGTGAGGCCTTTGCCCAGCTGTGGCACATAGCAATAAGCTAGATAAAAAAAAAACCTTTTATCTTGTAGATGCGGAGATGGTAAGCACCCTCTCAAAATCATAACTAGAATAATTGGGTAAACATGTCCCCCAACTACGCTTCCGCGACCCCGCATGACAAATACCAAATAAATAGACCAAAATAACCAAAAACACAAGAATAATCTAATAAACTCTGTCGTCCCACAAGAATCGAATTAAATTAATTTTTAATCACTCCTAATTGCCGCTTAAAAGGCGGCCCAAAATCAGAGAGGCAACAAATTGAAGCTCATCAAAAATTCCCTAACCCCTGATCCGACGCGTATCAGCATACGCGACACTGACATGCCAGTGACACGCTGCTGCCTCGCGTGGCGTGTCAACTGATTTATGCACGCGAGTGTACCGCGACATGTTCAATTATAACGACACAAGGATTTTCTGCGTGAGTGTACCTGATTGTTTTGTCATTTAGCATATTTTGATATAGAGTAGTGTTGTGATAAGGAGATGAAGTATATAATAATGACATTTATAATATTGGGTTTGGAGATTCACGTTATACAGATGAGCTAGAAAGGGTTAAGTGTTAGTTATTATTATTTTTTTTATTTGGGACATCAACAGCATATAAAATAAATGAGTTACAATGGTAGTAAATACAAAAATTAAGCCGGTAACAGATATCCACAGAAGATACAATAAGCAAGTAAAAGAGAAAAAAAAAACTTGGCAGCTATCTTATTATTATGCACGTTGTAGAGTTTTAGGAAATGAGAATTTTAGAGGGTACGTGATTTAAATTAAATATATTAAGGAGAATGTGAGGCGTATATTTGTAATGTTTGTGTAAGGGTAAGGGTGTGTGTGTGTGTGTGTGAGGGTGTGTGTAGGGTGTGTACGATAACAGAAAACATAGTGAGGAAACCCCATTACGGCGATGACGATGCAAAGTGTATTATTTGTTTATTATTAAATAACTGGCCAGAAGTGACACAATCAACTGTGTCTCTGCCAGCAAGTATGGGAAAAGGCGGAGTAATATTTGTGCGGAGCCCATAATATGCTCACTGTATAACCGGTTTCATCAGAGCACCCGTAATTTGTAACTGCTCTTTGCCCAAAAATTATAAAGATTGGGGAATGATAGTACCCATTAATTATGATGAACAACTTTCCCTAAGAAGCATATGAAAAAAAAAAGATACGCGTATAGCACCGTACACGTGTTAGAAGTAAAACTTCTGTAGCTAGATCATTAAGTGGTACCTATACTATACACCTATACCTACCTATACTAAAAGAGATTTAAATTTCCAATTTTGAGATCCAAACTCTGCTTCAAGTTACTTTTAAGTTTCAGACGTCAACTTAACTTAACTTAACTTAAACTTGTACTTACTTTTAATACGTCATGTCATTTATTTCCCACCATTCCTTATCTACAATTTGTCGCGCTCGTGGTGATATACTTAACTCATTCAATAGTGTCACTACTATTGTTCTGAGGTCACTACTATTTGCATCTCGCTCAGATTATATACCATCTGACGTCACGTCTTTTAGCCGTCTCGCTCAAATGTATGCATTGCTTTGCTTGTTTTAGAAATCCATATCGATCCGTGTGACATTGATGAAACTCTTTTCTTACAAACTGTATGGATCGCATCGCACAGCTGTCAAACATAAGTTCCGGTTCCAACAAAGAGGTTGAACGAAGTAGTTTTTGGTCACGTCACTGGTTTTGTTTATCCCAGCCAGCGGCGGCGGCGGCGGCGGCGCCATCTTGGCCATACCGGAAATCAAGAACTCGTGGAAGAATGCTTAAAATAATTTTTATTTCTTAACGTTTCATCAGGTTTTTCTCTCACTAATTAACATTCTTTATTGTACGAATGTATTATTATCTTATCTGATTAGTTAAAAACCGTATTGAAAATAGTTGCGGTTTTAAAAGTCTTCAGCCGACCCTGACGTCACCGATTCCAATTTCCGTTACATTTCTTAGCCACTCGTGATAGCACCCGGCTAGCAGCAATTGAAAAGCAAATATATGAATAACCCACAGTTGAGAGGTTAAATAAATTTAATCCCCGTGCCCCAAGAAGTTTTACTTCAAAAAAAATTTGGGTCTCCCATAGTAACTTGAAATCACCTGATCGGGGCAATGTACTGGGGGGCGAAATTTTTATTTTATTTGCGACTTTAAGTTTCATGGGAAAGTTTGTTCATAATGATGTGTACTATCATTCCCCAAAATATGGTCGGCTAATCAATATTGCTCTGATCAAATAAATTAATAGTGACAGTTGTTCAGAATGCTCTTATAGCCTCCTAAAGTAATAAGTCATATTTTAGACATAAACATAGACATACGTCTAATCACTGAACAGAACATAGTACATCAACAAGATAATTTAGAGGCAGGAAATAGACATTACATTATAGAAGAAAACATATTTACTAAACAAAAGAGAAAGATGATGTACGCATGCCTCGCCAGTGAAATGGCTCCGACTCAGCATAAGGCTACAACAGGGTTGCAGCGCTGATTTTCAGTCATTTTAGGAGGTTGTTAGGCAGAACATTCTGAACACTGTATCACAAGAATATTTTCCGAGCTAATTTATGGAAGATCTTTTTGTGCAAAGTAAGAAGATTTTCCATGTCAGCAGAAGGGAACATAAATATTTACGAAAATCTTTTTTTCAAAGAAAAATCACATTACCAAATCAGGATCACGACAAATCAGATATTGGAAGCCTTTTAGTAGCGGAGGCTACAGTGATTCCATACGTTCATTTACTCAAATAAACTTAGATACAGCTTAAGCGTTAAGCTTTGTACCATACGGGGTGGCAGACACACAACTGTGCCCACTTTTAGCCAGTTAACCAGTACTCCATTTTCCGTGCCAGAGGGCTGTAGTATACAAAATCTAGTCTTCATAGTTTGTTGTTGATTAATTTTAAACATGTCCGTCTTTTTAATCGTCTCGAAGCGTAAGATGGATAAGATTTTTCATATTATCATAATAAAATGGTTATTTAACCGGTTAACTCGAGCCATTGTCATTCTCCAAAATTATAAAAAAACATAAAAATTAGTTTGACAGTAGGTACCAACGTCAAAAATTAGACATTCATTGACGTCTTGGTACCCACTGTCAAAATAATTTTAATGTCAATATTGTTCCAAGGACTCTTTTTTCCTTACGCTACCGTGGGTGTTAATATTAAAACAATCACTTTTCTAGCAAGTTCGCTTGCAATTACATATATAGTTTTAAAACGTTTTAATAACATGTAAGCAATTAACAAATGATTATGATTGGCGTACAAAATACCCCTGCCGTATCCCACACTATTTTGAAGCCCCGCACTCAGGGTTAAGTTTATAAAAAATGGGCGAATAAAATCACACCCCCCTCCCCCCTATCGATCCCTATGACCCAATTATTTTTGGAGCGAACAAACATGATACTTGTATGTCGTGTGTTTGGAACAAGTAAAATAGAACCGCCTAAGAGTGATCAATTAATCATTGTATTTTAGTCCAGGAAACAATCCCGTGTGTCTTCACACTTGACCGACTTTGTTTTTTCTTTCGGTGTAACTATAAGATAAGAGTCTATCTAATTACTATTATCTAAAGCCAATGACGTGCCACTATTAACCAATCACGTGTCGCTATTTTTGATTACGTATTCATCGATTTTTATTCGAGTTAATCTTTTAACCTTGGATCAGCGTCTCGGAAACCAGGGTTTATTATTATGAGACACAGAACCATGAGAAACAGCATGCAATTTCAATCCTAAGCAAAAATAATAATTTTCATCAAAGACGCAAATGAATGCACATAAAATCTGAGATTAAGGATTAAGCGAACGGACAGCGGCTTCAGTGATAATAGTTTTGATGTAGCGTATGCGGTGAAAATCCGATAGATTACAGGCGATGTTCCTAATAATCTGCAAATTAGCTTTCCTCGTGTTTTTAAGGCTTCTATCAATGTCGTGATATTTTTGAGGTAAGTCTTTTCACTTGCACTGTCAGTTAGTACAAACATAAAGTATCGAGTAGAAATATACTATTCATAAATTTTAAATTTACATAATTTCATAATTTCTTTATCGCACACAAACAGTTACATAGGACAGTAAAAAAACATAGAAAACGTGTACAAAGGCGAGCTTATCTCTAATAAGAGATCTCTTCCAGCAAACCAAATAGGGATTAGACAGGTGGATTGCAGACCCATGTGTACAATACATATAATTATTACTTACAAATCAATAGACTACATAAACTAGTGCATACTTACATGTCTAATATAAGTTACTCTTATAGGAAAATAAGTGAAACATCGTCGATCAAACCAAATATTTCGTGTAGTTTTGAAAATGGTAGAGTTACACTCAGTTTCCTGGGCGCTGATTAAAGTTAACAGGTTGGTTAAATCATCTTCAGCCAATCACGAACTGCTATTATTCAAAATGACGGAACTTGATTGGCCGAGACTGATTTAACCAACCTGTTAACTTTAATCAGCTGATTAAAGCTGCAGCGCCCAGGAAACTGGGTGTTATTCTTTTCCTTAATTTAATCAGGCTACGTCGCATTAAATATTGGAGTATTTTGTTAAGGTTCGATTCGAATGGACCGGAAGGAATAATTGAAAATGAGCACCAATCACAGCTTTCAAATGGCGATCACATTCACTCACGTTTTTGCTAGTCGTACTTAGGCTATCTACATAAGAACTATATATAACCGGCCAAGTGCGAGTCAGACACGCGCACGAAGGGTTCCGTACGATTATCTATAAAAAAAAACGAAAAAATGTTGTATGGGAGCCCCCCTTACATATAAACTTTATTTTAATTTAATTATTTATTTTTAAAGTGAATAATATAACTCAATATTTTTTGAATATTTCAAGCGACTACCAGTTTACTATCAATATCGAGCAAAAGTAAGTTTTTAGTATATTTGAGCGGCAGCAGAAATTGTTCATGAGATGAAGCCTGGTGACAGACGGACAGACAGACGGACAGCGGAGCGGTCCCTTTTGGCACCCTTCGGATACGGAACACTATAGTAACTGTATATATCTCATGAAACTAATAGTATATATGGCATGGTTCTCGCGCCTTCGATATAAGGATATCGAGACCTATATTGACAGATTCCCATACAAAAATCACTCATAGGTGTAGATATCGTATATCGACTGCCCGAGAATCATGCCAATATTCTTTTACATGTTTTACATAGATATTATTCATGATGAAATTAAAGCCGCATAATTCTCTAACTTCCCCAAACTACAGAACTCAAGGATCAACTTGAAATCTGACATCCCTCGTCTGGTCATTTTAAAGTTTAATATAGTTTGTTAGTTATAGCTGACTAAACTTATACTTACTCACTGTAAGCACCGACCCACTGCTACTGCTAAGTAAACCCACAAATGTAGACCGTTACAAAATGCAACTTTCAAGTACAGGCTCAATAAAACAGTGTTGCCAACCTACACGTCACGTAACCCTAATAAAACGGTTAACAGTATCTCAATCCGAATGTTACAATGTACAAAGTCACATTTTCTGCGCACCTAGCTAGCAGGAAGTAACCTTGTACCGCAGTTAATGACGTTACGAAGAGATGCATAGATATTTTGTGATTACTATTCCTCTTAGTAAGAACCTATCAATCGATTGGATTTACCGGAGATAGTAAATCGTTGATTACTTTGAACGTTTTAGGTGAATTTTGGATTGGCTAAGGTTGAAACAAGGAGGGTGTTGTTGTGACATTTAATTAGTTTATCAATTTTTGGGGACTGATAGTACCCTTCATTTTGAACAACTTTCCCTGAGAAGCATTGGTCGGAAACAAAATAACTGATCGAGTCTTCCATAGTCTTATAATCGGTTGATCTGGTCAATGTAATGATGAGGGACATTTTTTTTTTTTTTTTCATTTTCCACCTATTTTTTTTTTTGGGAAATTTGTTAATAACGATATTGTTGGTACTATCTTTCCAAAAAAATATGGTCCGCTAATAAAATGTCACCCTTTAAATAAATAGGACAGAAAGGGGTATTCAGAGCTGACTGCCAACCTAGTGACACAGAAGAGATCATAGTACTCCGTACAGAACGGCCACTCCCTTCCCCGCGCTGATTCAGATACCGCACACCACCCCTGGCGTCAAAAGATTGGTTAGAGAATCAATAGACAGAGCTGAACGCCTGACGAGTGACGACGCTAGATAGTAATATCGCTGCATTTGCCGCGCCACCAGCCCTAGCAAAGTTTACGCACACATTTGCACGTATACAAACATCATTTGGTTATGTAGTAGTAATAGGTGATTATATTACGAGCGTTCTATGAAGTGTCCGAGGTGTGCTAGTGAGGCACTGAAAGAAGAAAACAAACAAATAAAGGTGTCTGGACGTTCTAGTGAGGAAGTCGTCGTGAGGATAACACCATTCCCTAACATCCTGTAATACCTCACACGGCTTGCTGGAAGAAATCTCTTATTAGAGATAAGCTCGCCTTTGTACATATTTTTCTATGTTAAGCTATTTTTACTGTCATGTGAGTACAATAAAGAAATTACGAAATTACGAAAATGAATACCTCAGGAATTTCTGAAGCACATTCGCAATGGCACATGCCACCCCCACGCTGGGATAAAGGGCCCCACTGTAGGATAAAGGACGTCTGAGGGCTTGTTTAGTGCCACTGTGTCTAATTACAAGGGCTCTGAGCTATGAGTACAGTGGGGATGAAAAGTTGTTATTTATTGCGCATTCATTTAGCACGAATTACATCTTGGCCCCACACTAGGAAAAAGTGTGATGAAATAAAAAATCTAAATAAAAATGACTATGTCACACCGGGCAAACAAGACATGCCTAGAATAGCAAGGTAATAAAGAAATAGTCCAAATGTTTAATACACTGCAAACCATTACTAACATAACATTGTGCCAAACATTTTCGAGAAAAGTTTTCTCATCAAATCCCAAAGTTAAAAGGTTGACCATCAATTCAAAAGTGTGTACAACCCCCTGAGAGTGACACAACACTAGAAAATTACCCGAAAACAGACACAAATATTAAATAATGTACGCAAGAAACGGAACTGCTTGTAATAAATTATTACTGACACTTTACATGGGTCCCGACACAGCGATAAATTAGTAAGACACAGCACTTTAATTACAATTTTCTGTGCATGAATTGGGGCTTCTAAATGGACGTGTCTGACTTAGAAAATGACACGAACACTGATTTAACAAAATTACATAATTTGTACTACATTTAGGTCTTCGAAGACTGCAAAATTAATATATCAAAACTCTAAGTGCTAGTCGAGGTCACACACACACTTTAGTGACACGAATTTTCCAATACGGGGTGGTAGAGGTGCAAATGTGCCCACTTTTAGCCAGGGCTAGCCCATTGCCGCAGATATGGGAGTAATGAAGGTTTCCTCACGATGTTTTCCATCACCGTTAGAACGTCCGTATAACTACGATAAATTACCTATCTATCTCATTGGTACATGGTCAGCACCGGGATTCAAACCGATTTTTTTGTAACATAGCTGAAAAAATTTGATTAGAAATTATGACGCTCTCTTGAAAGGGGATCCAGTTTATTACTATACACAATCCAGCACACCTTTTGGTACACTTTTTGTAACACCTTTTACATCGATAGGTTTAAGCTTGTTATAGTAATTTAGATTCATGTTTAGTTTTCCCGAATATCAATGGATAGACAGAGAAATAGGTTCAAAGTGTAGAATCACAATCAGCTAGAGTTACATTAATAGTTTGAATACTTCCGATCGATCGATCGCATTCAAACTGTAATCAAAATGTAGTTGCTTAGTTACAGAACTTTGCCACGAACTTTAAATAAATTGTTGCTAAAGTTTGCTAACAAATAAACAAACTATTCAAACAGACGTCCGATAAAACATTTAATTTTCATGGTGGATGAAAATTAGGTAACATCAAAAGATGTTTATGTTACCTTTCTCTGCAATAGGTTTTAAGTGTAACTGTGTTTGTGCGACGAGGCTGCTTTGATTGGTTAAAGGGCTAGCCTCACATCTTGAAAATTTAAGTATTAACTGGTTCGCCGACACATCTTATATAACAGTAGTTCGCCATTATTTTACACTTCATGTAGGTACGTGTGGTATGTCAAATGCATCAGTCATAGAGACAGATGAATCTGAGGATGGAAAGATTGGTCCTTTGGTAATACGACAGACTTCAGATTACGGGGCTCAAACGAAGTTGTACTATGTATGATAGATAAGTCAAATCACGACGTCATGTCCTAGATCTTATGAGTAACTTTCGGGATTATTCCAACTACCTACCTAGACAAACTCTCGGTAATTTACTAGGAATATTCCCATTTGCTAAATTAACCCACCACGGAGACACAAAATTGCCAGACGTCAAAACTTTTTCGAGTATAAGTAACCTCATTTCTGACTACCCACCTCAGATTCTCTAACTATGCGCTATTCAATAACTAAACTAGTATATAAGTCGTTACGAATATAATTGGTCACGCAGTCTGGTAATTTCTAGCAGTTAGATTTTAAGCGAAATTTCCAAACTACTTAATTACAGGCGCCAGTTAGAAGTTGAATAGTTCTGTAAATTGTTCGTGGAGGGGTGAATTCTTGTCATGGTTAGCGTGGTGTGATTATTTTTTTAACTTCTCATGTTCGTAAAGTTCGTCTTGATGTTGGGTATTAGTAGGCTGCATAAAAAACTTTTTATGCACTAGTCCATAAAGTAAAATCGTCGTCTAAATCTGTGACTCGACAAAAGTCGTCAGGTAAACAGCCACACTACCTAAGCTAAAGTGCCACTCACTGCCAAGTGTTAAAAAAATTATAGTGGCGGGAAGTCCTTATGTTTTTGTGTTGCAAT
This sequence comes from Argyresthia albistria, assembly GCA_963457715.1. Classification (NCBI taxonomy): domain Eukaryota; kingdom Metazoa; phylum Arthropoda; class Insecta; order Lepidoptera; family Argyresthiidae; genus Argyresthia; species Argyresthia albistria. The sequence goes on along the minus strand of OY735277.1, from coordinate 8,688,339 downwards.
TTTCAATTGTTTTTTGCAATATTTGTTTTTTTTTTGTTTCATTTCCTCACAATCGAAGTGAAAGGCAGAGTGTATAACTCGTACATAAAACCACCCGAGCCGCAAATGGTGCGTTTTATGCACTTGTTGTACAATCCATTGTAGTACTTCCAAAATCTAAGTTCATCTCACAAATCCATATCTCTTTGTTGCATTACCCTCAAATTCGGCATAATATTTAAGTCCATGTCAAACTTTGTGTAGCCGATGTGAATACGAGCGAGCGTAGCAGATTCAGATTGTATTCCGTTCCAATTATCGCCCTTCTTTTTATGTGGGATTTCTTTTTAAAAATACGGTAAAAAGGATCGTAAAAGGAGGCGGCGTATCATGATACGGAGTTGGCAAATAACACTGGCAGGCGAGAAACATGAAAAAAGAAAACACCTCTAGCTGTGTATTTCAAATTTCGAATCCAACTCCTGAGCCTGTTGGCTTCCGGTCGTACCGTCGCGTCGAGTCGTCATGCGACGGAGAGATTATTTTAATTTTCTTACTCACGGTGACAAATTGAAATGAGATCCAAATAAGTGCTAAATATGTAGATAATACAGAACTAAAGCTCTACTCCATTGGTAAAAATCATGTGGCTTGGCCTGTACCTAACTAATACAAAATAAACGGTCAAGTGCGAGTAGGACTCGCGCACCAAGGGTTCCGATCACACTTGGAGAGCGTTACACGTGTATTAGGTTTTTCACATAAAAAAAAAACAAGTATGATGTCACACATGTAAACGAAATTGAATATTTTAATAGAAAGACAGATTTTTACAGTTTTCAGATTTTTCCCTTTACTTGTGCTCTAAGACCTTGCTTTGTGCCAAATTTCATGATTGTAGGCCTACGGGGAGTACCCTAGCTTTTGGGTCCATTGCGATTACTATGAAAATCCAACAATTTTACTGCATAAACGGTCGTAGCGTTCGATTGCGTTGACCTAGAAGGTTCATTTTTTTCACAGGTATATGCGACCACAGACCTTAAAACAATTTATACCAATTGTATAAATTTCAGCTTGATACGTCCACGCGTTCTTGATAGTCTTGACACACAGACAGACGGACGGACGGACAACAAAGTGATCCTATAAGGGTTCCTTTTTATCTTTTAAGGATCGGAACCCTAAAAACGATGTACATGGAAGGCAGAGAAATCTACAAAACTTTGGCACCCATTTAGATCCCAATTCTTTTGTTGTAGGTAAATTTAGCTTCAATATTTTGTACTTATTCTCATACCGTCAAAGGTTACGCTCAAAATAGGCTCAACACGGGAACTTTGATCTCTAAACATACTATTTATAGGTAATAATGGCGTATACATGAGGAGACCTAATACTCAACAGTGGGTTCCCTGATAGGCTGATGATGATGATGGAACAATGCAGTCATAAATGCAAATAAAAGTGTATGGTTAACAAAAACATGATAAAAGTAGTTTGTAACGTCGCTGGTTCCCACACACGACGACGTATGATGCCGTAGAGCTAATTTGTAAAACATGTGGAAAGTAAATGTTTCATTGAATTTTTGAGTAAATGTGTATTTGGTATATCATGTTTTTTTTATTTATCATGCGAATAAAACTCTGCGTATTTTGCTGGAAGCTAATTGTGAGATACTTCTGCAACCACTGCAGAGTACGATTTTAGACCACCCCTAACTGCACAAAAAAACTACTTTACTTTCAAATCAAAATCTTATTACGCCAAACGCAATCTGCATCCAAACACAAAAAGACCCAAACAAAAAAAAAAACGCGTGTAGCACCGTACACGTGTTAGAAGTAAAACTTCTGTAGCTAGATCATTAAGTGGTACCTATACTATACACCTATACCTACCTATACTAAAAGAGATTTAAATTTCCAATTTTGAGATCCAATCTCTGCTTCAAGTTACTTTTAAGTTTCAGACGTCCGATTATTTGAAATTATTTTATACTTGTACTTACTTTTAATACGTCATGTCATTTATTTCCCACCATTCCTTATCTACAATTTGTCGCGCTCGTGGTGATATACTTAACTCATTCAATAGTGTCACTACTATTTGCATCTCGCTCAGATTATATACCATCTGACGTCACGTCTTTAAGCCGTCTCGCTCAAATGTATGCATTGCTTTGCTTGTTTTAGAAATCCATATCGACCCGTGTGACATTGATGAAACTCTTTTCTTACAAACTGTATGGATCGCATCGCACAGCTGTCAAACATAAGTTCCGGTTCCAACAAAGAGGTTGAACGAAGTAGTTTGAGTCATAGTTGTTTTTGTTTGTCCCAGCCAGCGGCGGCGGCGGCGGCGGCGCCATCTTGGCCATACCGGAAATCAAGAACTCGTGGAAGAATGCTTAAAATAATTTTTATTTGTTAACGTTTCATCAGGTTTTTCTCTCACTAATTAACATTCTTTATTGTACGAATGTATTATTATCTTATCTGATTAGTTAAAAACCGTATTGAAAATAGTTGCGGTTTTAAAAGTCTTCAGCCGACCCTGACGTCACCGATTCCAATTTCCGTTACATTTCTTAGCCACTCGTGATAGCACCCGGCTAGTAGCAATTGAAAAGCAAATATATGAATAACCCACAGTTGAGAGGTTAAATAAATTTTACCCCCGTGCCCCAAGAAGTTTTACTTCAAAAAACAACATCATGAAAACGTACGTTAACCGAGCTGTCTCACTTTGCGACCATTCCACGAGTTTTAATCCGGCAACTTTTTCTGCCGACTGTACCTCGGATTTTCGCTGGCACCGAGGTCGTTGCTTTTAATCTGGATATTGCGATGGCGACAATTTGAGACCGTGCGCTTATTCCGCTGAAATATGGATACCGGGTTCGAATCCTGGCCGGGGGAATAAAAATCTCGGCTGGATGTTTTGTTGCATTGCATCTTGTTTTGACGCTATCGAGATCATCTCCATAGTCGAGATTTTGGTTTTAATACCGCACATATGATAGAGATTTTCTTTTCTATTTTCTCCGTCGAAAACGATCTCATTTCATATTTATAGTTTCTATCTTTAATCTTAAGTTTTGGTAGAATCCTTACCTATTGCTTGTATTTGTGTGTATTCTTACAGTGAATAAAGGAATTATCTATCTAAGTATTTATTTTAATAGAAAACAGGATGAGATATCCCGTTTGGTCGTGAGGCGGTTTTTTGTGTTTAAGATGGACATATTCGGTATCTCAAATCGATGTTTCGACCATGGTTCCGACCTCGATCACAACAGAACGGCCAAAGCGGAAAACTTTGAAAATATTAATTCGCTGTCAGTTTTTGTAGTGTATGCTGTTCAGTTGGAGTAGATGGTGGCGCTATCGCTCATTCTACAGATAAGATGGTGGCACTGTAGTCTTACCTTCCAAGGAGTATACAAGAATACTTGGACTTGGCTTCTACTTACCTGAAAAGATAGAAAATACTTTATTAGTTATTTGATCTTCAAAGGAATGTATTCAAGATTCTCATATAATTTCATAACCTAACAGTACCCCACAATTATCGTGCCCACTTCTATACCTGTATTTCTAATTCAGTGCTAAAAACTTACTTACTTTATACTTACTTTATACTTTATTGCACAGAAAACATAATACTTACAGACACTTAATATTAGAAAAAAAAGTACAAAGGCGAGCTTATCTCTAATAAGAGATCTCTTCCAGCAAAGGTTACCTACCGGTAATGTTGGGGGGAGTCTAGAAGTTGTACAAAATCTAGGACATATGTTGAGTTTGTTTAGGGATCTTTATAGATAAATCTATGCAACCTTTAATATCCAAGTACCTGATAAAGTAGATAATTTTTACCTTTGTAGGTTACAATCATGGATTTCAAAAGGCGTAATTACTATCGAACTAAGCTGTCAGTTGAGAATAAAATTAAAATTATAATAAATTAAAGAATTAATAAATCAAACAAACTAGACACGCGGTCAGATTAAGTCTGTCTCTTAAGTTTTTACGCCCAAACCGCTGAGGTTTGATGAATTTCTTTAGAGAGAAAATGGAATCTCTGCCCAAAGCGGAAAAGCTGTCAGATCACTACCAATGTACAAATTGGCAAGAAATCCTAGAAATAAAATAATGGCAACAAAAGCGACCTAACCCCTCGTCTCAGTGAGAATGGCCGCTGCCAGACATCAATTGAAACGTAATTGTTATAAAATTAAATTGATGATGAACTGATGAACCCACTACTGGGTGTTTTGATTGACAAACCAAATATATCATTAAAGAAATCATGCAGTAGTCTGCAAATGTTGTCATCATTTTTGGTGAATAAATTTCATTTTCATTTTTTTATTTATTTCTTTCTTGCCAAGCTGTATAGTTATAACAATAAATAAACGATAAAGTGCGAGTAGGACTCGAGAACCAAGGGTTCCGATCACACTTGGAATGCCTTAACTGGTGTAATTAGGTTTCCGCATAAAAAAAAACAACTAAAGTATGATGGCATCCATGTAACCCAAATTACATATTTTTGCAGAAAGAGAGAAAATTGCAGTTTACAGTTTTTTCCCTTTACTTGTGCTATAAGACCTTACTTTGTACCACATGATTGTAGGCCTACGGGAAGTACCCTATAGGTTTTGGGTCCATTGCGATTACTATTAAAATCCAACATTTTTACAGCATAAACGGGCGTAGCGTTCAATTAGATTGTTTCTGGGACAGTTTCCCTAAAAATCCAACAGAAGACTCTGAAAGTGAACAGATTTTTAGAATATCCTATACTCTGTGGTAATTGTCAAAGTCAGCTCTCTAATTGTTTCACTGCTCTGTGGTTCTTGTAGCAAGAACCACAGAGCAGTGAAAAAAAGAACAGAGACACAGAACGCGACTCTGATTGTTTCTCTGCTCTGTGGTTCTTGTTACAAAAACCACAGAGCATTGAAACAATTAGAGAGCTGACTTTGACAATTACCACAGAGTATAGGATATTCTAAAAATCTGTTCACTTTCAGAGTCCTCTGTTGGATTTTTAGGGAAACTGTCCCAGAAACAATCTAATTGCGTGACCTAGACTAGAAGGTTGATTTTTTCACAGCTATTATACAACCATAGCAATTGATATTCAGCTTGATACTACGGCTTCTCGCTATAAAAGGTCTTGACACACAGACGGACAGAACGGACGGACAAAGTGATCCTATGTAAGGGTTCTTTTTTTTCCTTTTAGGGATCGGAACCCTTTATAAAGGCCTGACAAATAAATCCCTCATCATCAGTTCTAATAAAACACCTCAATTGTAATTTCGTAAACGCGCTGCGGAGAGAACGAAAAGGGAGATATATGTATTCATTTTAGCCCTCCCGTTCGAAATAAAGTATAAAGTCATCTTGTACATTGCAATAAGTCGCGTAGAGCTTGGAAAATGTAATTTTGGGAGACACTTTGTTAGGCCATTATCGCGATTTATAAGACTGCGGTTTTTTAACAACCCTTTTTCGCAAATGACGTGGCTGAGGCGCAGTAGTGCCAATGTAAAGACAGTTTAATAACCGACCAAGTACGAGTCGGACTCGCGCAAGAAGGATTCCGTACCATGATCTCCACAAAAAAATCACGTTAGTTGTACGGGACCAAACTTTCCTTTCGAAGAAAGAAAGAATTTTTGAAATCGTATCATAAATAGTACCAGTTTCGATGTAACAAACATAAAAAAAGATAAAAAAAAAACATACAACCGAATTGATAAGCCCCTCCTTTTTTGAAGTCGGTTAAAAACCCCTTCGGGAAAAGGCGTGACGCTATCTGATGTTTTGTTCAAAACATTATTCACACAATATTCCCTGCTTCCATTATGGCAACCATCAACTATTCTTTCAGCACACAGGCGCGAAAAAAACTAAAATAAATAACGCACATTACAGCAAATCCTCACAATAACGATAAGAGCGCACTAAATTTAATATATGGCGCGATATACGTCATACACACAAGGATTGTACGAAAGAAGGCATCAGTTGCGAAGAAGGATGCGTGCAGATAAACGGCTTTATCTGATTCCCTCATCATGGCTATCCAGCGGCTAGTCAACGTTGAAAATAGATATGCGTTGGTGGTGGTTTAAACATCTTTGTTGGATTGATGGAATGGGGAAGATATGAACTATGTGACCTATAAAAAACGTAGATACATACTCAATTTAATGCCGATATTTACTCCTCAGACACCATTTATCTGTCTGTTTAATTTAAATTTTAAAGGTACTTAAAATTCCAAATAAAGTTATAATGACTGTTTATCTGGGTCTTGAAAGACCGCCACTTAGAATATATACAGAAACTTTAATTCAGGTCATGTCAAAAACCAATAAAAAATGCATTAAAATCCGTCCATCCGTTTCAGCCCTTGCTACAGACAGACAGACAAACAGACTTTTCAAGCCTTTTACACCCCTCATTTTGTTCGGTTTTAAAACTAGGTACGTTTTATTTATGTTATCAAACTAATCAAGGCAATTTTTCTGGGTTACGTTAATTTTGTTATTGTTTTCTAGATGCCCCCAAATAATGTGATGTTTTATTACAAACGAACGAAGTCAGGATTATTCGAGAACTAGTAGAGACGTGAAATATTACATCAGCTCTTTCAGTGTTGCCTGTGAGATCCGTTTACCTGATAAATTGGATTCTGGCATTTTTTGGGTTTATTTGTTCTGGGGGCACGGTAGTGCCCCCGCCAAGAAGAGCGTTAATATTTCTTCTACTAACTTATTGTATTTATTGTCTATTTGACACTCTTTAAAGGTAGACCTGTCTGTCTCTCATTACTCTTTAAAATGTTTCCAAGAGAGGCAGTAGCTAATGTCCGAAGGAAGTACCTACAGAGCCCTTCACCTCCTCCCCGGATGGTGCTTACGAGGAACAACAACACCAACATTTCCAGGTTCTTAAAAGATACAAATACTACGTGTACATGAACAATTACATGTTCTTTTTCCATTACACGCCCAATCGCTTAAGGACAGAAGAGTCCTTTGAAAAATATTGACATTAAAATTATTAAAAAAAAGACATTAAAATTAGTTTGACAGTGGGTACCAAGGCGTCAATGAATGTCTAATTTTTGACGTTGGTACCCACTGTCAAACTAATTTTAATGACAATATTTTTTCCTTTTCGGCCAGGAGAATGACAATGGCTTGACTAAGGGGGTGTGTCTGTATTCTGTTTTTGTGCAAGAAGTATAAAATTTAGTTGTAACGCCTGCTTTTAGCATCACCGTTCTATCTATTTGACTAACTAACCGTCCGTCATTTGAAAGACAGTTAGACCTAACACAGTTACAATGTTACAATGCAACTGTACAGGGTGCCACAGTAACGGGTCCGTGAGAAACAATCGGGGTTCAAAACACTAACACAATAACGCAATTCAATGTATGGGAAATCCGACTAATGATTCAGACCGCGCGAAATTTCTTTGCCTCCGAACAAAAGGTACGAACGAGGAAGTGAGACGTCAAAAGTCGGTTGAGAGAGAGAGATAACATTTAATTTAGAGACAGAAATATTTGACGCGGTCTGTAATGATGGCTTGATAAAATGACGAGGAACTTTCTTATGGAAACCTGTTGATGAAATGAGGAAATGGGTGTCTTGAGGGCTTACTATCATTCCGTCACGGCAAATACTCTGAAAATACCATAGTTATTAAGTATGAAATGATTTTTTCTGGAAGAAAATGCCGGGTTTTTTTCAAAGGGTATTCTATTCTCAAATCGCAGCTGATGTGTGTGTGAATTACGATTTTTTGTTACATGGATGAAAAATAATGAACTTTTACTACCTCACGACATCTTGAAATGTGTGGCTTTATACAAGAGACTATCTGCCACCCAGTGTGGGAAAAGAAATAACACTATGTTTGTTTAATTTGCAATTAGGTACCTGTTTAAGCAGAGTCAGCGGATTCGAACCTATACTGTCCTGCGAGAGAAGCAAGAGTGACTAGACCACGTAGTTCTTCTATTGTACGTATTTATGTAAGTATTTCTCATAACTCCATGTTTTATTTACTCTATAGCAAAATACGATATTTACATGCGGAGCAGGTTCGCACCGAACAAAGCATTTTGCATTTTATATTTGTATACTGGCAACTCCAGTGTATGAAGCTGGAGTTGCCAGTATACAGATAAAAAATGTTGCCCTTACAAATTCTGTTCAACACTGCGTCTAGGATACTTTTCATAATGTGATTACGGGTGAATTCATGTAGTTAGCATTATCGGATGCACTAAACGTAATGGAAAACATCGAGAGGAAACCTTGATTACTCCAGAGCTGCGGCGATGGGCTAGCTCCCTGTCATGCAAAATTTAGTTTTGAACTGGAGCTGAAAGTTGTAACACAGCTAAACATAACATAAACATAAACATTTACATACATTGCTTCTGGCCCCACACTAGGATGACGCGCAGCAGAGGCTTAGTTCATTAAATATTCCCTTGTAGCCTATTCACTCGAGCCATACGATTAAATAAACTAGGATACCCTGTGTCGTGGGAACCAGAAACAGCGACATCACAAACATGTAAACATCCAAGACCGGGGGTTCTTTTTTTGTCCCCAGCCAGGAGTCGAACCCGAGACCTATCGCATAGCAACATAACATTGCGTCACACCTTTTCACATACGGTGCAACAGAATCACAGTTGTGCCCATATTTCAACAAGTTATTATATTATACACGACATTCATATAAACACTATTTTCCCCAAACTGTGTGATAATGATAAAAGAACAGTTACGCAAGTTATTTCGATTAAATATTCATATAATTATAACTAACTAGCTGACCCGGCAGACTTCATACTGCCTCAATTTAATATGAACTTTATTGAATAGCAATAAAGTTCAAATTGACTCTAGAAAACGTTTGTATGGGAAATAGAAAAGGGCTGTTTTTAGGGTTTTCCCGGAAATTATTCGATTTTTTCTCGCCTTTTAAACCTTCCCTAGACCTCCACGAACATTTCAAGACTAAGATAAGATAAATCCGTTCAGCCGTTCTCGAGTTTTAGTGAGACTAACGAACAGCAATTCATTTTTATATATATAGATTATTTCAAACTCCAACGAATCACGCATTCCACCTCAACAAACAAATTATCAATTACTAACTAGCAATTGTAACGAAAACGTTTTCACGGTTACCGGAGCACGAAAATGCCATACATCACACGAGGTTCACACCTTTGATAACGAGTAGTAGTTACTCTAATAACAACGTTATCGTTGCGTGGTGATCGCTCGTTATAGTGTAGCAGCCTTTGATATATTAGTGTGAATGTCGGTGACTTGTAAATTGTTAACCAATTAAACAATAAATATTTAAAAAATTGCAAGCACTGTCTCCACATAATTATATCCTGATTTATAAACAGATATAACAGCAACAAAAGATTGAACTTAGAAAAAAGCCACGTATTTCACGATATTATATAAAATGCGTATAATATTTCTTGTCAATGTATTTTTTTATGTTTCTGTACGATAAAGAATATGAAATAAAAAATAAATATGTTGAGTTCATTGGAATCATTAAGCTCATTGAAAACTCATTGAAATCATAATTAACTAACAGTGGTTCTCCCCAAAAGGAGTGACTTTTATTGATCAGTTACCAACTTATATGTTATTTTTTTTATTAAAATTAAAGGTTGTACAGTGGTACATAATTCCTCTATTTAAGTTGTTAACAACACGTGTTGTCGTCTGTCACCTCATACGATAATAAATAAATATAGAAAAGTTCTTTCAAAGTTATTCAATGAGCCATACATATATGGGTGATAGATTAATTAATCTATTTTATAGTTTGGATACTTTATACGACGAATTGGTTTTTTTCTGTCATGTTGTACGAATTTACTTTAAATAAATAAATAAATAAAATAAATAAATTATGTGAATAAACATGTCACATACTACAATCACCACACATAATACATAATGCTTAGATCTTTGTGCTATGCTGGTCAGAGCGAACATTTTTTTACGATCAAATGGTCAAGGGCCTACCGAGCTACTTTTTTCCGCTTTGCTGGGCAGGTAGTATGCCATATGGCCATATCGCACACAATGAGTGATTAAGAACTAGGGGGTGGACAGGGGGCGCCACATTCTGCGGTGTAATGTCAATTAAATAATTACGTCAAAAGCCGCGTGATCTTTCTGTATTTGATAATTTTTACAGATATAAAAGCCTGATCTTTAAGAAATCAGACAGAATAATTTGTGAAGTTTTAAAAATTGGTAGAGTTATTCTTTGAGGTGTCCAGATGAAGATTTTTTAATTTCCAAAACACTGTATATTTCATACAGATGTCGTTAGTGTCGTTAATATTATATTGACGTTGACTAAGTAATAAGTAAGTTGACTAAGTAATATGTATGATTTTATGGTCAATAAAAACTTTGAACTGAACTGTTAACCCGAGTTTAGCATTAACTCGCATTCTAGCTAATCGCACTAACATAAATTGTTTATTTATGAACTCCGACACACAATAACATTTCATTAGCACACAGACAATTTGAGGAAACAAAATGTCTGTGTTTTGCATTGTGTTACTTTTATTTTCTTTTTTATGAGTTTTCTATGTGTTTATGCTGATAAAGTAATCAATGGCGTTCTATTCCATTCTATTCTAAAATCTATTTAAACGAGCTTCCTTATGTTATGACTATGAGTAAAACATACATCTATAAGAAGTCGACTCCGTTTTCTCATTTTACACAGTATTATAATATCCTGTGCAGATGCATTATACAGCCATCATACACATGCTCGTAAGTTCCAATGCATACTCCACACTCCACACTCCACACCGGAAACACGTCATAACTTCACACACAAGACGAATTTCGCATTCGCGAACTAGACGCGGGATAATGTCTGCGTTGCGAATTTTGAATGTCAGCCCTAATTGTCACCATTCTGCGAATTCTGCGCCCGGGTTGTGTTGTGGTGTGGTTTTAGGTCCAGCGGTAGCGACTTTGTTCGGGCTTCCGTCACACCTCGGACACTCCATAGAACGCTCGTAAAATAATCACCTATTACTACTACATAACCAAATGATGTTTGTATACGAGCAAATGTGTGCGTAAACTTTGCTAGGGCTGGTGGCGCGGCAAATGCAGCGATATTAAAGTATACGCGTCGTCACTCGTCCGGCGTTCAGCCCTGTCTATTGATCCTTTAACCAATCTTTTGACGCCAGGGGTAGGGTGCGGTATCTGAATCAGCGCGGGGAAGGGAGTGGCTGTTCTGTACGGAGTACTATTATCTCTTCTGTGCTTCCGTGTATCTGATGACACGTAGCCTGACGACCTCTGTGGCGCAGCGGTTGCGCATCTGCCTACCATGCGAGAGGTCCCGGGTTCAAATCCCGGCTGGGGACAAAAAAACCTCAGATCTTGGATGTTTACATGTTTGTGATGTCGCTATTTCTGGTTCCCACGATACAGGGTATCCTAGTGTGGGGCCAGAAGCAATGTATGTGCCTGTATGTAGATGTTTGTTTGTTTGTAGCTTATCTTCGTCGTTATTCATTAGCATTTCATCTCCTTCCTCTCCTTATCTTATTATCCTTTTTATCCTTCCGTGACATCACGTGTTTTTCATAGCATAATAATTTTAAGTTATCTGTATATTGTTTCACAATAATTTCGATTTCTGCGAGTAAAGTATGATTACTTAATCGTTGGAGTATCGTCGTAATATCTTAAAAAGTCGTGGGCGACAATTAATCGTATCGTCCTAATGGGGACGCCTCCATTTAAATATACAAGCCACGTTAAATAAACGGAAGTATCTAAACTACTATCTGTCGTGTCGTCATAGTGGACACTTGCCCTTAGGTTTAGGTTCCGGCTGCTATCGCTAAATACTAAAGAGCTTATTACATTACGCTGTCGGCAGGGCCCTGTCTGACTCACTGTCTGAGACGTCTATACAAATCGTGCCCTGCCGACAGCGTAATGTAATAAGCTCTTAAATCCGGCCGTCGTCATCCGTGAATTTCCGATCATAAATCTTCATCCGTACTTTCACGGGTATGGATCGTGCGCAGTGTAAAACTGCTCTTGTTCGTTCCAAAAGCCTATTTTTCAATCCGAATTCCAAATTCCAAATTATTTATTGCTACATTGTGGTTGTAGAGTTCTTAAAGTAAGGAGGTCCCGACAGTGGACCCTGTAAGGGCACTGCAATTTCCTACAAACTAACTTATATCTAACACTGAGTTTCATATTATCATAAACGTACCTGTACGTACAATCCGCTTTTGCTCATCGCCACCGCTCGCTCAGAAACCACGGAGCGGAGCTGTCACAGTAAGCGCGATGAGCGTCCGGATAACGTTTCGGTTGATATTCGCTTTTGTGCGTCCAAATCTATGTATTTATGTTACCCCCGGGTCTCTTTAGTGACGTATTAGTAAATGTATGAGGGTAGTTAATTGACGTATTTGTAAATGTGTGGGTCGCCTCGTGGGGTTTGATTAGGGCCTTTGGAATCGTAGTTTGAGGAAATTCGGGCGTTTTCCCTTTGTCGTCAGTTAGTTGTCCGTATCGAAAACTATATTTAAGTAAGTAGGTTATTTAACTATACAAACATGCTCGAATATTTTCACAACGCTTTATAAATTGTAACCGATTAATGGTACTCCAGGCCTAAAAAACTCTATTACAATAATAACTCCTTCCTTTATGATAAATCTCTATAATTGTGATATTTTGTAATTAAATAAATAGTTTATCAATCCATGTTTTGTAAATTACTGTTTGTTACCTGAATAAAAAAAAAAAATAGACTTAGGACGTGCTAAGGACAAGACTTTTAAATATTTCGATACTTCTATTCAAATGAACATTGAGATCTTACCTCTAATGAGTACTTACAAATCGCAATAATTACGGGCAGAAGTCAATTTTATACACAGTTTTATTATCTCACTCCGCACCTAGCACAATATACCCGCGACATGTATCCCCCGCCGCCGCCGCGGTTCCGGGTACTTGGTACCCTTTATTCAATTGCATCAAATTGCGTTCGCGAATCAAATTTTCCGCCGCGAGCGCCCTCTGTGTAATCGCATCAGCAACGCGACTTGCGACTGCTTCAGAGAGTTTCAGGGTTTCGCGGGGATCAAAAAAAGGTGTTATAACTTTTCTTATTTGAGGTGGCAGAGGGACAGCAGCGCTCACTTGTTACCTAGTTTTCCGAGAACTTAAAAATCGTGGGAAAGCCCCTTGTAACGCTAAATGGATTAATTAATCACTGGCTGGACGTGGAAGCCACTATCTGCCACCCCGTATGGGAAAGGCGTGACACGGATGCTCTAACAGTGATGGAAAACATCACGAGGAAACCTTCATCACTCTATAGCTGCCGCGACGGGCTAGCTCCCTATCACGTGAAATGAAGTATTGAAAAACTGGCTTAAGTTGGGCAAATTTGTGCCTCTGCCACCCCGTATGGGAAAAGGCGTGATGCTATGTTATGTTTTTATGTAACTAAATTACTATGTTTTTATGTAACTAAATTACAGATGCTGCATATTCCACGAGCCACATTACAGCTGCCATTTTGGTATTCACACTCTAAAGAAAACTAGACGCATTCTGCATTTCAGGCAAACGTTTGCCGTTTATCTCACAGACGCCAGTGTATTTCCCTGCGGAACCCAAATGACAACTACTACAGCGATATGTGGTCGCTGTTTCTTTAATACCACGACCAGAATAAGGATAAACTTTTGGCTGAATGAATAAAGTAAAATATACCCTTTCTCTTATTCTGAAGGATATTATTGAAAGGAGGCGAGGGAAAGTAAAAAGGAAAAATCTATCTGCTTCCAAAAATAAAACTCATGTCACTTAAATGTCACTGTAATTTCCCGGACGAGCGATGACAACTTGACGTAACATTGAATGAATACCTCTGCGAATAACTTTGAAAATTATTGGCACAACCTCTGTGGCGCAGCAGTTACGCATCTGCCTACCATGCGTGGTCCCGGGTTAGAATCCCGGCTGGGGACAAAAAAAAACCCAGGTCTTTGATGTTTATATGATTGTGATGTCGCTGTTTCTGGTTCCCACGACACAGGGTATCCTAGTGTAGGGCCAGAAGCAAATATTTGTGCTTGTATGTACTTATGGTACGATATGCGCGCTATTCGTGCCCGATAAATATCTCCGCGCGCGCAGGCACCAGCAGCTATTAGCAGGCGGCATGCACAGCACGGTGACGCGCCAGCTGTCTCCGCTGGTGAGAGCGCGGAACAGTCTCAACGCTCTGTTGGCTGCAGCACCTCTGACTGACCTGTTTGGTGATGCATGGAGGAATATTGTGCGAGAATGTGGGAGGTTTTGCGAGATGAATGTGTGACTCTGGCTATTTAATTTGTAATATGTATAATTCACTTTGAATTGAATTTTATTGACATAGTTGACATTTAATAATTGAATAATTCGTAATTTAATTTTTATATTGTTAATTATCCTTTGTATCTCATTATTATTCTGCACGTGTATGACGATTTAGAAGCATTTCTGTTATGTTGTACATGTTAATTTGACAATAAATAAATAAATGTAAATGTTTATGTTTATGTCACGTTTAACACTACCATATAACCACACATTTCTCTATGAAATGCGCAGCCAAAAACACATTCCGGAAACATGTCAGCAGCAGAAAAGCGAACAAGAAACCAGCGAAATTAGACATTCTCCAGCGTTCATCCGAAATGCCTCAGCTTACAGGACCCAGTGTATTTCCCTGAGGTACCCCGATGACAACGGCCGCGTGAAGAATGGCCGCCAGAGTGGTCGTCTTTTGTTTATTCATGGTCATTTTTAACTTGACTTCTCTCGTGCTTAGGAGACAGAAGATTATTGTGTGGGGTGAGGAGTGAATTTAGAATGGTTATTTAAATCATTCTAGGTTTCAGAGAGATATACCTATTGAATTTCTGGTCTGTGTCGCTATGGTTGTTTTATTAAATTTTTAAACCAAACGAAATCGTCATTGGGCTGTATCTCATCGTAGGTAAAGAGTCCCCAAGGACACCAGGGACTATTTTTCTTTACGGAACCAGTCGTGAATGAGTCTGATTTCCGCATAACTGTATTTTTTTCAAACAATGACATATTGAAGTCTTTTTACATTCGGAGTCGCAGAGGCACAGCAAAGACCTCGTTAATACAGTTATTCAACACGAAATTTTTCTCATAATTTTCTATCGGCGTCAACCAATTGCAATTTTCCGAAAAATGCGAACTGTTTTCGTTTTGAAGAGCAAGTCTAAAACTAATCTCATTTATTAAATCCCCGGATCAACACAGAACGCTGTTTCAGCATTTAGCAATTTACCAAACTCACACTTTCGAACAAATTCTATAAGTTCCAGTAATCCTTAGTCAAGGCGAGTTGAGTTTTCTTTACGTAGAGCAAAGTTAAGTTATTTCTCGTTGGAAAAGTATCGAGCTATTGAAAGTCAGATCTTGCGTAGAACAACTTAGAGAATATCGCATGAGGTTACTGCTAAATTCTACCCTTTTGTTACTTTGGAGTTTGCATCCGAGTTAATCAATGAACGTTACGCCAAAACTTTTTCTATATGAGGTGAAAGAGGCACATTATCGCACACCTTTGGTACGTTATACAATACAAATTTTTACGTGTAACGGGACTGTGAACTCTTTACTAGAGGTCCACTCCACTGCTATGAACATTACTTATTTGTCTAATCTAATATCAGATTCCCGATTGCTACTTTACGTGAGAATGCTGGAACTCCGTTTAAGTTCGTATGTACACCAGAAAAAACATAGGTTTATTTAAGACTTTAGGTTATAATCATAGTATTAGGACTAGAAATAGAAATAAGATTGCTATGCCCGCGTTCAGACTCAGTAAGGTTGCTCACTCTTTTATGGGAGTATGTGTTAGTTTTTTATAATAAAATACCTAATGAAGCAACGGACCTACCAGAAAGGGGTTCAAATGTCAAAAACGGCCTATTGAAGAAGTCTTATTACAGTGTAAAAGAATATTTAGATGACAAAACTGCATGGTCTTTACCATCTCAGCGCACAGAAATCCAAAGAGGGGCGATGGACTGAGTCAGTACGTCTCTCCTCAGTGTATTTCCTTAGACTTAAGTAGAAATACATAACATTGTATTTTCTCCTCAGTGTATTTCCTTAGACTTAAGTAGAAATACATAACATTGTATTTTTAAGGCTCTGATATTTTAAAAGAGGTACGGGGGAGTTTCTTGCCCTTCTTTGCTCCATCCCTAAGCCCACAACTTCAAAACGGGCGGTAGTATACAAAAATATTAATATTACATTGACGTTGACTAAGTAATATGTATGATTTTATGGTCAATATTTTTTTTGAATCGAATTGAATGATTCGTAAGAATTATCATTAAAAAGTGGAAAAATGTGATTAGAATTGTGCCACGGGGCGGCCATTTGGGAAAAGGTGTATCGCTATTTTTAACCGACATGACAAAAGGAGGTTTACAATTCATCAGGTTTTTTAAGTTGTGCCCCGATAGAGCCTAGACGGATAAACCGATTTGTTTTTTTTAAAGAGTTTACCTTTCAATTGGTCCCATTGACAACAACAGGTCAGGATCTGATGATGGGATCCTGAAGTAATTGAGGGAATTCTTAAAATATTATAGGCAGACTTAATGTGATTTTTGTGTATTTCATAATAACTCGTGCATTGTAACCATAATTTGTGATGCGGAACTGACGGTGAAGACCACACATGGCCATTAAGACTGCTAAATACTAGGTACAAATACAATCTACTATGTGTGGCTCACGGGCAACGCATAGTCTAAACCGGAGGACCTAGAGCCATGAAACTTTGTACACGGGTTCCGTAGCATAGGGAGGGGGGGGGGGATTAGGGGTTTAGTTTGTATTAAACACAAAAAGCACCTGACATTGATATCTAATCAAATAGGGTTTCTCGAAGTCGTTTTTGAAGTAAAACTTCTTGGGGCACGGGGGTAAAATTTATTTAACCTCTCAACTGTGGGTTATTCATATATTTGCTTTTCACTTGCTACTAGCCGGGTGCTATCACGAGTGGCTAAGAAATGTAACGGAAATTGGAATCGGTGACGTCAGGGTCGGCTGAAGACTTTTAAAACCGCAACTATTTTCAATACGGTTTTTAACTAATCAGATAAGATAATAATACATTCGTACAATAAAGAATGTTAATTAGTGAGAGAAAAACCTGATGAAACGTTAACAAATAAAAATTATTTTAAGCATTCTTCCACGAGTTCTTGATTTCCGGTATGGCCAAGATGGCGCCGCCGCCGCTGGCTGGGGCAAACACTGGCAAACAAAACCAGTGACGTGACCAAAAACTACTTCGTTCAACCTTTTTGTTGGAACCGGAACTTATGTTTGACAGCTGTGCGATGCGATCCATACAGTTTGTAAGAAAAGAGTTTCATCAATGTCACATACGGGTCGATATGGATTTCTAAAATGATGAACGAATCGTTTTGTGGCCGGTAACTATGGAATAGGTACCTAAAACGCGCAGCGTAGTCGCGCAACGGGCAGCTAGTAATCGCATAAAGTCACTTAGAATCATCCAAATGTGATATTTAGTTTTCAAGCAAATTCCGATGTGATGGATGGCTGCATTAAGACTTCTTGAAAACAATAAGTAGGTACCTAGAACTGTTCTAAAGCCACTTTTTATTATATAGTGCAGTTCAAGTCACAAATTAGCAGTTTAGCTACTAAGTACGTGTTATACCTACCTATTTAATGTTTATCTGTAGTAAACGGCCAAAGCGAGGTCTACAGTTTACAGAGCCATAAGTTTAATGGCTTATTGTTTCGCTTATTTGTTTGTATGTAATTTTTGTAATACATATTTTAAAGTTGAATTGTTGTTATAACTGTTGAAATTATACGATTTTGATTTTAATAAGCTTTTGTAATTTTAAAGTTAATGCTTCATGCCAGTCAATAATGTTGAAGTAAAATATAAAAATCGAGGTATGTCGTATGGCGGACTAAGGAAAGGTCAAGAATAAAATTAAATAAGAGTTACGTCATCGCTTCGCGATGAAGTAACCCTAAAAAATCCTAGCAAAGTAGGTATGTATAGGTTAGCGGGGGTAGCATAAGGCACGCCAGTCACCCCAGCCACGCATTTTGTCACAATTTAATGTCATATCATAATGAATGCGCGCTATTTTATGGAGAAACATCATTGAGACGCGAAAGAAGTTGGCAATTTGGCAAAATGACTGCCCCAGACATGTACAAAGACTTCTCAACAGCCAATTAATAGCATTTAAATATTCTCTCATAAATTACTGCGTCTTTAGTTAGTTTGTAGAACTTGAAGGAAATGATTAAATAATTAAGAGTTGTCACTTCATACTCTATGATTCCGCCATTGATTAGTGACTTTTGCCATCGTTAAAAATAACATGCAACATAATTGCCAACTAGCAAAACTGTTGAAAACAGGAGGTTTCCAGAGGAGTGGCTAGATGGCGTTATGTTGCATGTTATTGCAAAATGGTGCTTATTTCTAGCGACGGCAAAGGTCACGGAATCATATTGGAATCACGGAGTATTGAGTAACAACTCTTATTTACCTATATTTAATTTTGTTTTTCTTCAAGTTCTACAAACTAAATACAGACGCAGTAAATTAAATTTATGAATGAATATTTAAATGCTATTGGCTGTTGAGAAGTCTTTGTACATGTCTGGGGTAGTCGTCCATATATTGATTTAGCCATCTTCTTTGTCATTTATCTGCGCGACTGAGGTGAGTGGCAAGCCTTATGGTAGCCCCGTACTCGATCAATTAAATAAAGGGACTGGGCACAGAGACAAGCAAAGCAATGCATACATTTGAGCGAGACGGCTTAAAGACGTGACGTCAGATGGTATATAATCTGAGCGAGATGCAAATAGTAGTGACACTCTTGAATGAGTTAAGTATATCACCACGAGCGCGACAAATTGTAGATAAGGAATGGTGGGAAATAAATGACATGACGTATTAAAAGTAAGTACAAGTATAAAATAATTTCAAATAATCGGACGTCTGAAACTTAAAAGTAACTTGAAGCAGAGATTGGATCTCAAAATTGGAAATTTAAATCTCTTTTAGTATAGGTAGGTATAGGTGTATAGTATAGGTACCACTTAATGATCTAGCTACAGAAGTTTTACTTCTAACACGTGTACGGTGCTACACGCGAATATTTTTGAAGTAAAACTTCTTGGGGCACGGGGGTAAAATTTATTTAACCTCTCAACTGTGAGTTATTCATATATTTGCTTTTCAATTGCTGCTAGCCGGGTGCTATCACGAGTGGCTAAGAAATGTAACGGAAATTGGAATCGGTGACGTCAGGGTCGGCTGAAGACTTTTAAAACCGCAACTATTTTCAATACGGTTTTTAACTAATCAGATAAGATAATAATACATTCGTACAATAAAGAATGTTAATTAGTGAGAGAAAAACCTGATGAAACGTTAACAAATAAAAATTATTTTAAGCATTCTTCCACGAGTTCTTGATTTCCGGTATGGCCAAGATGGCGCCGCCGCCGCCGCCGCCGCTGGCTGGGATAAACAAAACCAGTGACGTGACCAAAAACTACTTCGTTCAACCTCTTTGTTGGAACCGGAACTTATGTTTGACAGCTGTGCGATGCGATCCATACAGTTTGTAAGAAAAGAGTTTCATCAATGTCACACGGGTCGATATGGATTTCTAAAACAAGCAAAGCAATGCATACATTTGAGCGAGACGGCTAAAAGACGTGACGTCAGATGGTATATAATCTGAGCGAGATGCAAATAGTAGTGACCTCAGAACAATAGTAGTGACACTATTGAATGAGTTAAGTATATCACCACGAGCGCGACAAATTGTAGATAAGGAATGGTGGGAAATAAATGACATGACGTATTAAAAGTAAGTACAAGTTTAAATAATTTCAAATAATCGGACGTCTGAAACTTAAAAGTAACTTGAAGCAGAGTTTGGATCTCAAAATTGGAAATTTAAATCTCTTTTAGTATAGGTAGGTATAGGTGTATAGTATAGGTACCACTTAATGATCTAGCTACAGAAGTTTTACTTCTAACACGTGTACGGTGCTACACGCGTATCTTTTTTTTTATTTAAGTTTTAATTTTTGTTGCAATTATATCTATTTGGTACATTATGAATTCGACCACGCGTTTCGGATTTTTAAATTTGTATCTCTTCTATCGATATGACTCGGGTACGTATGTCAATTCAGTGAAAATTCTGTGTATTGTATCTTTATATCTTATCACTCGTTCCTTACCAGTACCCGGTTGTATTAAGTCACGCCCGCAGCTCTGCTTGGCTTTAACTTAGAAACTTTTATGACAATCTTCCCTGTCTTGGGTAAGTTTGCGCATAAAAACTCTTTGCACTAGTGCTGTCAGTTTGAACCGGGTATTCGGTTACCCGAAACTAAATTCTTGTTCTAGCTATGATTCATGATTGAATTACGAGCATTTTTTTTTAAATAATAATAACATTCTTATAGCCTGTTTAGCCTAGCCATCAGCAAGCCTTTAGGTGGCAAGTAATCCGTAATTACGACGAGACGATACTGTAGTGTTGTCTGCCCGTGCATGTGTTGTTGTTGGATGAGTAGCCAGAAGATAAACCGCCAAGGTCACTTTAAACGATTCATTCATTCTTAATTTCATGTAAGTCACAGCGCGTGGCTAATGGCTAACTGGCGACTCAAGCACCGATATGCTTTCAATGCATTTTAGTTGTAACTATAGGTACTGATGTACGTAACCGTACACTTATACTGGGGTTATACGGACATATTGATACAGTTACTTAGTCTTCGTCCAGCCACCTTATGTTTTACTACACTAGTATTACCCGAACACCGCGAAATTCGGGTTATGAAGCAAAACCCGGGTAATAAGAGGACTGCGCACTATGAACGAGACAATTTTCTGAGCTGAGAAAACCAGACTTCTTGCAAAATGGTGTCTAGTTTCTTAGACGTTGTTCATTTGTTTAAAAGTTT
The DNA here is from genome assembly GCA_963457715.1 of Argyresthia albistria. Taxonomy (NCBI): domain Eukaryota; kingdom Metazoa; phylum Arthropoda; class Insecta; order Lepidoptera; family Argyresthiidae; genus Argyresthia; species Argyresthia albistria. The sequence goes on along the minus strand of OY735277.1, from coordinate 8,667,152 downwards.
AAAGAATAAAGACATTAAAGGTATGACACTGTACAGTGCCACCATCTTATCTGTAGAATGAGCGATGGCGCCACCATCTACTGCAACTGAACAGCATACACTACAACAACTGACAGTGAAGTGACGTTTTCAATTTTCATAGTGGCGTCAGTACTTTCCGCTTTGGCCGTTCTACAGATTAGACGTAGGCTCTGTAGAAGGTTTAAAAACCAGTTTATTCAGTCCCTGTCTGTTTACTATTTCATGTTGGTGTCAGATTTGCTTCTCGCACAGCAGAAGCTGGTTCCAATTCGGTGCTGACCATGTACCAATGAGATAAGTAATTTATCTTCTACAACGTTCTGACGGTGATGGAAAACATCGTGAGGAAACTTTCAATCTCCATAGCCGCAGGGCTGGGCTATCCTTCTGTCATGCATAGAGTATTGAATAACTAGCCAAATGGCACTTCTATGCCTCTGCCGCCCAATAAGCGAAAAGGCGAAGGATTTCATATGGTGTTATCAAAATGACCTATTAATGCCTCTGACACAGTAGCCGAAACAAAAGAAACGGACTCCCATCCGGTACACGTCTCGGCCACATGTTGCTGCCCGCACGATCATATATTTATAGAGATAAGCTCGCCTTTGCGCACTGTATGTTATTTAAGTTTTATTATTAAGTTACTGTGCCATAAAGAATATGAATAATGAATATATTTAATTAAACTATTAGAAATCGTGTCATTTACTGGTGGGAAGTATCTACTCATCTTATGTCACAGGGCTTGCCCTTTTTTAGGCAGTAGAGATCATCCCTTGTTCTTTACTATGTAAATAACAAGTTTATATGTATATTTTTCTGAATAAATTATTATTTCATTTCATACGGTGTGCGAATACCGCGGACGCTGCTAGCATCTAGTAGTTGTCGTAAATATGAAATAATCTACGAGAGTAATAACTCTTTAATACGACCAGGCAGGAATGCAACCGCACAAGTTGCAAGCACAAAAACATTACCGTTATCGCGGCGGCCGTCTGTCTGTCAAATGATTACCAACGGACTCAAAGGAGAGTTTACAAAGGGGAGGCAGTCGCTCACGTCCGAAGGAATTACTTGGAATCCACAGCCCTTCACGTCCTTCCCGGGTAGTGCTAACGAGCGACAAATCATCATCATAGTCATCAAATCATCTCGAGACATTATAATTTCCAGGTTCTCAAATGAGAACCTGACCACTTGACACTGGCAAAATTAACCTCAAAAGAGGTTAGGACGCCATTAATAAAAAGAAGGAAGAGTTTACAAACCCTACTATATACACCCCAGCGAGCGGTGCTACCATGAGGCAACGACACCCACCTCGCGCCGCGTATAAATGTTTCTCCTTTCGACACTTTATATGATTTTAGAATGAATTCTTCGAAAAGCTATATTTGACAATTCATGTATGCAAAAAGTAAGTGTAGCCCAGTAACGTTCTCACGGAGGGGCACAGGCCTTTACCCGGATGCGAAAAAGATTGAGCCATATTCCACCACGCTGGCTCAGTGCGGGTTGGTGGAGGGGCGTCATTCATGTACGTGTGACATGTCAATTCTCACATCAACAAAGAGTAAAACATTACCTGAGGATTGAAAAATCGGCCCTAAAATAGTACTATGTCTGTTCGCGTTACGAAAATAGTGAAAAAAGTGAAAAAAAGACCAGCGACAACGATGTTTTACTATTTTCTTAACGCGAACCAGGGAGCACTTATCCAGTGGAGAGCGCATAGATACATTTTCCTTTGAAACACAACTCACCAATTTACGGGCGGCGGGGGACGAGGTAAGAGAGCTGTGATTGGTCAGCCGCTGCGAAACTGTCTGGCGGCCCGTCATCGTACACAGGTTGCGTATGCGAACGTTTGTTGAATACAACAAACGTTTGGCGAGCCGCATTCCCCCGCAGGCGCAGTCAATTGGATATATAGTCTCTGACGCGAACAGACTGTATGTCTACACGCGGCACGGCCAAGAAGGCATGTGAAATACTTAAGTCAAACAGACAGATCAACGTTAACTGAGCATTGAAAAATCGACCGCAAGAAGGGTATGTCAATACGCGATCAAGGAAGACGATGGGTTCAATTTGCGACAGACATTATGTTTACGCATCCCGGAAGGGACCCACACTTGGGGTGGTTAAGGAAATGACGTCATTATGGCGTATTTAACTATATTGCTTTATGTTAGTGGAAGACGTTATTTCTAAGTGGTTTGGGTCGATTTTGTTGAGGTTGATTAGTTGGGACTTATCCCTACAGCGCCACTTAGAAGTTACTAACCTTGCTTTTAGAGAAATAGGAATTCGACTGTTAAGTTCTTAACACACAAAACTATAGAACCACAGAACCAATTTTAATTAAACATGCTAAGAAGCATATCGCAGGGAAGTCTGGTACCATCTTTATTTTATTTTATTTATTGCAAAACACAACAGATATAATACATTGCGTTTCTTAATATAAACATCTTATTTTAAAACATGTAGAATATCCTACTGGGTGTTTTGACAGCATCTTTTTATTTGTGGACAGTGTATTTGTATTTAAGTAAAGTAAAAACTGGAAAAACTTTATCAAAATCCGTCCACCCGTTTGACTTGAGGTCCACGTGTACTCAATCACGCAAACAAATGTTTCTTACTTATATCTACCCCTTTAGGGTAGATTTTACCAACAAAAAGTTATGCGAAAATAACTATCCCGGAGATAATTTGTATGACAATGACATTTCAAAATGAGGTCATTCTGTGAATAAAATCAGCCAAGTGCGAGTCCGACTCTTACACGGCGGGTTTCGCACCATCATTGTTCCAAAAGTACAAAAAAAACAAACGAAAACGTCACTTTTGTTGCATAGGAGCCCCCCTTAAATATAAACTTTATTTTAATTTATTGATTTATTTTTAAAGTGAATAATATACTCAATATTTTGTGAATATTTAAGCATCTACCTGTAACCATTTATCAATATCGAGCAAAAAAAACACGATTGTTGTATGGGAGCCCCCTTAAATATTTATTTTATTCTGTTTTTTAGTATTTTTTGTTATAGCGGCAACAGAAATACATTATCTGTGAAAATTTCAACTGTTTCAACATCACGGTTCATGAGATACAGACAGACAGACGGACAGACGGACAGCGGAGGCTTATAATAGGGTCCGGTTTGGCACCCTTCGGGTACGGAACCCTGAAAAGTGATACTCGAGTAAAAAGTTACTCTTCGTTGGTAAAACTCGCTCTTAGCCGTCGAATCGAAGGTTAAAAAATATTGGCATAATCATTTCGGGAGAGCGATCAATGCAACAGTTAATCTCTTGTCAAACTTATTTCAGCCAATCACGTGGTATTTTGAATTGGTCTTTGAATATGCTGTTACTCTTTCAGACTCTGGGCACAGATTACTAAATAGTTACTACGTAACAGATACTTCACTCAGTAGGAAATTTCCAATACCTACTGCTATAATAGCCTACTCCGTCGCGTCAGCAACCGCTGCATGCTAAAATGTGCCTAAATGCTCAAGCGTACAGTTGTGATCGCCTCGCACCGCGCGATCTCACACTATCGCAGGGCTGCCTCGCATCGCAGATACTCGTACGATACGAACACAGTTCAAAACGTGCGTGCGCTTGGCTTGCGACAACCATACTGACGTTGGGCGCCGGGCCATAGCCGGGAGCTCCGAGAGCTCGGGCGGGCGGTAGGTAATTATGGCGCGCAAGTACATTCAGTGACGGAGGCCTGCTCTGGGACTCTATTCTAACCAGCGCCATTCGCATGCCGGGCGCGACGCGGGTTTCGTCGCGCGCAAGTTAGCCGCTCACCCGCACGCGACTAGAGTCGCATACAATAACGAGATGTCATTTGGCAGACACGTTGTCTTTTGTACACATATTATGCAAAAAGCACATTATTTCTCAACTAGGTCACCCTCATAAAATAAAGATTTACTTTCATGATATACTTGGCTCCACACTAGGATTTCGTGTCACCCGCACATTGAAATCTTACAACCTACGTTCCTTACAGTCACAGTCAGGTCGAGTTGTCAAAAGGCAGTGCGAAGTTAGTCTTTATGAAACACGACACTAGAACGTAACAATGTCCAAAATGGGTGACTGTAGACGCCCTATTCTGGTAGACGGACGGTTCAGTAAAACCGGCCAAGTACGTGTCGGACTCGCCCATGAAGGGTTCCGCAGTAGCGAGTTATTATAAGACTGGATGTTTGTGTTGTAACTTTGTTTTTGATAGTGTTTGTATGAATGACAAAGTTATCTTTGCGGTTTTTAATAACTGTTTTATATCTTAAAAACAGCTTATTATATTTTGTTTAAACCAATTTTTGTTGAAAGGTTGTATCGAGATACACAGCAAATATTATTGGAAAACTGTACCTGATGCTGATCCGTACGCTCGGCAAACCTCTACAAACCGTCACATGTGGATAGAGACTTTGGCTCGGTGTGCGTAGGACTTGTAGTACATTTTACGTTGGTAGAGGTGTGAAGTTTGCGGCATATGGCAAACGTGTGGATCCAGAATTTTTGTAATCAGTGAACCGTCGTCATCGTCTACCGGAATAGGGCCCGAGAACCCCAAGGGACATTAAAAATGCCATTCCCAGGAGAATGCAAGATAAGAAATATCCAGAAATAACCGTTAGGGAAAATATATGAGCAGTATGGTTAGAATAAAGTATTTTTGGGGTATTTCTGCTGCTCCGTTGTCTATACTGCGTTCATTCTTGCTTGTCACAATAAACTAAAAAAAAATACTACATACATACATACCTATGCTCACGCTTTTTCCCCGGAGGAGGGGTAGGCAGAGACTAAAGACATGATTTTTCTAGTGAACGGAATAAGTAAATAAACTGCCGAGATCTGATAGAATTGAACGTTGAAATTAATTCAAAATTGTATATTGAGGCCTTTAAAAAAAAGATAGTACCAAACTACTTGATAAGTAGTGCAGCCTGCGCAAGCGGTGTCAAAAAATTACCCAGATTAGAAGCGAAATAAAAAGTTTCATTGATCTGAACCTAGGTAAGCACGCTCAGAAGAGGCCGTGTTGGTCTTTGGCACAGAACAAGAAACAAATTAATCTGGGTAATTTTTGAAACCGCTTGCGCAGTCTGCGCCACCTATCGAGTCGTTTGGTACTAGTTTTTTTTACTTTTTAATGATCTTTGAAATGTTCCCATCATGAATGAGTTTTTGATTGTTTTTTTACTTGTCGAGTTACAGGAATAGCCGTGACGATGTTTTTTTAGGTATTTGTCAGGGAAATCAATATTGAAGAAAATAAAGTAGGTAACCGGGAAGATTCCCAAGATACAAGCGACTAAGAGCTAACCCTTAAACGCAACGGCGAAGCGAAGATGGTATAAAATTTGCAAAACAAGTATGAGCACGAAGACTTATGTGTACGACCTAACCCTTCTGAAATATTGAAGGGATAACCTTTCCACGGTATAGCGATAAAAAGGTCTGTTCCCACTTACACACATTTTATGAAACCATTTCAAATATCCATAGACATCAAATTTTAAAATATTATAAATGACAGACTTTTCCTTTCAAATATTTAGGCCCAGGTACTACACCGACAACTAGTATTGAGTCAGTGTGGTTTATTTTGAGAAAAATACTAGAAATCCAGTAAAGACCTCGGTAGGAATAAATGATTTACATCTATTTCAAGTTTAAATTAGGATTGGGAACCACACTTGAAATAGGTGGAAATGGGAATATTCCAAGTGGTAAAAGTGTATGAGATTGTAGGACCCCTATTCTGCATTATAGGTGACCTTTTTAGGGTTCCGTAACCGAAGGGTGCCAAACGGGACCCTATTACTGAGACTTCGCTGTCTGTCTGTCCGTCCGTCCGTCCGTCCAACCGTCTGTCTGTCACCAGGCTGTATTTCATGAACCGTACCACTAGACAGTTGAAATGTTCACAGATGATGTATTTCTGTTGCCGCTATAACAACAAATACTAAAAATCAAAAGAAATTTAATATTAAGGGGGCTCCCATACAAAAAAAAAACGTGATTTTTTTGCTCATTTTTGCTCGATATTGATAACGGTAGCAGGTAGACGCTTAAAATGTTTACAATATATTGAGTATATTATTTACTTAAAAAATAAATAATTAAATTAAAATTAAATTAATATTTAGGGGGGGCTACCATACAATTATTATTTTTTGCGGTTTTTTATAGATAATGGTACGGAACCCTTCGTGCGCGAGTCCGAATCGCACTTGGCCGGTTATTGTAATGGTAGTGGCAAAGCTTAGCCAGTTTTCAAAATCGTTGTAACTGTAGAATATAACGGATGGCTCTATCAACTCATAGATCCTACTTCATAGATTTTTTGCCCTTGGTAAAACATTAGTTTAAGACACTTCCCTAAATAGGTGGCAATAACACATTTGTCCAACCTTTCATTTCGTATATAGCGGTTAAAACCTAATAGTTTCATACTTAGAACATCTCTCTCAACAAACTTCCCAGTGCTATCAGGGACAGTCCTTCACTCAACATTTTTAAAAAACGCTTGAAGGAACCACTATCTTTCTCTACCTTAATATAATATACCTTAGTATCTATTTATATATTATATTTTGTTTTCTGTTTTTATCAGTATTTAATTTATGTATTTATTAGTAAGTAGTATTTTAATATTTATCGTTGTGCACTTATGTAGGTCTACCTTTTATTAAATTATCCTCTCCATCGTAGGTTTGCTGGAAGAGATCTCTTATTAGAGATAAGCTCGCCTTTGTACATGTTTTTTTTTCTAATATTAACTTTCTGTATTATGTTTTCTGTGCAATAAAGTATGAAGCAAGCAAGTAAAGTATCTCCAATTTCGTTCAAAACATGAAAATATGAATACAGCCATTTTTGCCACAACGTTTTAACCCCGCGCTTCAGAGATATGAATCATTGACCCAGAAATATTCGGGTAAATAAAAAGCCACCCGAATAAGGGTTAAGATGAAATCAGTACCTACAAAAAGTTATCGATAACCCCTCGAAGGTCAAATGGGACGAAATATAAAACAGTCTTCGCTTTAGACAACATGTCCGGTTAGCAAAAATCAACTTTATTCTTGTGCACGCAAGTAGCCTTGTCGTTTAACACAGTTTCATTATAAGGGTTGTCAAATACCAGCCACGCGGTTTATGGGCCAAAATGTTTTATACAGCGAGGCTATTTTTGATAAGGAAGTTTTATAGGACAAATATTTATTATTATTGGACTTAGTAAGAAGGAAAATAAAGGGACTTGTTCTTACCATTTGGTAGGTATTACCTTTGTAACACGTCCCGAAAGTCATGTAAATGCAATATTATGCTAGAAATCAATTCTATTCGAAAACACATCGCAATAGCATATCGATTGCCCGAAGCGCGCGTAAAGTCGCATTTGGTCTCCAAACAAAACAGACACCATACTGCATTTTGCGCTCTTTTGACAAACAAATACGCCATCGCGATGCGTTTTGCATTAAATAACAAGGCCCTAGGTTTATATTGTGACGTCACTGTGTCCCAAGACATTGGGTATCTTAGTGTGGGGCCAGAATATGTACCTATGTGCCTGAATATAAATGTTTATGTTTATTCAAACTCACGAACAATCTAGCCTCCGGTTAATTTTGTGTGAAGGCATTAATATTGCGTGAGAAAAAATAATTATATTTTGCAGTGGTCGTGTGCAACAAATTACATATTCACCTGCACGTACCTAATAGGTAGTGGTAATTAGAGTTTTTTTTTTTTTTATTTGGGACATCAACAGCACAATAAGTACACATTATTTCATACAAAGAACAAAATACAGTTAATAAGACCAATGACAGACGTCCACAGAAGTACAGTTAATGTTGAGTTAATCCCTTAAATATAGGCCTAATTCTGAATCAAAAATAAACACAAAAGACGCCAAATAATGACAAAGGAAGAAAAACATAACCCTCTTTCGGCAGTCGGCTAAAAACAATCTCGAATATCAAAAGTTCGAACATAAAAACAACTTTGGCCCAGCCCCTCATCAGCTCAGTGAAAAAATTAACGCAAAGTTTGACCAACTTTGTGCTTTTGAGCGTTAAAAATTCAGTTTTTTTTTCTTGTTCTTCAAGCGCTATCTCACTATTTCATCAACGGTTTAAGCTGAAAGTTCTGCTTTGCGGTGGATTCCTCAAAAACTGTGCTGAGACCCTTGAGGGGTTACTGAGAGAAGCTAGTGATATTTTCATACAGTGAGCCCTAGGAGATGCAGGTTCGAAGCCTGGTGCGGACCATGTAACCATGAGATAATTCATTTATCTTAAGTAACCGATATGGACATTCTAACGGTGATGGAAAACATCGTTAGGCAACCGTGATGGGCTAGTCCTCTGTCACGCAAAATGGATCATTGAATCACCGTCTGACCTGATCACTGACTGTAAAGTGCCAGCGCCGTATGGGAAATTACGTAACGCTATGTTATGATTTTAAGCCCTATTCCAGTAGCACTACGGCTTAGTCTCCGCCGTCGTCGCTCGTTGTCTTTAAAGGTGGAGGATTGGTTTGTATTTTTAGGCTTTTTTTTCGATTTAAAATTTTCATTAAATAAATACATAGGTACTATCATAAGTTAGCTTCCTTTTACTAAATAAAAGGCCTAAGCATGCACAATTTTTCATTGATTTTCGCATTTGCTACCAAGCTTTATGGTTGAAAATCTGGTGGCATGTTCCTTTTGTCCAATTGAGGGTTAACATAACACTCATTATTTTCTTGCACAATCCCTCAGCCTGTCTCTTTATTATCATTTTGTAAGATTTTAAAACTTCTCCAGTTAACTCCCTCAAAGACAAAAAGCATTAAGTTTCAAGAGCGTAACACTTTGAAAGTTTTAAATATATTTGCGCACCGCCTCCTGCACTAACCCGCTTTGAAGCTTTAAGCTCTACGGTATTTAATTACACAAACAAACAAAGCGTAACACTTTATCCCATACGGGGTGGCCGAGTTACAATCGCGCCTACTTTCGGCCTGTAATTTGGAGGCAGAGACTATATATCCAATTGATTTGATTGATTTGATTTTAAAAGGTCTTTATTATCACAATAACATTTGACAGTAGTGAAGAACCCAGTGTAAATAACAATCCTAGGCCTAACAATCAGATATAATAAGAGAATTTTCAGGTAAATATCACCTATTAAAACTTTTAACATGGTAGCTAAAGGAAAGTAACTGCCGTATTAAAGTAGTAATTTCTTACATCCTACCCGTGTATTAAATTATTTATGCGGACCTTGTATCAGTACACATTTTTGAACTATGTCCTTAGTAACGCTTGCTAAGTAAGTTTTAAATCATTCAAAATTATGTTGAATATTCGAATCATCTGTTATAGAATTGCACAGATAGTGTAGAATTGTAATGACGCTGACTTTTATTATAAAAGTCGCAGACGAGTGAGTCAGAGCGAGCGTATCCAATTGACTGCGCCTGCGGGGGAATGCGGCTCGCCGAACGTTTGTTGTATTCAATAAACGTTCGCATACGCAACCTATGTACGATGACGGGCCGCCAGACAGTTTCGCAGCGGCTGACCAATCACAGCTCTCTTACCTCGTGCCCCGCCGCCCGTAAATTGGTGAGTTGTGTTTCAAAGGAAAATGTATCTATGCGCTCTCCACTGGATAAGTGCTCCCTGTTTGGAGGGAATGTCGACCTAAAAGTGCATTATCCTGCTAAGTGATCCTATTATGGACATAAGTGCTGTGATGGTCAATTGTGTTTTAATTTGGGTATTTTGGCTATTAATTTCGTCAATATTGCACATTATTTGGACTTAAAGCATGACGTCACTATGGTCACAAAATTTCATTGCAATAACTTTTTTGTGCAGTGAAACTTCTGATCAGTTCAGTTCAAAATTTTTATTGACCATAAAATCATACAATACTCGTATTACTTAGTCAACGTCAATATAATATTAATATTTTTGTATACTACCGCCCGTTCGGAAGTTGTGGGCTTAGGGATGGAGCAAAGAAGGGCAAGAAACTCCCCCGTACCTCTTTTAAAATATCAGAGCCTTAAAAATACAATGTTATGTATTTCTACTTCTAAGGAAAGTCTAAGGAAATACACCAAGAAGAGACGTACTGACTCAGTCCATCGCCCCTCTTTGGATTTCTGTGCGCTGAGATGGTAAAGACCATGCAGTTTTGTCATCTAACACTGTAATAAGACTTCTTCAATAGGCCGTTTTTGACATAGTTTTTGAACCTCCTTTCTGGTAGGTCCGTTGCTTCATTCCTTCTCTCTTTCTTCCCCCTTTTATGCGTCAATAATTCAAGATGTTACATTTGTTATATGTGTATATACCCATATTATTGATAAAAAAATTGCATGGTTGGTTTTGACAATCGATAAATATAATGATGTATATAAATCTTTATCCTTTTCTTTTCTAAACTATACAAAAATGAAAAATTACACGCTATCAAAATTACCAAGCGAGTTCCCACGAAGTTTTTAAGATCACGTATAAGAATAAAGTTGTATTTCAATTTCAAAAGAAGGATATAAAAATCCTATTTTATAATCAACGTTAACCTGTAGAACCATTTTAGTGCACACATAAATATATTGATTTTGCGCCTTTTCTGAGAAATGGGGTGATTCTGTAAGATCACAGGTTCAAATCCCTATGCTCTATAATGACAACAACAACTAAGTAGCGCCACACCATTTCCACACACAGCTAATAATGTACTTGTACACCAATGTATTTCCACACACAGCTAATAATGTACTTGTACACCCATGTATTATTTTCTTGTGCAACCCGCACGATGGGATATGGTTCAATCTTACTTGTTTCCGAGTAAAGGCCCATGCCCCTCGGTGGGGACATTAATTTATTCATTTATTGACGTGACAACGTCTTATAAATTGGTTTGCCGGGTGACACTTCAAGAAACTGCGTTACGCTCCGCTCACGTTATGCGCTCACAATGAGAGCGAGTGAGAGGCACGCGTCCCTTCCACTCGGGCATGGTTAGCCCGCCTAAGAGCGAGAGAGACAGACATAAAAAGTGAAAGGCACGCGTCCCTTCCACTCGAGCACAATGTTTTAAATTGTTACTATTATTTCATCCTTCTTCCTACTATACGAATGAATATACACATTAAAATTATTTTACCACTCAAAGTCGTTGTCACGTAAAACTTTCGCCCGTATACCGACTTTACAGGCAACCAATTTTTTATTAATTTATTAATTGCTCGCATGTGGTATGTACAAAGATATTATAATGTAGGATAAGTTCCAGAACATTACAACATTATTAGTTTTACTTAGGTGGTATTAAGTGCATGAGATAGGTAAATTCGTTTCTAATTATAGTAAAATAATCACATTTTCAAGTAATAAAATTCCTGTAGGCTATAGAAGGTATTTTCTATTAAGAATAAACATTTTAAAGTTTTCTATATCTTTTATAGTAGGTGGTAGATGATTATAAATTTTTACGCATATGTTGTAGGGGCCTGATGCTACTAATACTAGATTAGAATCTGTTGCAGCTAATCTTGGACGGGGTCTGAGGAATACAGGACTTTCTCGAATGGGCTACATATAAACTTATAAAAATGAAATTTTCTGCGTTAGTCTTCCTTTTCCTGTTAATTGGCCCAACCGATGTGTATAATTGGATTTTTTTTATATCAGTCCGGAGGAGGTTTAGTTTAGGTAATAAGATAATAAGGAAAAACGTAGAGAAAAAGTAAAAAAATCAAAGCAAAGAGTTTCGTAAATCTGAGCGTAATTGATGCATAGAAAAAGCCCAACAGCCCAACACGGGTCGATATGGATTTTAATAACCGGTTAAGTGCGAGTCGGACTCGCGCACGAAGGGTTCCGTACCATTATCTATAAAAACCGCAAAAAAAAAATGTATGGGAGCCCCCCCTAAATATTAATTTTATTTAATTATTTAATTTTTGAGTAAATAATATACTCAATATATTTTGAACATTTTAAGCGTCTACCTGCTACTATTATCAATATCGAGCAAAAATGAGCAAAAAAAAATCACGTTTGTTGTATAGGAGCCCCCCTTAACATTAAATTTCTTTTGATTTTTAGTATTTGTTGTTATAGCGGCAACAGAAATATATCATCTGTGAAAATTTCAACTGTCTAGCTACCACGGTTCATGAGATACAGCCTGGTGACAGACAGACGGACGGACGGACAGCGAAGTCTCAGTAATAGGGTCCCGTTTGGCACCCTTCGGGTACGGAACCCTAATAATGATGAACGAATCGTTTTGTGGCCGGGAACTATGAGAATACCTAAAACGCGCTGCGAAGTCGCGCAACGGGCTGCTAGTATTCTATGGATTATGGAATGATGATGGAAAGCACCGTGAGACCTTCACGGTTACGGTAAAGTTATAGGTACGTGCATATAAAAATATATGTTATAGTAAAAATAGTAAAAATATGTTTTAAATATTTCCAGAATACTCCCGTTAACCCTTCAACGGTCGCGGGCAAGAAATATCACCCCCTCGTATTGCTTATTGGAACGGGAACTGGCGCATTTGAATAAAAGGCCGCCAGTAAAATAGTCGCCGTTCAGTTATTGCGGCCCTAGTGTGGGGAAAGTGTGTCGATGAAATATGGCCAAGTTGTGCGAAAGATAGTAAATTGAGATGATGAAAAAAATTATAATACTTTTTTTATGACCTCTGTGGCGTAGTTGTGGTTAAGGTTCTGTCTTAAATAAAGAGGCTTCGAATCCTTTTTGGGGAGCAAAGAAAAAAACCTATGGAGTGTTATGTTTGTGAATGTGACGTCACTTTGTCTGTTTCACACGCAATAGTGTATCCTACTGTGGGAACAAACGCAATGTATCTATTTAAAAAAGTTCACAATATATTTCTGATACGATGTCATCGTGAGACATGAGATGGGCCCCCTTCCTCGCAAAATGAAGTATAGACTAAGTATCTGGCGATACATCTGCAATTGTTGCTCTGCCAATGCCAACACATATGGAAATAGGCATGATGCTATGGTAGAAATGATAACAAAAATACATTGTATAACGATAAAAACGCAACTTTTGGAAAACATTTTTGATATCAGTCCTCGTAAAGAAAACAAAGCATGCCCAATATAAAACACAATAAATCGTACACCATCCCTAAACAGAAAACCTATCACGGATAACCCTTCGTTTCGCACTGATCGTAAAAGACCCCAAATATCTGCCTCGGGCAGAGGTCTTGATTCCGCCGTCGTAGGGGTTAACACTTTCGCTATAAAAAAAAGCGTCTTTTACTTTTGGATCCAATTTGGACAAGAGTCTCTGCTTAGTGCTTGTTGCGTAAGGTTATTTATTCCATCGCTTTTAACCTCAAGTGAGTGGAGGTAAAGGTAAGGTGTATGCTCGGTTTGTTCCTTTATTTATTTTCTGTCAGTTTCTTACGGCGCACATAAGACAGCTTATTTCGAATGATCTTTTGGCGCGCGATTACAAAACGAAATAACGGTTGATCACCAATGAGGAATCAAAGTTCGGTGTTGATGACAGGTTATACAGGGTGACATTTAATTAGCTGACCATATTTTGGGGAATGACATAAGATAAGATTATAAGAAGAACTTTCCCGGAACATATGGTCGCAAACGAAAAAAAGCATCGGCTTCAGCATCGGTGACATTGCCCATTTACTGGGTTTTTTTTTAATTATTTGCGACTATGATTCTTGGGCAAAATTAATCATAATTATGCGTAATATCATTCTCCAAAATAAGGTCAGCCAATTAAATGTCACCCTGTATAATTGCGTAGACATGGCGCCCCCCTATAAACTCTCATCAGCTAAAAGATCTTTGGAAGCCTGTAGCAACATTTTTCATTGTAGATGTCAAAAGTTAATAATTACTTAGCAGCTTTCTCGCTGTGTGTAAATTGTGTAAAAAAGACTGCGTTTTATCAAAGGCAGCCTTAGGCAATCAGAACTTAGAATTACATCTTTAACTTATTTTTAGAGGAAACCCTTTCAGTCTAAAGATTGTCATTCTCCTGGCCGAAAAGGGGAAAAAAATACATTTTAGGGGAAATTAAGTTCTCATCCCCTGCGATGGACATTAATTGACGTCTTGGTAGTTACTGTCAAAGTGAAGCACTTTATAGTGCTTCTGTGAGCCATAGGGTAAATAAACTAAATAAAAAGATTAAGGTTAAAAGTTAAAAGATAAAGGTTAAAGCCAAGCTAAGCAAGTCTAACTGAGGAACATACTGTGCCATTTTTATAATGATAAGATAAATAACAAGAACACAAATTCAGATGCGTTGCGAAATTGTAAAATAAAACATTGTGACAGACAGATTTTCCGGCAACTTCAGGAGACTTTTCTATCGAGGTTTATGGGAAAGCAAAGTCACGCTGACACTCGTGATAAACAAGCTAGTGAAAAAACGTACAGCGTCATACCGAGCGGTTTGCGTTTAACTAAAAGCTGTTTTTGCCTTATGGCCTACGCACACTGGGACGGCATGGCAAGGGATTTTAAGTTTTTACCAATGGACATTCAAACGTATCCCTATAGAAATAAGACTAAATGACCTTCCATTGGTAAAAAATTTAATCCCGAAACGGTGTGCGTTGGCCATTAGGCGCCGTCTTAAGACGTCTCTATGCTACCTTAATAATTTAAAGAACTCGTGAACAAAATTAGGTACCGTTTTGACAGCTCCTTAAAAATATCTCTTTTGACTACAATACAGTTGATAAAATTATCATAAATAAAATCACCTTCCGTGGTAGACGTAAGTTCCTTTTTATATCCTCACTAAAGTATCATACAGAAGCGCCACATAAAGGCATAATTTTTAGTGTAGAACGGTCTTTTCGCTAAGGTACCATAATGTGTGACTTTACGACATCTTATAAAAGAGAACTCGCGTGAGTATTTTGAGTAAAACCAATAATATTTTGCAAGAAGGAAGGCTGTTAAATATGGCCGCTTTATACCACGTTACTCCATAGCTGCGGCGATGGGCTTGACCCCTGTCTACTACCACTGTATAACTGAATAACCACCAACATTCGTCAAACTGGTAAATTAGACTAAAATAAGTTTTCTTTTCACATTGTTACTGTTTCCTATGCAAATCCCAGGATGAAAACACATTCAAACGACAACAACGACGGTGCAAAACCTTTGTATGGCCTATTCCCCCCTAAGTCGAGCCATTGTCATTCTCCTGGCCGAAAAGGGAAAAATATTGACATTAAAATTAGTTTGACAGTGGGTACCAACGTCAAAAATTAGACATTCATTGACGTCTTGGTACCCACTGTCAAAATAAATTTAATGTCAATTTTTTTTTTATAATTTTAATGTCAATATTGTTCCAAGGACTCTTTTGTCCTTACGCTATAATGGGTGGTTTCCCATTAATTTTTCAATAGAACATGGCGAGAATGTATGGACCGATTTGGAAAATTATTTTTTTGTTTGAAAGGGTTTACCTTCCCATTGATCCCATTGACACCAGGTCAGGATCTGATGATGGGATCCTGGAGAAATCAAGGGAACTCTTCAAACATTATAGGCAGACCTATAGTGATTTTTGTGTTTTTCATACTAACTCGTGTAAATGCATAGTCTAACCTAGAGCAATTAAACTTTGTACAGGGGTTCCTTATGTAGCGTAGGGTAGCACTGAGATGGGATTTGACGAAATTAATTCCCCAAGGTGGGGAGGGGGGAATAGGCGGTTACAGTTTGTATTAAACTCAAAAAGCACTCGACATTGGTTTCTCATCAAATTGGATTTGTGGAAGTCGGTTTTTTTAAGTTTTACTTTTTGTTTCAATTACTTATTAATTGTCTGAAAGAGGCCTTTACGTGTTGGACCGAAGTCCCCACGCGAGCCTAGAAGAAGGAGTTTTGAGCCGTGAATTCTTAGCTCAGTAACGAAATATCTATAGCTCATTTTAAAACTATGTGTAAAAATCATTTTTTGAAGCTACAAAAGTCAAATGTTTAACTTAGTCCCGAGGAGCTTTCGCGTTAGTCGTGTAGTTGATTTTATAATGTCACCCTGTCCTCTTAAGTCGGATGACACTTTTATAATTTCTTATTTTCGTATTTTATGTACTTAATATTTACACAAAGCACACAAGTATTTTGTTTATTTATTTATTTAATTCTCTCTTTACATATTATTTAACAAAGTAGGTAGGATATCAGCGTTGCAGGACTCGCTGCAAGTCCTGTAGCACATGCTGAGTCGGAACCCATTCGCTGTTACGGTACACACCACATGGGCAATTTGGTCATATTAATTTTTCTATTTAAAAAAATACCGTGTACAACCATGATTTGTTAATTTTTAGTAATTTATTCTCTCTGTGTACCTCTTTACCTATATGGCCAGGGCTTGTGTTGTGTATAATAACAGTAAATAAATTGATATTCTATTCTATTCTATTCTAAATAAAGAAAAAAACACTTACCTATAACAGTCAAGCTCGCGTTCGCCCTGATGACCTTATGCTTCTGGGCCGGGCCAACTTGACACTGGAATTCAGCATCATCTTCCAAACTGACGTTAGCGATCCTAAGGTTGTAGACACCATGTCGCCGGTCTCCAAACATCGTGTAGCGAGGGTAGCCAGGGATCACGGATGAGAAGCCTGCAAACAAATGGGACTGGTCAGATGTGGGAATTGGTGTTGTGCTGGGGGAGAATTGGGACTGGACTGGGAATAAAGTCGTTAAAATCAATCCGGATTGCAATCGATATGTAGACATTTTGAAGGATATTGGACATCTTCAGAACACATTTTGATTGTGATTTCCCGTCACGGACACATTTAGCGACTGTTTTTAGAATTATTAGCATGGCTATTACTCCATTCCATAAAACATTGGAAAATATTGAACTTTTCTTCTCTGTATTTCCAATACTTTAAGGAATTCAGTTATAGCAGTGTGGGAGGTAAAGGTCATTTACACAGACAACGCAATGCAATGATATTACAAATTCTTAATTCCATATAGGATTGGAAATATGAAGAAGGAAAGTTCTGAAAAAATCCAATGTTATGTTTATATGGAATGGAGTATAGTTTGACTGATGTTTTATTTTCACAATTTCAATATATTGCAATACCTTTTCCAGAAAGATAATCGAGGTACAAACAAACAAACATACATTTACATACAGGCACATACATTGCTTATGGCCCCACACTAGGATACCCTGTGTCGTGGGAGACAGAAACAGCGAGATCACAAACATGTAAACATCCAAGACCTGGGTTTTTTTTTTGTCTCATGGTCGAAATATCGATTTTGAGATACCGAAATCTCCATCAAAAACAAGAAAAAGCTATTCCCACGACCAGCCTTATGACCAACCGAGATATCTCGACCCGTTTTCGATAGAAATCAATATGAATCGAAGTCGTTTTTGACGGATTTAGGCGGCATCAAAACCGATATCTCGCCTAGGGAGATGATCTCGATAGCGGGAGAATCGGGGGCCTGGTTGTTAGCGTGCAAATAGTTTAACAAGCATTTGTACCATCCAAAAGCTATAGCGTGACTTAAACGTATAACGTATAAAAACGGCCCAATGCGAGTCAGACTCGCGCACTGTGGGTTCCGCATAAATGTGTATTTTTTGTGAAGAAACTAAAAATTCACGATTTACAGAGATTTTCCAGAAAGATGCTACCTTGCTTAGGCTGGATTTTACCAACGAAAAGTTACACCGAGAATAACTATCCCGGGGATAACATGTACGACAAATGACAGTTCAAAATGAGGTGATCTGATCTAGATGTCACTGGTGTCTATGAAAAAGTTACAATTTATCCCCGGGATAGTTATTCTCCGGATAACTTTTTGTTGGTAAAACCCAGCCTTAGTGCCTAATTTTGTGATTCTATGTGAACGGGAAGCAGGTACCCTATCTAGGTTTTGATTAAGAAATATCTCGTCGAGAGACGGACGGACAACGAAGTAAACCTATAAAGGTTCCTCTTTTCTTTTAATGGCACGGAACCTTAAAAAAACTCATAAACACGGTATCATAACAATTACGTTATTTGAAGCGTTGTTACGAAACAATCATTTCTTTCATTCGCCATCACTAATATTTAATAGCTTGTAGTGACTTCATTTATTTCGATATCGAGAAATAAAATTTAATTCAATCAGAATCTAAAGTGCGCTCCGTGGTCTAGTGGGTTTCATGCTTGCCTTTCACGCATGAGATGCAGGAATCCCGGTGCTGACTATGTACTATGAGATACCCCATCTTAAGTACATAACATCGTGAGGAAACCTTCATTACTCCGTAACTGCGCGTACTATAAACCTTAATTTTATAAGAATACAAAATGTAAGTGAAGTAAGTTGAGCTGGAGTAAACTTTGACAAGGTTAGGAAATGACATCTTTACCATTTAATTTTACAAAGCACCGCTGGGGTGCTACGAACCGACATACACACAGACACACATACGTTTCAACCTTCACGCACCTCCTATGTTTTTGTCGAGGGTTATAGACAATTTATGTGCAAAGACAAGCGCATCGCTAAAGAGAGATTTGTAATTGTACTTGTAATTTCTTTATTGTACTCACATGACAGTAAAAATAGCTTAACATAGAAAAAAAAATGTACAAAGGCGAGCTTATCTCTAATAAGAGATTTCTTCCAGCAAACCATGTTGGGTAGGAGACGGAGATGATAGGTAAGGGGAAGAATTGCGCGTACAATAAAACTATTCTAGTAGGTACCTATAATACATAGATACTATTATTACACATAGGTACATATAAGAACCTATTGCTAAGGAATAGATTTCTTTCAACCAACACTGCAGCTTCCGTTTCCGCAGCGAACCAAAAGTGCTATTTCAAACGACCACAAAGTTTTGTCTTTGCGCTCAACTTCATGTCTGAATATTTCAACGAGGCGTTTTCATTTCAACTTTAAAAGTTCGCCATCAGCACATTTTTACGCCATCAAATAAAAATCAGCTCTTTGGCTGCAGGTTTATGTCGCACTGTTTTGATTCCTCTCTTAAAATTAGATATTGCATTAAAATCTCAATTTTATCTGCGTACGACTTGATTGCGATTGTAGAGTTGAACCCTCTCGTCGACACATCTAATCTATCTATTGTTCTCCGGTTCGTTTGTTCGACCGTTGTGCTTCTGAGAGTGAACTAGATTATTATTTGTAACTGGTTGCAGTCTTTCAAAAGGAATCTCTAATAAATCATTACGCAAAATAAACTACCTTCGTCTGTCAAGCAAAAGGGAGTATTGAAATAAGCTGCCAAGTGCGAGTTGGACACGCGGTGAGAGGGTTTCGTACTAACTGTAGGCAAATCCTAGCCAGTATTGCAATCTTCAGATCTCTTAGATTGCAGGAAGTACCCTAAAATTCAGTTTAGAGGGTTATGGGGATAAAGTTGTGGATTTCGGAGTTTTTATGGGATATGGGTGCAAACATGTGCTTGCATACCAAATTTCAGATTTTTAGGACTTCGGTAAGTACCCTAGAGGTTTTGATGACATGCGAATCGGTCGAACATAAACTTTTCAAAATTACTCTATTAATATTACCCGTATAAAAATATATTTAAGAATCTCACTCACACCATGCGCTTTCATTTGATGTCACACGGCATATTTTTAAATTTTATTTTTCTTATTTGGCCCCCCAGAAGTGGCCCCCATATTCTATATATTTACATTGCATCTCTGCCTTTGGGTCACAGATATTGGTATGTGCACCAATTATCAATTTCATCGGTTAAATATGTTCTGAGTAATTTTCCTGTGACAGACGGACGGACGGACAGACGCACAAGTGAGTGGGAGGTGTGAAGTGTGCGTGAGGGTGTGTGCGTGAGCATGTGTGGATGTGTGTGTTATAGTAATAATAGAGAGAAAATGAATTCTTTTTGACAAAAAAAATGAATGTTTCATTGATTTAGTGGCCAAGATCAACTTCATATTCTTTATTAAGATTAAGGTCACACACACAAGTGCATATAAATGAATGCGTAAGCAACGCTGCGCTAGGGCTTCGCTGTTGACCTTAGGTCACTAAGGGCTCTTCCTATTCCTGTTTTAACCGGATCTGGACTATACATATATCTCCATGCCGCCAGGAGTTCCTCCAGCCCGAACAACAGAGACTGAAGTCACGACATGTATCACCTAATACCTAATGAAGCAACGGACCTACCAGAAAGGAGGTTCAAAAACTATGCCAAAAACGGCCTATTGAAGAAGTCTTATTACAGTGTAAAAGAATATTTAGATGACAAAACTGCATGGTCTTTACCATCTCAGCGCACCGAAATCCAAAGAGGGGCGATGGACTGAGTCAGTACGTCTCTTCTCCGTGTATTTCCTTTGACTTAAGTAGAAATACATATTTTAAAAGAGGTACGGGGGAGTTTCTTGCCCTTCTTTGCTCCATCCCTAAACCCACAACTTCCGAACGGGCGGTAGTATACAAAAATATTAATATTATATTGACGTTGACTAAGTAATATGTATGATTTTATGGTCAATAAAAAATTTGAACTTTGAACTTTGAACATGCTCCCTGCCGCCTCGCGCTAAGCCTAGCTAGGGAAAATTTCAACCTCAAGGGCGACTGAACTAAATGCTGGCAAACTGAGATGGGGGATGTCGTGAGCGACCGCATTCGCCCAGGCGCATATGTGCGCTCTGAAATGCCCCGTCGGGAGTGGTGCCGACTGAACAGAATCCGAACAGGTCACGGACGCAGCGCCCATTACAGACACCGCTGCGGTTGGTCTGCGTCTCCAAGCTGCGTCTGCGGTGCCGAGCTCCAGACAGTAGACCACATAGTTCGAGAAGTCGGGCTTACCCTGGAGACACCGATGACTTCATCACCCTTACAAGTGACGCCACCAACTCGTTGAGAAATTTGGATATATGCCTGTGACGTTCATACTCGGAGATGTCATATGAATAAATAATAACCGGCCAAGTGCGAGTCGGACTCGCGCACGAAGAGTTCCGTACTATTATCTATAAAAAACCGCAAAAAAAAACATGTTGTATGGGAGACCCCCCTAAATATTAATTTGATTTTAATTACTTATTTTTTAAGTAAATAATCAACTCAACATATTGTGAACATTTCAAGCGTCTACCTGCTACCATTATCAATATCGAGCAAAAATGAGCAAAAAAAATCAAGTTTGTTGTATGGGAGCCCCCCTTAATATTAAATTACTTTTGATTTTTTGTCAGAAATACATCATCTGTGAAAATTTCAACTGTCTAGCTACCACGGTTCATGAGATACAGCCTGGTGACTGACAGACGGACGGACGGACGGACGGACGGACAGACAGCGAAGTCTCAGTAATAGGGTCCCGTTTGGCACCCTTCGGGTACGGAACCCTAAAAACTATACATAAATAGCGTCACGCTTTTTTTCTTTCGGGTGGTAGAGGTACAATTCTGGTCACGTTTAACCTGTTGTATAATTGAAAACATGATGATTGTGTTTCTTGTATTTGCCACTCCGTATGAGAAAATACGTGACGCTATGTTATGTCCAGAGACTACATATATATCCAATTGACTGCGCCTGCGGGGGAATGCAGCTCGCTAAACGTTGAATTCAACAAACGTTCGCATACGCCTATGTACGATGACGTGCCGCCAGACAGTTTCGCAGCGGCTGACCAATCACAGCTCTCTTACCTCGTCCCCCGCCGCCAGTAAATTGGTTGTGTTTCAAAGGAAAATGTATCTATGCGCTCTCCACTGGATAAGTGCTCCCTGGTTATGTCTATAGACATAACCAATTGTCTATAGACATAACATAGATGTTGATTGAAAGTATCTGCCTTATTTTAAGCCAAATACGGAATTAAGCGCCCTTTCGGGTCAGACTATGCTATCGCGATACATTTTTCAAAACTAGAGCGCCTGTTAGAATAAGAACTTGTAAAATGTACACGTCCCTGGCCCGATTGTCTGTCTCAAAAGGGTAATTGCGAATTAAAACACGAACGTTTCACAAAACACCTAAGATATTCCACGATACCCCTAAAACGTTTCACGAAACCCCAAAAATGTTCCAAAAGTCCCAAAAACTTTTACGAAACCCCAAAAATGTTTCACGAAACACTAAAACGTTGCTCGAAATCCTAAAAACGTTTCACAAAACCCCAAAAACGTTTCACGAACACCAAAATGTTTTCAGGAAACCACAAAAACGTTTTACGAAACCCCAAAAATAATTTACGAAACACCAAAAACGTTGCAAAAAACACCAAAAATATTTCGCGAAATCCTTAAATCGTTTCACGAAACCCCAAAAAGTTTCATGAAACCCCATAAAAGGTTTCGCGAAATCCAAAAAACACGACTTACCTCAGCAATCCACCATGAATATCTCATTCTTACCTGGTTTGTTGGAAGCGATCTCTTACTAGAGACTCTTACCCTGAGTTTCACGGAACCAATTTTAATTTAAGCAAATGCTTAGCAACTGAAACAAGTGACTATCCTATGAGATTCTCGCGATGACCCACTTCAGTCAAGAGATTGTCATTCTCCTGGCCGAAAAGGAAAAATAACCGGCCAAGTGCGAGTCGGACTCGCGCACGAAGGGTTCCGTGCCATTATCTATAAAAAACCGCAAAAAAAATGTATGGGAGCCCCCCCTAAATATTAAATTAATTTTAATTTAATTATTTATTTTTTAAGCAAATAATATACTCAATATATTGTGAACATTTTAAGCGTCTACCTGCTACCATTATCAATATCGAGCAAAAATGAGCAAAAACATTACGTTTTTTGTATGGGAGCCCCCCTTAATATTAAATTTCTTTTGATTTTTAGTATTTGTTGTTATAGCGGCAACAGAAATACATCATCTGTGAAAATTTCAACTTACTGGCTACCACGGTTCATGAGATACAGCCTGGTGACAGACGGACGGACGGACGGACAGACGGACAGCGAAGTCTCAGTAATAGGGTCCCGTTTGGCACCCTTCGGGTACGGAACCCTAAAAAACGACATTAAAATTAGGGGAAATCAAGGTCTCATCCCCTTGCAATAGACATTAATTGACGTCTTGGTACCCACTGTCAAAGACAAAGGACTCTTCTGTCCTCAAGCGAAGGGGCGTGTTAAATTTCAAAATAGTTTCGTGAAACTCGGGGTTACTACCTTTGTACACGTTTACTATGTATTTTTGTCCTTTTGTGTGCAATAAAGAGACTTACCGAGTGCGAACCCGTCCTTGGCCCACTGCACCTGCCCCGCGAGGTTGGCGACTGCGCACTCCATCACGGCTTCCCCGCCCTCCAGCGCTCGCAGGCTGCGCGGGACCAGTCGGAAGTACTGCTGCTGGAAGGCTGATGCACAGGTGAGGGCTGGAATGAGGAAATTGTTGGGTTAGAAACACAGATCACCTAGAACAAAATATGACACCGGCGTAAACTGAGATGCCTCTTTAGTTCGAGGCCATTATCGCTTGGTGCAGCACCATCGAAAAATTACAAATACCAAGAGATGGCGCTAAGATATATAGGATTAATTCTAAGATTAGCGCCACCTAGAAGTATGTTAACTGAAACCATGGCGTTTTAAGTACAAATCTTACTCCTCACGCCGCCATCTTATTTTAACGAAGGGTTTACTAATTCTAATTTGTATGGGTTGAGCACCCTGTGGTTAGATAGTAGATTGTACAACAAGGGCATAAAATGGGTTTTATGTACGAGTTATACACTCTGCTTTTCTCTTCGATTGTGATGAAATTAAACAGAAATATTGCAAAAAAAGTAAATATTATGAAATAATTGCAAATTGAAATTACCGAGAAAAAATAAGGACTTCCCGCCATTAAACTTTTTTTTGGACATGCCTCCGCAGCCGGCTCTGGCCGCCCCGCTGGCAGTGGCACTAAGCATAGGTGTATGTGGCTGTTTACCTTACGACCTTTGTCAGAGTCTGAGATTTAGACGAAGATTTTACTTTATGCTCTAGAACATAAAATTTGATTTTATGCTGGCTATACCCGACATAAAGACGAACTTTACGAGCATGAGAAGTGAAAACACAAAAGGGGTGTTATGACTTTGACGTGTGAGTCACTCTGTGTGTCTGTCTCTCAGCACGTGGAGCGTAAACAGGTGAACCGATTTGAATGTTGCTTTTTTTATTCGAAAGTAGATTTCTTGGAGCTGGTTGTTATGATACCATCGAGCTGGTCTGATGATGGAGTTCGAAGGTGGGAGCGGGAACCCTATGATGCTTACTAGTAAACCCGTTGAATTTGGGCTCATTAGGTTCGTTGCGACAAGCTCTTTGAGAATATGGTATCATCGAGCTGATCTGATGATGGAGTGCGAAGCTCGAAGGTGTGAGCTGGAACCCTGGGATGCTTACTAGTAAAACCATCGAGTTGAGCTCATTAGATTCGTTGTGATGAGACCTTCTAATTTCACCTGATGATGAGACCTGGTGATGAATCTGGAAGACTCGTTTTGTGCGGGGGTTTTTTAATGCTAAAGTTATTCAACCGGTTCTCATGTAGAAGATGCAGGTTCGAATCCCGGTGATGATCATGTACACATGAGGTAAGTTATTTATCAGACATTATAAAGTATTCCGTGTTTCGAATGAAGTTTGGTCGCGGCTGCTATCGCTAATTCGTGGTAGTAGGCGTAAAACACGCCCATCAACGCATACTGAGCCAGCGTCGTCAAATATGGCTCAATATTATCGTATCCGGGAAAAGGTCCCGAGGTGTGTCCCTCGGTACGGTCCCCCACTACCGTAAAGACCCCCGCAGTACGGTGGATGACAGATGTTTTGCGGATTTTATGCTTTGTAATGAAAAATACATTGGTTATGTTTTGTAGGTCTTTTAGATGAAGATTTTTCTTATAATTCATGGCGGTGGGAAAGGATAAATAAAAAAAAAATATCCTATCAAATGACACCACCATTCTCGCGTAAAGACGCCTTCCATACAGTGAGATCCGGTTTCGGTAAAATCGGCTCGTGTAAATCCCTATGTAGTTTTTTCATACTGGCAACACTGCGGGGAATAGCCAATGAGACTAGCTTCCGGTTGATATCTCACACTTGATTGGTCGAGAGTTCAGTCGCTAGGAAAAAATAAAGCAATTATTTTTTCGCGCGTAATTTCCGCCATTTTCGAAATTCGCGATGACCTTTTTACACTGATTATAAAAAGATGGCGATTGAAAGGGTGGCTTATATTTATTTATTTATGACAGATGGCGTGCCAAAGGCCAGCTACATCTCATTACGTCAGAACAGACTTTTATTAAAAACACTATACCTACACATACTTAAACGCATCCACCCCACTTTGATAAATTCCCCAATTCTGAACCTTACGCCGTAAGAAATAAGACAGCGTTCAATACAAAAGAATGGACAGACAAATTCAAGAGGTACTTAGCACTTACTTGAACTCTATTCAGTATAGTAAGCTACAGCTAAGACACAAAGGTTATTGGCTACATTCTTAAATCCTTTGCGTCACACTTGTTAACGGTATAAAAAAAAACACAAGTTATAGCATAGGAAAATTAAGGAATTCAGACCAAATAATTCGTACAGTTTTAAAAATTAGCAGAGTTATTCTTTGAGGTGTCTTTTAGTCTGCTAAGAGCGAGTTTTACCAACGAAGAGTAACTTTTTACCCGAGAGTATGTTCTACTTTTTCACAGAATGACCTTATTTTCATACAAATTATAGGTTATTCCATAAAATCGAGCCTTACTAACTGTTAGGTTACAAAACTTATAATTTCGCCGGGTCGGCTAGTTTTTCAAAATCGGAGAGCATTTTTAGTAACTCAATTTTGATTATGGATGCATATCTTATCTTACTTATTTAAGTGATCCTACTTTATTTATCAGTTCCCTACTCTACCACTTCAGAGGTCCTTACCAGGCGTCCATAAAACAAGAGAGGGTTGCCGTATTGTTTGTCGAGAGACAAATATTTGAACTCGAAATTGGACGAAGTTTTGTCGATTGTTGTGATGACGGTCTGTTCTCCTGGTAGTTTTATTGCACTAAAATCTCAAAGTTAACGGGTTCTCAAAATCATGCGGTCATGCTGCAGGCCTGTGCCCCGTGGCGGTGGTAATCGTAAGAACGCGTCCCACTGTGTCGTACGAGAGATAACGCTTTGTGGCCCTGCCCCCCTAGACAAAGTGAAACGCTAACCGTTGCGAAACGAAACGATAACTTTTCATGTCTGCGATTTGACATTTGGCTTCGCTAAGGTGACGTCATGTAGCGGTTCTAAATTTCAAATCGCATACATAAAAAGTTAACGTTTCGTTTCGCTATCCTTAGCGTTTATCATTGTCTACAAGGCTTGATAATTTCTGACAGTCGGGTTGGCCAATAGACAGAGACACCTCTATCAACCAGCATTGAGCCAGCGTGGTGGAGCATGGCTCAAATCTACTCGAATCGGGGAAATGCACATGCTTTTCGGCAAGGACGTTAATGAGGTTTAGTACATAGGCCTACCCGTTTTAAGATTTAAAATGGATCCCGACCATCCTGGGGTTGATGGAAGAAATCTCTTTTTAGAGATAAGCTCTGCTTGCCATTGTTCATGCCTTTTCTGAATTGTTTGTGTTTTTTCTGATGTGTGCAATAAATATTTAGCAATTCACAATTCTTTATTGCACACAATAATTTAAACAGAAATTTTAATATACGAAGAGATATACAGTAAAAGGGAGTAATACTGTAACAGAAAATTGTTTTATCTTGTTAAATATTTCTCACTATACATTTTTTTTATTCGGCCGAAAACACCCCAAGACTCAAGTGTCAGTTCGAATAAAACAAATCAACGAGACAAAAAAACGATTGAAAAAAAAACACCCCAAACTCGGGGGTGACTTTGACTTATAAAAAAAAACTTTTTTGAAGACTAAATTCTTGTTTGGACAAGAAATCCCACCCATAAGGATATCTCTAACTTGCGGGGGAGTAAAGTTCCCATCTATTGTTTTTTTTTTGGGAAAAGTTTCCCAAAGTTTGGAGAGGATTTTCGGGGAAACTTTCCTCTTTTGTGATGTCGCTTGGCGCTCGATCGTTTAATTATTTTTCCCTCCTTTCTCCCTGGGTTGACAAATAAATAGATGATAGAGGTTTTTGGTTCGTGATAATAATTTTATTATTACATGTGTTGATGGCAGATTCAATCAATTTTGTTCATTTTTAACCGACTTCCCAAAGGAGGAGGTTTACAATTCGTCCGGATGTTTTTTTTTATGTCTGCACCCCGATAGCGCCTAAACGGATGGACCGATATAGAAAATTATTTTTTTGTTTGCAAGTTTGTTTTTACCTTCCCATTGGTCCCATTGACACCAGGTTAGGATCTGATGATGGGATCCTGGAGAAATCGAGGGAATTCTTCAAATATTATAGGCAAGACCTATAGTGATTTTTGTGTTTTTCATAATAACTCGTGCAAATGCACATGGTAAGCATAATATTGTGATGCGGAACTGCTGATGAAGACCACATATGGCCACCAGATCTGCTCAATACTAGGTACAAATACAATGCGTGGCTGACGGGCTGGCAACGCATAGCCTAAATCGGTGGAACTAGAGCCATGAAACTTTGTACAGGAGTTCCTTAGTAGCGTGGGGTAGCACTGATATGGGATTTGACAAAATTAATTCCCCAAGGGGGGGGGGGATAAGGGGTTACAGTTTGTATTAAACTTAATCTAATCAAATAGGGTTTGTGGAAGTCGGTTTTTTCTAAAGTTTACTTTTTGTTTCAATTATGATCCTGCAACTTCTAGAAGTATTGTACATGTATTTTAGTAGGTAGATATATATTTATATAAGTATTTAGATTTATTTAGGTGTAACTATAAGTATTTTGGATTTTATTATAAATGATTAGAATGATTAAAATTTGATTAAGATTAGAATGCATATCATATTTATGTAATAGTATGTTCAGTTTATTGTTGTACACATAGGTTAAGTATTAACCTCTCTCATCAGAACTTGGTTTGCTGGAAGAGATCTCTTTTAGATATAAGCTCGCCTTTGTACACTATTGTTATTTACTTTTGTTTTATTTCAACTACATAATTGTGAGCAATAAAGAAATTATGAAATTATGAATTATGAAATGAGGTAGGAAATATATCTTAACGACATGTTTTTGTGAAATGTTTTGTCATAAAGAGAGACAGTTCAGTAATGTAAGAACTAAAGCTCTTTAAATAAATATAAAAAACCTACATCTAAACCTCAGGACCTCTCGTATACTTTTAACTTAAACCCAGCACAAGAGGCCATTTCACAACAATGAAAGTCAACACTTAAGATAACAAAGAAAACTACTCTCCCTTATTTAAAACACAAAAGTCTTTTCAGCAAAGTCCCCCAGTGCATGTTGCCAGAAAGGGAGAGGGATACTCTACGTGTAGTGTGAAAGGGAGGCAAGATACGAGCTGTGCAGAAACATTTTAATTAAGGCGATGTAACTCAAAATTAGTTTAAAGTCTCCACTACCTTTAAGCAGCGTTTCTTTAACTGTGTCGTGCTTGTTTAGATTTAAGAGTTTTGCTGAGAAAACTCTTAAATCTAAACAAGCAGTAAAAAAAATAAACTTAACATAATTCTTTAAAGTCTATTTTTAATCGGATTAAATAATTCAAAATTCAAAAATTCAAAATTAGTTTATTTCAGTAAGTACAGCAGCACAGGTCGTGGGACTCCCCTTTTAAGTTAATAAAAACCTGTGTTAGGGGAGACCGCTCATTCCACATTGGAGAATTACACTTACGTCTTTAAACCGATAGACTTATAAGTATGTGTGTACAGTCCGGGCAGGCCCAGCCAATCGGGTCCCAGACTGTACCTATAAAATAAGTAATATAAACTAATTTTATTTTATTTATTTTATTTTATTTTATAATAAATGTGTATGTGTGAAACAACAGTATAAGCAACAGTTAAACGTTCTGAGATGTCAAAAAATATTATTGTTTTTTATTTTTTATTTATTTATATAACAACTAATAAAAACTTAAATAATACATACATAGAGTGCCAAAACACCATTTACGTTTGTCTAGGCACTGGATGTTCCTTATCAAACGATGTTTATAACTTACATGAGTACATATTATAAATGTCTCCTAACCTAATTCCAAATCTAACGTTGAATAACGTAACGTTCGTAACGATTGATAGTTCGTTCGTTCGATGTTCGTTTGTATTCGCATTTAGATTCGTTCCGAAACGTCAAACATTGTTATTGTTTGGGTAGAATCAGGGTGTGGTGTGATAGCTGTCAAACGAGGAATCGATTACTAAGTATCGGGAGTAGTCATCGATTACTAAGTGATCATAGTTATCCTTATAATCCGGAAGCCTTAAATAATAAATAGCCATTAAAGAAGAGTGGCACTGTCCGAAAAAGCGTTTATTTCCTGCTCACTCTAAGAAACTTGGTGCAAGCATGATGTCGGACTGCCCTGACGGTCCTCTTCATCCTGACGGTTCTCCGACATAAAAATATACAGGGTGTTAAGTAGATGAATGTCCAAACGAAATCTGCAGCAAGAGGAGATCATTTGATACCCACGTAGCCATAATTTTCTGGACTTGACCCCATAGATCCCGAAAAAAATGAGGAATTGTAGATTTTTGAAAAAATGGCCGAAACTAATCGTTTCAACTGGAATAAATAAAAATGTTATGGGTAGATCTGCCAAATTTTGAAAGTATTGTGATCTTTACTGTACTATCAAAATACTTTCACAATTTGGCAGATTTACCCATAACATTTTCATTTATTCCAGTGGAAACTATTAGTTACGGCCATTTTTCAAAAATCTATTATATCATCATTTTTCTCGGGATCTATGGGGCTAAGTCTAGAAAATTATAGCTACATGGGTAGCAAATGACCTCTTCTTGCTGTTGATTTCGACATTCATCTACCGAACACCTGTATATTATTGATGTAGACCTACATCAATAATATACAGGTGTTCGGTAGATGAATGTCGAAATCAACGTATTTTATTTTGAGATTTTGTGTTTAGTATTTACTCGATGATCTTAATTTATGCATGAATCCCGTTGTTTATAGTACTTTAATGCAATGAAATGCAATATAGTAAGTGAAATATGCCCTAAATAGTTTAACTATTCCTCTGTTACACCACATACTGTGGAATATTTGAGAGTAAATTACGTAATCCTAAGAAAATGTTGAGAGACACTGGTATTGCTTAGTTTCAAAGGATACCTGCACTTGTGTCATGTTAAAGTTAACTCAAACTGGATTAGCAATGAACTAGGAAACGAGGGAAGATATGCACAACACAGGGTATCCTAGTGTGGGGCCAGAAGTAATATATAATATGAATGCATCTAAATGTTATTCTGTGAAACTCTAGACACGTCACAACTAACGAAACTTAACAGCTAACTAACAGACATAAATATACACGGTTCATGCATTCGAAATCTTAGACAATACCCAGGTTAACCTAATGTATGACTTTCTCCACGCAATCCACCTGTCTCATTCTTACCTGGTTTGCTGGAAGAGATCTCTTACGAGATATAACCTCGCCTTTGTACACTTTTACTAGGTATGTATCTTTGTGTTGTGTATTTTTGTCTTCTAGCAATCTTTTGGCGTGTGAGTGACGTTTACAGGAGGCGCCACTTTTACGCAAATTCATGCAAAGAATGTTTCAAAAAGCGTTTGTTCCACGTGTCACCGCAAGCCAAAATTTAATTGAAAAGCTGTATGAAATGATTACTTTTTGAGTTTCAATCTGTTCTTTACGAGGATTTTTTAAAGTTTTGATTTCTATTTACGTTTCGATTGTTTTTTCGTAATCTATCAAAGTTAGTTAAGCTTACCAACCAACTTTCTGCATTGCCACTATTGCCAGTACACTTGGACAGAAAAAGATTTAGAATGCGATGAATAAACTGCCATTGCCATATTAAGAAGCTTGGTTCTCCTTCTATTGCCTTCTATGGAAAGTTGTCTTCAAGTTAGTAAAAAATAACAATCTGATATCTTTCACTGTGACAGCGCCATTAGGATGTCAGTAAGTGGTCACATGGAGTGGCCCACTTTTTAGGGTTCCTTACCCGATAGGTGCCAAACGGGACCATCGTAATTCATAATTTCTTTGTTTCACACAAACATTTGAAAACACAGGAAATATTGAGAAATTGTGTACAATGGCGAGACTATCTCTAGTAACATAATAGATGTCTTTTAGCCTTCTCTTTGTATGAACTACATGCGTTTTTCGGGTTCCTTCCTGGTTCCTGGTCTGTACAAAGTTATTCATAAACAGAGCCTTGTGCGCACCGAAGAAACGCACTCGGCAAACTAAACTTCTTCATACTCCTCTGCATCATACTAACTATGGTAAAACCACAGTTTCCTGCAGGCTTCCATCCACTTACAACAGTTTATTTGTCTCTCTAGATATATTCAATTTATCAAAACCATTGTTTATGAACAAGGTTGTAAAGCTCTCAAGGGGTGTTCATGATATAAACGCATAGTTTTTATGATTTAAAGGCATAATTTTGCAATATTTATTGTTACTTACTTTGTTACACTCAATAATTTAAAAAAAATATGTACAAAGGCGAGCTTATCTCTAATAAGAGATCTCTTCCAGCAAACCTAGGATGGACAGGATTAATTAACTAACAGGATTATTATCTTATAAAGTTTTGTATTTAGAGAGGTCACCGTGAGGGCTATCAGTGGTTTTACCGGCTTGACCATTGTTTTCGGGACATTCTGTAAGTAATAATAATGAAGTACTTGACAACAATCCTGTCCTAATAAAAACCATACAAATTAAACATTTCATAATTAGACCTCCTCAGGACACAGAAAAATCCCCGTAAACAAAAAACAAATGTTTAGTCAGCTAGCGTTGATAGACGAGCGGCGAGGGGGAAGCTGGGGTGAAATGGAACAATTAATAACGGGAAAAATAATATCACGATCAATTAGGGGGAGGGAGAGTGGGGCGGGGGGTTGGAGGTGTCGCCCCCTGCTGGCATTTGTTTAGCGCTCCAGGATATAAGTGCGCTTCGTAAAAAATATTGAAAGATAGATTCTGAAAAGCAATATCAGAATAAGTAAAGCTTACCTATTTTGGAGATTTACCCCCAGTTTCTGAAAGAACAATTAAATGTGACAAGCGACTAATCGAAGATTAATTCAAAATGGCGGCACGTGAGGCCGAAATGAGTTTGACAAGAGTTTAAAACACGTTGTCGCAGATAATTTTCCTTTCGAAAATCAGGCAGTATTGACTGTTTCAGCTTAGTTAGTTGGACTTTTTTTCGCTCGTTTAAATACCCTCTCGCCTGTGGGTTACTAAAATGGCTCGTGATTTTCCGCATTATGACTTGGGGCTCCAGCCAGCAGGTTAAAAAAATCAAAACATCACACAGTCCTACCCTTTTCTCTTTCAAGAAACGTATTAAAGAGCACTACCTCTCTCTTTCGTAAAAGTTATTGTATGTATATATTTATTAATGTAAAGTGTATGTAGTATATCAGTATGTATAAGTAGTAGTAGTTCTTCTGTATTTAGTATTTTTTCGTTTATATTTTATTTAAACTTGTTATTGTGCACTGCCTACCCTTTCATCATATAATTTTTCCTTTCACGCCTGGTTTGCTGGAAGAGATCTCTTTTTAGAGATAAGCTCGCCGTTGTACATGTGTTTTCTTTTAATGTAACTGTTTAAATTATTGTGTGCAATAATGAATTGTGAATTGTGAACATATGAAAAGAAATCTCTTTACTTTCTTCGTTCGGCCGAATAACTCTTTCAAGTTTCACATAACACAATCCCGAAAGCGCTGCAGCAATCCGTCATACTATTTGTTGGAGCCGTGGTACATAAATAGCGGCATTAGGAGTAAAGGGGGAGTCGTGTTACAGAGGGGAGAGGGTCCTCTGGCGATAAATATTGGGACAAGAGAGAAATATGTAGGGCAGCGACTCCAGTTCTTGTGGTTCCGCGATTTTGGGGTTAACCTCGGACGATCAACCAAATAAGTCTGGCAGTTCGTATTTCAAAACTATACAGAAAATATTTGACACGATGGATGTAAAAAAAAAGTAAAAAAAATAACTTTTGACAAAACATAGCTAAGAACCATCAGTCATCACAATTTAAACATTCGTGTAATGTAATTATTTCTTACTAGCTGACCCGGCAGACTTCCTACTGCCTCAATTTAATATGAACTTTATTGAATAGCAATAAAGTTCAAATTGACTCTAGAAAACGTTTGTATGGGAAATAGAAAAGGGCTGTTTTTAGGGTTTTCCCGGAAATTATTCGATTTTTTTCTCGGCTTTTAAACCTTCCCTAGACCTCCACGAACATTTCAAGACTAAGATAAGATAAATCCGTTCAGCCGTTCTCGAGTTTTAGTGAGACTAACGAACAGCAATTCATTTTTATATATATAGATGCAAATGTATAATTACTTTAAATATTTACAATAATTACAATGTATGCAACTAGAAATATTCTTCCCCTTACCTCCTATCATCTCCGTCTCCTACCCAACATGGTATTCTAGAAGAAATCTCTTATTAGAGATGAGCTGGCCCTTGTACACGATTTTTCTATAAGATATATGTTTGTCATCATGTGAAAGAAATTACGAAATTACGAAATATATTCAGTAAACCTACTACTTACAATTAAGACTGAAGTTATTTTTGAAAGTCATCTTTCGATCCTTACATATCGTTTATCTGTGATTTGACATTTTACAAGAAGTGTATAAAGATATCTGACTGTTTATCTAAGATCGCCCATTAAATTCAAAGGCTAAAGTGTAGTTTTGCCTTCTGAAGTTTGGCAGGCGTATAGTATACGCTTTAAGATATATTGCATTTGCACTGTGCCTGGTTTTTTTTTATGATTTGAGCCATCTCTCTCCCTGCTATATTCTTACTGTATAATAAATACATCTTCAATCCTTTTGCCATACGGATTGGCAGATGCAATGCCGCATACCCTAAATGCCCAGCAAAACACGAACTATAAAGCTACAATTTGCTAATAATTATTATTACGGAACCCTCCATTCCCTATATTTTATTACTCGCCTTGGTTTTTCTCGGCAATCTATTAGATTTGCTTTCATGAAGTGTCGAAGGAGGGAGACTGGGGTAATTTATGCAATAAGTGATTAATCTAATTCAGGACTTT
Organism: Argyresthia albistria; assembly: GCA_963457715.1. Taxonomy (NCBI): domain Eukaryota; kingdom Metazoa; phylum Arthropoda; class Insecta; order Lepidoptera; family Argyresthiidae; genus Argyresthia; species Argyresthia albistria. Next base: position 8,632,703 of record OY735277.1, on the reverse strand, counting down.
TTCTAAGAGAGATCTGGAAAAGGTAATTCGACTTTTCAATTCCTGATGAACTTATTTATTGGAAGAACTCAGCTGTAGGTTTTTTTATATTCAGGCAAATATATAAGGTTATATAACAATGTAAGGACCTTCTGCCAGCCCGTGTTTCTAGTAGAAATTAAATATTAATAGAAACTTTCGAAATGCAACAGATATGAATATTAACCTGATCAGAGCAATTCGGTTTCCAGTAAAGTATGGTCATATTTGTCATGGAAACCAAAACACGTATGCAATGTCACAAACGTATAAACATCAAAGATACGCGAAAATTATATATATTACCTATATAAATTTATTTCATGTTTATTTATATATAAGTATGCACTAGTTCATGTAGTCTATTGGTAAGTAATAATTATATGTATATTACATGGGTCTACTCCTACTCAGCAATCCACCTGTCTCATCCCTATTTGGATTGCTGGAAGAGATCACTTATTAGAGATAAGCTCGCCTTTGTGTACACGTTTTCTATGTTTTTTATTGTCCTATGTGACTGTTTGTGTGCAATAAAGAAATTATGTTTTCTGCCGGGATTTCAACCTTGGACCTCTAGCTTCTAAAGCAGAACACGAATTGCGAGATTGACACAAATACTATGCTTGGTCGTTACCTCCCCTTGACTTTACCTAAATCAAAGAGATTCAAAAATTGCACCCAAATTGTTTGAGGACGCCTGGCCTGAACAAGTCAAGGAGAAGAGAAGGCTTTCAAGCAAACGAATGTCCAAAAGTTATTATTCGTTCATCGATGATTAACTCAAAATAGAGGCACATGACTTGCTGAAATTAGTTAATTGCTCTATAACCTTTACCTTTGAACAGCGCCTGGGAAACCGGCTGTAAGCAAAGGGTGTAAGGTCGATTAAAACCTGCATGTTCAGGCATAAACAAAATGCCTTCAGGAAAGCCAATGAGAGCCAAATTAAAATTACACACAGTCCTAATTCCGCTCCCGAAGAGGTCAAATTGGTCTGTTATTATATCGGCTTACTATAATTAAGGAGGGATGAGTGGATTTTCCGGAGATTTGCTAAACAAATACCATTTGCACTCGAGCTCATTTATTTTTTGTTCATTATTACGTAAAGCTGTAACCAGGGGCCCGATGCTGCTCTGAGAAACGCACTTATATTGGATCGCTATCGCATCGTAAACACCCAAAATGGCGTCATTTGGTATGCTCCTAAGGAATCGCAAATAGATCGTAAATAGATTGCAAGCAAAGGGTATACGATTTGCTTGCAATCTACTGAGAAGTGCGTTTCTCAGAGCAGCATCAGGACCCAGGTTACGATTAACTAACGCAATCAACTAGTGTTAAACAATGACGTGCCTCTATTTTGAATTAATCATCGATTAGTTAATCATAGCGTCTCGGAAAACGGGGATAAGTTGCTACATTACTTGGTAATTATGACAAAGTCATAAATCATGCGAATATCCTACTTCTGTTTTTATGCCTAAATAAACGATTATTTATTTATGATTATTATAAAAAATCAACACTGAGCCAGCGTGTTGGAGTATGTCTTTATCTTACTCGTAGAAATATCTGGGCTACATTTATTGTTCTATGATTATTGCGTTATATTTAAGAACTTTCTATATCAGGTATTAATTAATTTGAACTTCAGTGGTCTTATGGTCTAACGTGGGTTTATCGCTTCCAGAAATCTTAACTTATTCTTATAATAGAAACCTAAAAATTACTCCTACATAATAGTATTATATATCAATAACTACAATACTATATACTTATATCAAAACTTAATGATCACACTCCAGAAAAAAACAGGAAAATTGTGTGAGTGCTTTTATCCGAAAGTGGCAGGAAAGGTCGGTTAAAATCAATTTGGGGTGACCTATTTCTTATATTACTTGCCTTTTTAAAGGAAATCTATTTATTTTGTCACTAAAAGTAAAAAATTTGCACAAATACTTTGTCTTGTCATAAAACTGTGTCTAGGACATGGCTTTTTTATTGCGTGAAATAATTTTAATTAAAATTCTTGTAATTGTAACTAAAGCACACAGATTTACAAAAATACAAGTAAAAGGCGAGATTTTATCTAATAATTAGATTTCTTTCAGCTTACCAGGCTTGACAGGAAAATGTAATGCAAAGATAGGGGAAACATACTCACAGTGAGTTTTTCATTACACCATTTTAGGTGACAAGGGGCTAGCCCATCGCCAGAGAATAATGGTAAATAAATCCTGTTTCGTTGTAAAAGTAACTGAACAAAATCTCAAAAACATTAAGAACCCTGTAAGATAGAAGTTTGGCCAAACCAAACATTCGACAAATTCCAAACGGCAGGAAGTAAAGTTCAAAATCTTCGCCAGAATTAATAAGGTCTCTAATGAAAGGGTTTTCGAACTTATAGAAACACGTGCCGTTCTTTCCTGGTACCTATAGGATTGTTTTGAATTTCTTGGGCGTACGAGTTTGTGGAAATGTAATTTTAGAAATTAGTGCCTTATTTAATTTTAATAGTAACCTTCAGTTGCACAGAAATTTAAGATTCGATCAAATGAAACAAACGACGATCCAATGAAATTCTCGCGATTAAAATAGTCGCGCAACTCAGCCAATGACATATTTGTAAAATAAGTAATAATTGACGACTTACCATAAAGAGTAGCAACGACGTTTACAAAACTCGGACACATTTTGACTATTTTGCACTGAGCTCACTTCCCACATAGTTTTTTTTCACAACCTTTAGTTATCACCGCCACATTTTAGTCACTAAGTCAACACTGCACTGCGTTTTGTTCACTAAATTACACTGTCACTGTTTTTTCCAAGCCCGACACGTGACACCGTTTTTGGATCTGCAAAAGACAGTAAAACATTTTATTGACAATAAAATTTTATAAATAAAAATGTTAGTAGTATTTTTACAAAATTGCTGAACCCAGTCTGTTTGTTTATCGTTGGAGTTGCTTTGAAATCCTAAAACAACATATTTATCACGCAAAATATTTTATGTGATAATAAAATCTTCATGATCGGAGTAGATAGCGTGGTAAAGAGGAGGCCTATACCTATACTGTGGGTGAATTTATGCTGGAAGAAATCTCTTAATAGAGATAAGCTCGCCTTTGTCATGTGTTGTCCACTTTCAATTGTTATTCTGTGCAATAAAGTATAATATAATATATAGATGCTGATTGATATATTGAATTCTATTTTATTGTAGGTATATTTGACTATTCATACTTATAGCTGTCAAGCGTAAACAAACACCGTATTTTTATGAACTTCCATTGCATACAAAAGCTATAAAACCTGTAGGTTAACCAAAGCCAAAACAGATAAAAAATCATATAAAAAATATTAAACGCTGGGGTCACAGTTATAAAAAGTGGCTAGTCCGATTTGAAACAGCCTCCCCTTTTGCCGTAAATCAAGAGTTGGTCATTGGTGTTGTAAATAATTTTACGCATTGACTCCAAAAGTTACCTAAGTTACCTACTGTAGTTAGTAAATGTCCAGTTTGGACAACTTGTAGTATTGAAATTTACATTAAAAAAAAAGTAATGTTATACAATTTGAGCATACGACTGTGTGAGAATAAGTACACTTAAATTTCATACGATAAATGGCGAGGCCAGTAAAAGAGGCAGTAAAAATAATAAGAAAGGCAAAAAAAAAACATTTTTTAACCATTTCATAGCCATGCCATACGTATTCACAATTCGTAATTTCTTTATTGAGCTACACAAGACAGACATAGAAAATTCATAACAGATAGACAAAGGAGTTTGCAATGGCAAATGCGAGCTTGAATCAATTCAAAGTTTTTTTTCTGTGTTTGAAATTAACTTCTCAAATAACAACAAAACACGCTCTAAGGGGACAATAACTCACAATGTCATTAACTTTTACTTCGTGTAACATAATCTTTACGCCCTCCGAAATGGCTATTAGAATTTTATCACAAAACATCATAAAATTTACTACTAACAGCGGTATTTAATATTAATGTCAATTACTTTATTTTATGAAACTAGGCCGTGTTTTTACACCTGATATAAAACTGTGAAAGCTTATGTTTTAACATTATTATGAAAATAGGCTTGTCCCAAAGTGAGAGGTCCCGGGTTCGAATCCCGGCTGGGGAAGAAAAAACGCCAGGTCTTGGATGTTTAGGTACCTACATTCATATTCATATATTCATTTTCATATTCTTTATGGCACATAAAAGTTAACTAATACATGGAAAAAAAAACAACATTATATGCAAAGGCGAGCTTATCTCTTAAGAGAGATTTCTACCAGCAAACCTAGGCAGGACAGGAAAGAGTATCAGGAGAGTTCTAGTGCGCAACAAAAAAATTATTATATTACGGACACTACTTACAATACAACATAAATATGGAATCTAGTAAAATAACCGGCCAAGTGCGAGTCGGACTCGCGCTCGAATATCTATAAAAAACCGCAAAAAAAACATGTTGTATGGGAGCCCCCCCTAAATATTAATTTAATTTTAATTTAATTATTTATTTATTTATTAAGTAAATAACATACTGAATATATTGTGATCATTTTAAGCGTCTACCTGCTACCATTATCAATATCGCCCCTTAATATTAAATTTCTTTTTTTTTTAGTATTTGTTCTTATAGCGGCAACAGAATTATACGGTACATCATCTGTGAAAATTTCAACTGTCTAGCTACCACGGTTCATGAGATGCAGCCTGGTGACAGACAGACGGACGGACGGACGGACGGACGGACGGACAGACGGACGGACAGCGAAGTCTCAGTAATAGGGTCCCGTTTGGCACCCTTCGGGTACGGAACCCTAAAAGCTATAAGATAAACAGTATATACAATTTATATCATAAACATAAATATACAATATTATACATAAACATTTTTGTTCGCTGCTTCTGGTTGCCACGACACTAGGTATCCTAGTCTGAGACCAAAACCAATGTATGTGCCTGTATGTTAAATTATGTTATGTTTGTTAGTCTAGCGAGCTTCCACGCACATGCCATGTTGTATCTAACACATCTTACAAACCTACGCACAAACGGCCCAATCAAAGCTTTTTACTTCGTTACCGCATTGTTTGAGGGAACAAGAAAAATGGTCAAGTGCAATTCGGATTTACACAAGAAGGGTTCCGTCCGTACCACTGTACAACATGTTACATATCGGTAGTTGTTGAAACAAAACAAACAAGAGTTGCTAGAACAATAATGCAAAAAATTGCAGCCTTTTTTTAAACCTAATTTCATTACTTTTGCAAGTGATAGCGGCAATAGAAATGCACACGCTGTTAAAATTATAACTCACTTCTTATTATGCCAGATCCATATGCTTGGCAAACGACTACAAGCCACCACGTGTGGGAGATATTGTCTTAGTGTGCGTAGGCTTAGTAGGTATGTGTTTGTAGGGGTGTGGACTTTGCGGCAAACTTCTGGCTCCAGCGTTAGGTGCAGTTTAAGATAAATCCTACTGACAGACAGGGAGGTCCAAAATAGGATCCCGGTCGACGCCCCACGTAACCCTAAAACATACAATAGGCTAAGCGGAGTGTACAAGCGGACGGACAGACAGAAACATAATTGCCTTTCGCAAACACAGACCGCCTACGCACCGGGCTTGGTCCAAAAGTGGGACAGGCGTGGGCTAGATAGGTTTGGGATGTTTGGTACAAGTTGGAATAGTGTTTAGAAGCAATCGTCACTGGACTGACAAGATAGTCACGAAAACGACTTATAAAAGGCACTTATTTGGATCTGCGAGAACATCTTCAAAGGGTCGGTTTTTAGGGCTGCGTACCCGAAGGGTACCAAACGGGACCTATTACTGAGACTTCGCTGTCTGTCCGTCCGTCTTTCTGTCACCAGGCTGTATCACATGAACCGTGGCAGCTAGACAGTTGAAATTTTCACAGATGATGTATTTCTGTTGCCGCTATAACAGAAAATACTAAAAATAAAAAAAATAAATTTAATATTAAGGGGGGCTCCCATACAACAAACGTGATTTTTTATTTTTGCTCGATATTGATAATGGTAGCAGGTAGACGCTTAAAATGTTCACAATATATTGAGTATATTATTTACTTAAAAAATAAATAATTAAATTAAAATTAAATTAATATTTAGGGGGGCTCCCATACATTATTTTTTTTGCGGTTTTTTTATAGATAATGGTACGGAACCCTTCGTGCGCGAGTCCGACTCGCACTTGGCCGGTTATTCGTTTTTTTTGTGTCACACGAATGAAAGTCACGTTGTGACGTGAATCGACCCACGAACGGTGTTAAGCACGCTACAAATAGCGTTGCAAGCGTTTCGAATCTGCTACGAACGTTGTTAGGGCACGCTGAAAATAGCGTTACGAATCTTCTACGAGGCTCGATTTCGCGATTTTTTACGTCATACGAATGAAATTAATTGTCGATTCAGATTTAATGACGCGTCATTCGTGTGACCTAAAATCGACCCCAAAAAGATTTAATATATTTTTGTATATTCAGTCTCAGGTTTTTCCAAACAAATCAGCTGACCTAATCAGGCCAAAGTGAAGTTGCTCTGATCAAATCGGTTTTATACTGAAAATTGCTCAGAATTATGTCGCTAGCAAAGTTGTTTCTCATTTTGCGTTAATTCATTTACACTTTGTAGGTATATGTATGGCTCAATCTTAATTTACTTTACTTTATTGCACAAAAACAGAATACAGACACTTAATAATGGAAAAAAACATGTACAAAGGCGAGCTTATCTCTATCTTATCCCTCTCTCTTACTTGTACCCGGGTAATAAAGGCCTTCAATTAAATTCAATTCAATTCAATTCATTTAATGCCTTGTGCCTTTGCGAGACAATTATTAGCATTTCATAAAAAGAACGTGCTGCCAAATCGTTGGGCAAAGATAACCACAGACTGGCTCCCAGAAAATGCAAAGAGAAAGCGTGGCCGACCCAGGAAGAGATGTTTATGGGATAAAGAGTGGAGGGAGACCGCCCAGGATCGAGTAGAGTGGAAGAGGGGGAGAGAGGCCTTTGCCCAGCAGTGGGACATTACTGGCTGGTAATAATAAAAAATATATAAAAGAACTTGAATATTCTACGGTTTTTGGTTGGGATCAACCAACCAAAAACGTAGAATATTAAAGTTTGTAAATAAATGACATAGGTACATTGTTAAAGTCATCAGTTGAGTGACCGAAAATAAAATCGCTAAACTCCCAAAACTTGAACCAAACGAAAAATAAAACGGGAAATGTCGCAAGCGCTTTTAATGTCACTTTTAAAAATGTTGAAAGTCAGCGGATACCTGTTTAAAAAGCTCTGTTCTCACCTTTTAAGCTGCTTTAATAAGCTCTACTTGGCTTTTAAGTAGTGAGCTATTCCTGTGCTGGATAGGGACCGTAATTAAGTGGAACAGAGGAATAAAGGCGAGCTAATATCTTCGTTCTTTTGAGACTTTAAATACTGGTTACAATTAGGTTCTGCTAAATTTTAGGTTTCTGCCGCACCGTATGGGAAAAAGGGTGATACCACCTATTTTTGATTTATTTATCCTTTCCATCCTGGGTTTGCTGGAAGGAATCTCTTGATAGAGATAAGCTCGCCTTTGTACATGTTATTTCCATTTTTAATTGTCATAATGTATTGATTTCTGTGGAATAAAGTATACTGAACTGTAAATATTAGGGGGCACGGCAGTGCCCCCGCCAAGTCGAGCGCGAAGCAAACACTGCCGTACCATCCTTTACTGGAACCATTTCGCCGCATTTTCAGGCCCCTATTTGAGAACCTCTGGATAAGACCAGAACGCAGAAATTTTCGTCATCTAGTAAGCTACAATCACATACTTAAAATCCAAAATTTCAAGTCTGTAGGTCATTTAGTTCCGAAGTTATTCGAAAGCAAAGTTTCGCATTTTCGACACTCACTCACTCATGATCATCATAGAACTAGTTGTTAGGTATCCAACACTAGATGGGTCTGCCAGTCTTCTAACTCGCGCTGGTGAAGTGTTTTTCTATTAGTATATAAAATCAATTTATCTTTCATTCAATGGTCAGTCAGTCAATGGAGTCTGTCATACTCAGGTACCTTATGGGGGTCAAAGGTCAATACACCAGTACTTCCCATAGACTCCGGTGCTGAAATTTGGTGCAGAGTTAGGTTTTAATAGCAACATAAAGGGAAAACTATACAAGGTGACTTTAAAATATCGATCAATACTTTGGGAAATGATGGTGCCCTTAGAATAATATGAACTTTCCCCAAGAAAAAAAATTTTGGGTCTCCCATAGTAAATTGAAAACAGCTGATCGGGGCAATGGACGTGACGGGACGGGACGGGACGGGACGGGACGGCACGGCACGGGACGATCAATACTTTGGGAAATGATGGTGCCCATAGAATAATATGAACTTTCCCCAAGAAAAAAAATTTTGGGTCTCCCATAGTAAATTGAAAACAGCTGATCGGGGCAATGGAAGGGACGGGACGGGACGGGACGGGACGGGACGGCACGGTACGGGACGGCACGGGACGGCACGACACGGGACGGGACGGGACGGGACGGCACGGGACTGCACGGCACGGCACTGGACGGGACGGCACGGGACGGCCGACCGACCGACCGACCGGCCGACCGACCGACCGATAAAACACGATATGTCATATAAAACGTATCCGTCTTTAGTTAAACAAATCAAATAATCAGATTAATGATTAATCAGATTACAGATTACATAAAAAAATCGACTGTCATTGCAAAAATACAGCGTAGTGGCACACCTCGGACACTCGATAAACGCTCGTAAAATGATCACCTATTACTACTACATAGCCAAAGAATAAGTAATAATATGTATAAGTATAAAAGCCAGTCTAGTCTTATCCAGAGTTTTCCTTTAATTTTATTTATATGCGTATTAAAAGCAGAAGGGGAGGCATTCGCCCAGCAGTGGGACGCTATAGGCTAGATTAAATTAGAAGATGTGTCCCACTACCACAGAATAGATAATAGTACTACGTACAGAACAGCCACTCCCTTCCCCGCGCCGATTCAGACACCGCACCTTACCCCACCGCCAAAGGACGGATCAAGGGACTCTTTGTATAGGCGCTGAACGCACACATTCACAAACCCTCCATATTCTCTTGTGGCCAAGCCTACGTGGCGCTTTCACGAGTAACCAATCTTCATGGGGTGCACCTAATAAATGTTGACTTCAAGAGTATAAAAGCTCAAGCTTCAGCGATCACCGAATACAACCGGCTTAGGCGTAAATTCCGCGCCGATCTTTCAGAAATTAAACCGTCTAAACCGTCTAAAAGAATAAATAATGAACGCGAATGGGCAATACGAAAAACTGTTGCTAAACAAGAATCAGAACCGGAAAAAAAGAAAAGAAAGATTTGTAATAAAAAAAACTGCTCCTAAAATTAAAAAAAACTGTGTCAAATAAGAAAATCTAATAAAATAAATGAATATACCCACGTTTCTACAAAAATAAGTGAAATCCCACCAAAACATTATGTAAAAAACTAGCCAAGTCTCGATGGAGCTGCTCGTTTATCTCTAAAAAGTAATGAAATCTAGACAAAGGCGTGCCAAGTCTAAGGTTCCTTACTGCGATTTCTTTATTATTATAGTTAATTTTGCGTGACTTGGCCGTTGAACATTCTTTATACGTTAGTGAGTACAAGTCAATTTTGAACTGCGTCGTATTTAATTACAATAAATTACAAGTTGCAAGTTTCCTGATAGTATATAAAGGAATTCTATTTTAAGCAAATTAGTATGTAAAATACAACAGATATAACATAGGTAGTTACAACAGATATAACATTACGTGTAAACAAAATTGACTTGTACCCACTAACGTATAAAGAATGTTCAACGGCCAAGTCACACAATAATAATATCTTTTATTGTATACAGATAAATAAAACATGTTAAGACGGTTATTCCTTATAAAGCCCTTATTAATAAACCGCTCTCAATTTTGAGAGATACCCAGCTATATCTCAAGAGATTACAGACTTAATATGACGAAACCGTGTGACATAGCTGAGACAGCTCTCAGAGCTGAGAGCGGATTGTTAATACGGGCCTAAGGGCGTCTTGCAGAAGATGCCTAAATCTAGATTTAGCGTTTAAATCCATTTATCAACTGTCACAATATATGTAATATGTCAACGTTAATTCGATTTAAATCGCTAAATCTAGATTAAAAGCAGTTTCTGCGCCGCCCTAAGAACAAATTACGCAGTTTCGTCATATCAAAACCTGTAATTTTCACGCAATTGAGATAGCTCTCAAAGCTAAGAGCGGTTTATTAATAAGGGTGGAATAAGAATAAAACGTTTGCACAACCAACAAACTGTATCTCTGCAACCCCATATTAAAAAGGCGCAACTGGATTTTTCATCGAAAAATTTTCGACATTTTAAATCCACAACTTTGTTAAAGCAATTCGGTGGGCGTTTATATCATTGTAAACAAATTACGCGCCGCATTACGTGATGTAATTTTAGTAGCTACTTAATTAAAATATGGTTTACATGAACTTTTGTGCCCGTCACTTTCAGAAAACGCTCATTTGCACGAGCAAGTTATTTGAGTTATTTTTCAAAGGGTTTATGATGAGATTCATGTTAAGTTAATTAGATACTTTAGTAGATACATTAGAACTTTGTACTCATTTACTTGTTTGACGCAGCTTCAGGCGGATTTTAGCATAGCATTTAATGTAATATTTATGGTTTGTGATTAAATATTAATTTTACACAATCAAGATACTATAATTTTATAAAACTATAGTTTGGTTCCACAATAAAGCTTACCACTTTTTGTCAACTTTTGGTTATTTAAAATGACAAATTATGAATACTGGAATTACTATTAGGACGACTTATTTTTGAGTGTTCAGTATATATTCAGTCTCGTATGTATGGTTTGCAAAGAAATCTTCGGATATAGATAAAAAAAAGTTTTTCATTATACCTGCAGCAAAACATATTCGAATATGTAAAATATACTTATTTATACATAATGTAAAGAAACTAAAGTCGTCTGGTAGCAAAGTACGTAAGTATGAAATTGTAAATTTCGCAAGCGTGGGAACTTTGTCATCTGTTGTTCGCATGTTCCGCCCTTGAAGGGAACAGCATTATTCCCAGGAAATACTCTTCAAGAACATTTAAGGGCTGTTTTAAATATACTTGATGAAACTTTCAGTTTTGAATCCCAGCCCAACTGTCGTTCTGCTATCCTCTTTGGTACCTTTTTGAATACTTTTTTATAAAAATCGGCTATTCCGCATGACTGGCAGTAAGTTAACGCAGTCAAAACTGTCGAAACGAAAATATGCGTTTTGCTGAATCAATTTATCTGAAATGCATTCTATAAATATCTCAAAATGACCCGTTCGTTTAATATAGACAGTAAGAACAATAACTGATAGATTGAAGACTGATAAAACAATAAAAAATAAAATTGTTGACACGCACAATGAGATGAATCAACTTCAATAAAATTGAAGTCAAAGGGCAGACCAGATATTTGGAGCAAAGTTCAAAGAATAAAAAGAAATGGGACTGTTATTGTAAATGTATGACTTATAAGGTCATATCATTTGACATGATTATTGATTGGGCTCACTGACTCAACTCCAAAGTAAAAAATAAAAAAATACTCGTTTTCAAAAATGTGCATGATAAATGTGAAAGAGAAATGAGAGTAAAATATCATTCCTATTGACAAAATCACCAGGTTAAACAAAACGAAATGATCTGACGCATCGCAACTAAAAACATACAATACATCAAAGAGTTTCACATACGAACACATTAGGTGGATGTAAACCAGATCAAAAGCGTAATCAAACACCAAAAGCAGAGCCGCGAAGGCTTATCACAGCTGTTGATAAAAAGCACGATGTTATACTGCTATCTCATCGCACACCAAATACGAAATGATTTCTCTACGAGCTTTTACTACGGTTGAATCTTTTATGACTTATGCAATGATTTTAAAAGCATTTTGAACTTTTTAATTTATATTGGGAATACATTTTAAAATGAAATAAATAATTTATTTCTGTTAATATGGTACAGTCATTTTGATACCTGGTAACATCTGTTACTACTACGTTTGCATTATTTGTTAATATTTTTTTTTTATATAATTCTTTCTTATTCTATATTGCACGGTTATTTACAGAGAAAACTTATAATATACTTACTTTGTTATAACAAATGGTTATTAAGTCAGATCGCTAAACAGTTAAAACTATTTATTACCGTTGATTTAAGACCTTTCTTCAGAAAATTTATCGCATTTAGTTTTTTTTTTGTGAATAAAATATAGTAAAAAGAGAAGACATTTTGCCAACAGCAGACCAGGCCAAAGAATTTTTGATTTAGTAACCTTGATTAATTCCCTATTGTGCAGATCTCAACATATAACATTGGCAAAAATATTATTGCAACACACGATAGAAGCCATACCTAACCAAAAACTTAAAAATAAATAAAAGGTGTAAATGGATTAACGCAAAATGAGAAACAACTTTGTTGGGGACATCATTCTGAGCAACTTTCGTTTTGAAACCGATTTGATCAGAGAAACTTTATTTTTCACTTCTCCATACAAATCACCTGACCCACCCAGGCCAAAATGTACTGAGAAGTGAAAATAAACTTGCTCTGATCAAATCGGTTTCATAATGAAAGTTGCTCAGAATGATGTCCCTGACAAAGTAGTTTCTCATTTTGCGTTAATTTGTATACACGTTGCATAGCCCATTAGTGTCCCCACCGAGGGGCATGGGTCTTTACTCGTATACAAGTAAGATTGAGCTACCACCACGCTGGCTTAGTGCTGCACCCAAAACTTATTTTGATGAAGTAAGACAAAACTAAAAATGTACCCAACCAAACTCTCCGCTTGCATTACAACATAAATACCCATACTATCTACCTCCAGCACGCAAACAAAACTGTTGGTATCTCCCACGCATCGCCAGCCATGTTTGGACCAGATGCCCGAGACGATTATATTTAAAACAATTTATACAGTTCCATGTTTTATGACGGACCGGCTTTTTGACGACTTTAAAAGCGGCACAAAACTCGGCCCCACACTATGGTTGTATAAACATGTGTATTTTTTTACTTGTTGCAAAAATGTGACAATAATTTGAATCTGTGCATTTGCGAGCATTTGTAGCGCGAGGCGCGACCGCGTGAAGCGTGTTCCTTTTATTGAATTTGGTATTTTGACAGTTGCACTCTTTTGTAAGAGAGCTAAATGTTACTAAAACAAAACATAAAAACGACAAAAGCGTCTTTTCCCATATGAGGAGGCAATGGTATGCGTGAAGGTTTCCTCAAGATATAAACAATATGTGCTGGATGCTGGATGATTTATCTACACTACATATATCCGACTCGCGCTTGACCGATTTTAATTTTCTTTAGATGACCTTCTATGAATCTAAAACAGCTGAGATTTCTGTATCGTGTTGATTTTTACTGGCTATTAATTAAATAATTCGATTCTAATGCAAAAATGATTCCAAAGCAAAAAAGACGTGTCAGCTAAACTTACCTATTTGTAAAGCAGTAGGTAATAAGGAATTTTTCATTCCAAAAAACCTATAAAAATAAATCGTATTTCCAAAAGCAACACCTTACGATAGCCGCCTATAAAAAACGAACTATCAAAGTCCGATCGACCCAAGACCAAGACACAAGGTTGGTGTAGAAACAAGTTTCGAAGCCCTACAAACTGGCCCTGCGTCCGGTGCCGATAAATGGATGCAGCCGGTTACTCGGCATGAACTGATACGAGTAGTTGAATATCCATTTATTTACTGCTATTATACACAACACAAGCCCATGGCCATAATTATAGGTAAAGAGAGAGAAAATAAATTACTAAATTAACAAATCATGGTGGTACAAGGTTTTTTTATAGACAAATAATATGACCAATTCCCCATGTGGAGTGTACCGTAACCAGCGAATGGGTTCCGACTCAGCATGTGCTACAGGATTAGCAGCAAGTCCTGGGGCCTGATGCTAACGTATCCGCTTTGCTTGCAATCTATTTACGATCTATTTGCGATTCTTTGGGAGCATACCAAATGACGCCATTTTGGGTGTTTACGATGCGATAGCGATCCAATATAAGTGCGTTTCTGCAACGGACCCCTGCAACGCTAATATTCTGTCGGTACCTAAACATCGTGCGTGGGAATCATTGATACAGTTATACACGTATTGCTAACCCTGTGCCTCTGTCGTATGAGATAATTAACCCTGTTTGCATCATTTCTAAATGATGACTTTATCATTATCACATTGAAACATGTTATCAACGGATTCGAACAAGCATCTCATGCATGAGAAGCCACCATAGAACTAGACCACGGAGTAGTTTTTCAGGGTTCCGTACCCGAAGGCTGCCAAACGAGTCCTATTACTAAGCCTCCGTTTTCCGTCCGTCTGTCCGTCAGAGGGCCCTCCAGCACGAACCGTAATAGCTAGAAAGCTGAAATTTTCACAAAATGTGTATATCTGTTGCCGCAACAACAACAAATACTGCAATACGAGAGATACTACAAATTAAAGGGGGGACCCATACAAGAGACTTGTTTTGATACACCACCACCATTCTGAACAACTATTACTATCAAACCGATTTGATCAGAGCAACTTTATTTTTCACTCTTCTATACAAATCATCTGATAACCGCTCGGCCCAAAATGTACTGAGATGTCAAAAAATGTTGCTATGATCAAATCACATTCATAGTGAAAGTTTTTCAGAATGATGTCCTCTACGCCCCGAAATTTTTGTCGCTCCATACTCCAAACACCCTGTATATAATATGCTCACGCCTTTTCCCCGGAAGAGGGGTCGGCAGAGACTAAAGACCTCCACTTGCTGCGACCCTGGCATACAATGGCATACATCCCTCTTCCTCAACATTTATAGGACGGGTTATAGGTTGTGGGATCGTAAGGATCGTATAGAAAGGATTTATTACATGAAGCCAGTTTCAAATGCATCCAGTTGTTTTGATAATTAAGATAATATGCCTATTATCATGTCTCATCGTTGGTGACCTAACAATTCTATGACATCAAGTACGATGATTGAATGACTGTTGATATATTTTAAACACAATAGCATTGTGTCAGTTCGTTAAAGTCAAAATAAGTTTTAGTAAATATTTAAAATTTTACTCAACTATCTCATCTCATCTCTCAAAGTGATTAATAAATCGCTCTCAGCTCCGAGAGCTATCTTATCTCAAGATTTTTTTGTACAAAAAAATATGATCTTACTGAGATCACTTCTCAGTCAGTTCTCTCATTCAGTCAAGTACAAGATACAAGACTCGAAACAGTAAAGTGCTTTTAGTGAGTGTGTGTAATATAATAATTAGTGTCCAATAGTACTAAGTGAAGTGATTTGTGATAGTGTCTCAGTATTTTTGTCATAGTAATAAAGTCAGTGCTTTTCGTCATAATTATCAGTGTTGTATATATCCAAATTGGAATCTTTGAGGACGCCTTGACATAAAACTGAGTCGAGCTGTCAAGCAAACGACTGAGCTACCTATAATACGGGTGTACCAGTGCCTCTAGACAATGGAGGATAGCGAAACGAAACGATAGCTTTTTATGTATGCGATTTGACATTTGGAATCGCTACGTGACGTCACCTTAGCGAAGCCAAATGTCAAATCGCATACACAAAAAGTTATCGTTTCGTTTCGCTAGCGTTAGCGTTTAACTTTGTCTAGGGAGGCTGATGTGAGTTGCCGGCAATATTGCCATTTGGCCGGGAATGTTGCCTTATAATTTTTTGCCTTGTAATGTAATGTATCTCACAAATGGCAACATTGCCGGGAACGGCACACGGTGTAATCATGGAAAAACTAAGGTAGCACTTCCTGTAATAACAAACTAAGTTTAATTTGTAGTCAATTTGCAGTCAATGAATATTCCACATTTTAATGAATGGGTCAGGTTTATGACCAAATCTTTATTCTTAGAAGTTCCCACCCACTCAAATTAGTTTATTGACCTTTTAAGTTAATGAGATTCATATTGGAATTATTGAGTAGGTATATGGCTTAGTCTAAGATCCTATTGGCTAGATTTTATATGTTTTATTTGGTTTAGTTACGATCTAAGATAAGCTCGCCTTTGTACACTATTTCTAAGTATTTCCTGTGTTTTCAAATGTTTGTGTGCTATAAAGAAATTATTTATTATCAGTGTTGTATATATCCAAATTGGAATCTTTGAGGACGCCTTGACATAAAACTGAGTCGAGCTGTCAAGCAAACGACTGAGCTACCTATAATACGGGTGTACCAGTGCCTGTAGACAATGGAGGATAGCGAAAAGAAACGATAGCTTTTTATGTATGCGATTTGACATTTGGAATCGCTACGTGACGTCACCTTAAACTAGATACTTAGCTACAATAAAATAGGGTACCTTAGCAGGGTATCTATCGAATAATAATAAACACTCTTTCGAAATCAAGAGAATCTTCATGGGACGAACCACACGATTTTCATGTAATGGCCGGCATACACCATCAAGCCTATCGTCAAATCGGCATTACGATTGATTTGACGAAAGATTTGATCAGTTAGATTTGACCGTGTGTATGAGTGGATTTGGCTTGACAGTTAGATTTGACGGCAATATCGAATTTCGATTAGGCTTGATCATACCGATTTGATCAAGCCGATTTGACCGTGTATTGGTGGATCATGCCGATTTGACGTCTGACGTTATGGCTTCAACTGAACGCCGTCATGCCGATTTGACAATCAAAGATCGTTTGTGGTGTATATGGACGAACTGCAAATATGATCAAGCCTGCCGTCATGCCGATTTGACGATAGGCTTGACGGTGTATGCCGGCCATAAGATTCCCAATGTTCTGTCTGTCTTCCTTAGTACCTACCTATTTGTTTACAAGTGGAATAGGTCCACGCACCTATGATTTGTTTTAGGAAAATCAAAGTCGGAATAGGTAGGAAATCAAATCATTGATAGGTATTGCCTAGATTCTTGATACCAATTACCTATTAGTTTTTATCACTGGTGGTGGTAGAATGATAATGAGGTGAACTGTACTGTAACGTTGTCCGTAGGTATACAGAATTGTAAATAGTAGGTATTATTCTCAATCCGGAACAAAAACTGGTATCTTTTATTGGCTCGTAATTGGGCATTAGCTTTCCGAAATTTTCATTATTTTTTTACATTTATCCTTTTCCATGCAAATTGTTTGAAAATTTGGTTGGAATTTACCTATTCCTCTCTGTTTTCCCCAGTTTTCCCTTATTGAACTAATTAGTACCTAGCGAGCGTAGCTTTTTGAATTTAAAACCTGTGTAGAAAAAGGCTGATTAAATTCAGATATGTAACTTATTTATTTGCTATTGCTAATGTAGACAATATGACTAGCTGCAAGCCCTATTCTAAACAATATAAAATACCTTCACTAACTTCTATCTATATACATTAGAAATGAGAAACTTTGTTAAAAAAAACTTACCGTATGTTCAGAAAATATTCCCGTCCAAATAATTTAAGATCTAAAAGCTTCTTATCCTGTCCTCAGACAAAACTTAAAATGGTACATTGCGGTCTCTTTACCATGGCTACAAAAATATATAATAATTTACCCAAAGATCTCCAGGAAATGGAAGATTTAACAAAATTTAAAAAACTATTAAAAGATTACCTCACCGATAAATGCTACTACGTGCTGCAGGAATTCTTCGAAGATAAAAATTATTAGGAAAATAAAGTTAGTCTCTTTAACCTGTGAACAGCTGATCGGGTCAATGTAATAGTTATGTGTATATGTAGATAAATTTGTAATACCCTTTTCAGGGTGCATGTACCCTACATACATTTTGCATCTGTAATCTGTATTGTACATGTTATATTCAAATAAATGAATATGAATATGAATATTTGTTGAACAATTGTATCGGTTCGGTATCAATTCGATGAATTCGTTAAAATCAGAATTAATTATTTTTTCCAATGTTACCTTTCTTCTCTTTCTATAAAACTCTCAGCGATATTTTATCCAATCTATTGAATCGAAATCCATTTTATTTAAGTAATGGAATGAAAGCGAAATAGACCAAAAAGGTTCTGAATCTGAAAGGAACCGAAGAACCGAAGTAGATTTTTTACCGAAAATCAAACCGATGAAAAGGGTAACCGAGATGCTATCAACAAATCGATTCAACGCGCACAAAAAAGGCTCATTTACATCCACCATGAATCCCCAATCCGAGAGACATTCTCAGTTCTCACAGAAAAAAAGGTCATTAACAAAATACAAATTAAGATTTAAAACAAAAAAAACCTTGATCAAACTCCCACGACAAACCCGTATCGGCGGAAATCGCCGATTTCGGTCCAGACTGGTTTCAGCGTCAATTTAAAATCCCATCCGGCGGCCGACCGGTTTCAAAACACAACCTCCATTCATAAAACCACGCACCGTTCACAAAAAAACCGCACTGCAAACTCCACTGTGATCCTCAGAACCGTCAAAATTTCACAGACACAAAACCGAGAAGGACTGCCGCGAGAGCGCTACAGGTGTGTTGTTACTACCGCGGTTGACACGACCGCGCGCGACGGGGGCCCGATACGTTGTGACGTCGCGGGCGTCGCAGGGGCGGGGAGGGGTTGCGCAGGCTGTGCGGGGAGGGGGCTGATCGGTAGCGGCCCGGGCGGCAGGCAGAGGCTGCGTAGCGCTGCGATGCGTAGCCTGGCTGCTGGGATGCTATCTGGCTGTAACTACCCTACTTTTATTTTTTTCATCAATGGCGTCTAACAAGTTGTGTCCACTAATTGCAAACTATAGAAAATGTCCGAAAATTCGCCACCAGTTCCCAAAAATTTGTAATTTTAATACCTGCTACCCTACTTCGGGTATTTGTTCTTCTTTTCTTTATCAATGACGTCACATAATCAAACCCATTGAGTTCACACTTCATTCTACAGCATACCGACATATTCGAAATATTGTTGTTGCAGTATGTAGAAATTGTGTTATGTTAGTTCATAACTTTGGCTGGTTCTCTTCAGATTGCATAGAAATACCTACGTCGTAGGAGTTGTATGGGGCAGATTAGTAAAGTAGGTAGGTACGTACGTATTGGACATGTCAGCCACAGTGCTGTTATGTCATTCATTAGCCTCCCAAGTCCTCACCTTACACATATGAGATCCATGATAGGTCTACATAATATTTCCATAGCTATATCTACAAATCTCCCTTTATGCTTATTACCGCGAACACCGCAAATACGTACAAACAACCCGTAAAAATTTAATATATTTTCCTTTGAAGTATTGAATAATCAAGGAGGATGGTGAGAAGTGCGGTGTCGGCAATTTGAATAAGGAATCATCATGGTGTGGGTGTGAGAAACAAGGAGACAGATTTTGAAATTGGAACACGGAAGATTGTTTTCAAAATATCGAATAACAACAGGGCTTTGAAATTGGAACACAGATGATTATTTTGAAGATCAATCAACAACAGTCGTTCTATTACTTCAATCGCAATCAAAGGGACGCCTAACTATGAATCTATGAAATTACCAGTCAAATAGTTCAGTCATTTCTTGCGGGGGGAAATTGTCACATTTTGACGTCAATTAGGGCTGTCAGTGCCCGACCAGCTATGCCTGTATTTGACACCCGCCCGCTACTGACCAAGCCAAGCTGATACCGAAGCCTGAAACAGCAATTTAAGAAAGGAAATGCGGAAGGTTTTGTGAATACGGGGGCCCTGACGAGATTTCCAGGAAGTAATTCAAACAAAATCAATTGGACTCCCCCGAGTCGGTATTCTCTTTCAACGCGCAGATATCTCAGAGCTCTCTTGGGACATGTCGCGGTGAGGTATGCCTACTTAGATCTTCAGGCGCAAATCGTACCTATCGCAATTTGTACCACAGAATAAGTAATAGCACTCGTACCTCATGCGCAAGTCGTATCATTCTCAAAATGCAACTATCGCAAAACGTACCTTTCGCAAAATGTACGTTTTATTGGTTTCGTTACTTTCGTAATTCGTAATTTCTTTATTGTAGGTACTCACATTATGACAAACGGATATCTTATAGAAAAATCGTGTACAAAGGCGAGCTTATCTCTAATAAGAGATTTCTTCCAGCAAACCATGTTGGGTTGCAGACGGAGATGATAGGAGGTAAGGGGAAGAACTGTGCTACTTTCATTATATTAGGATGAGAAGGTTAAAAAATATATTTTATTTTTTATTTTATTTTATTGGTTAAGGTCCGCCAACGGACAATACATGTTTACTTAATTGTTACATTTTGTACTCATTGTAGATGTTTGTCCTCTTATAGGCAAACACAGAATGCATTAAATTACAGTTCATAGCATATCAAATTACATTTCATTATGTAAAAATAGTTATTTAGTTAATTAATTACAATTTTTATTTGTTTATTTAAGTTAAGTTTAATTTGATATTAATATACATCACTAAATGAATTTCAGCTTGATTTACATAATAATTTAATTAATTAATTACAAATTTTATGATGGTGACGTTTAGGAAAATATAAGCATCAATGTTTTTTACTTGGATCTGTAGCGTGTATACCTACTATTAAAAAAAAACTAGAGTTTTAACATCCACGTGGTGTCATGGAAAAATTATCCTTAGCTGGAAGGAAAATGATGGGTTCATATTCAAATAATTCTCAACAACGCAACGTCCAATAATTTTAATTACCTGCTGAAAAAAGGCGTAAGCTCCAAAAAAGACCAAGTGAGGGTCGTCGAATCAAAGGCGCTGAAAATTTTAAATTTTCACGATTCGGGGTCCGGAAAATCCCCGTAATGGCTACGAAAAAACCTGAATTCGATTATTTTTTGTAGGTTGGTGCATCAACCTTTTTTTGACCTTTTAAAAAGCTTGTTATAGACAGTAGACATTCTGAATTCGAATTTCGAAGGCGTCAATACTACCCACAACATTCCTTTTTCAAACAAACCTTTTTTTATTTAGTGGCCTATCTACCTAAATACCTAACTGAATAGACACTAAGCGTCACGCTTTTTTCCATACGTTCAGGCAGAGGCACAGTTCCGTTTAGCCAGTTATTCAGCGTAGTATCTAAATTTAAAAGCAACTAAAATCAGATCTAAAACCTCTCTCACATTCACATAATTACCCAAAACACTATGCATGTATTAAAGCGACTTAAAACGTACGAAACAAGCATCTTTATGGTTCTAACTACTGATAAATTACTATCCCATAAACATTGTAACTAAAAAAAAAGTCTCGCTTGGTAGCATCGCGCGCCCCGTTTTTTTCACACACAACCTGTTTTGGTTTTGGAACTTTTTATAACCTTTTTTTGATACCCCATTCGGGGCGATCTTGTTTTTTTTTTTAATACCGTTCTGAAGAGCAGGTGTTTTCTGTCAGCCAGGTATCCTTTATTTGACTTTGGTGTCCTATATTTTAGTGTGGCTAACGATTGACTGATGACTTTGAGTATTGTGTCTTTAGAGATAAGCTCGCCTTTGCGCACTAAATAATAATAATAATATAATAAAACGATTATTACAGGTAAGGTACCCATAGTAAAAAAAAACATAATTATAATAATTAATAGTACATTTCAGTCACACGATAAAATTGAAATAAAAAATCATAAAATTTAAAAGTAAAAAAAATAATAAAAAATTCAGCCTGAACATTAATAAGTAAATAAATGTTATTTAAGTTTTAGTAACAGTGCAATAAAGAATATTATGAATATGAATATGTGTGTGCCTCGGCCGCCACGTATGGAAAAAGGAAAAAGGCATGACGCTACTTTAAGATCAAGGAAACAATCTGTGTAGGTTTCTTTACCATTTTCCTCCCACAGTGGTCCAACATAGAGAAGAGCCAAAAAAATACGTGTTCTAATTTCATATATATTTGTAAATATCTACAGAAATCAAGACATCATTTCGATTTTACTTTTTAAAAGGTAATCGCCAAGTAAACTTTAAAAAGTTTGATTCTCAATCTCATGTAAAATAAATTAAACGCTGAGTATCTTTAGAGACCAATTTAGCTTGTATATTCCAATTAGTCAAGTCTCCTGCTGTGAAATGCGTGTAGGCGTAAGACATGAGAATAATATTTAGGTATGAACTAATGAGTTTTTATAAGATTTCTTTAACATTAATGCTGTCTATTAGGAGAGGAAGTAAAATGGTCAAGTGCGGGTTGGACTCGCACACGAAGGAAAACTTCTGTACAAGAAGGAAAATGTAATGACTAAAAAAAATGGCCAGCTGGTCACCTTTTGGGAATGGAACCGTAGCCATAGTAAATTTAATGTTTCTTGCCGAGAGGCACAGGTCTTTAATTGAGTGAGAAACATAGACAGACCAATTTAAATCTAGCTCTGTTGCTGGCTCGACTTGACTAAGCAATCTGTATGATTTTATGGTCAATAAAAAATATACTTGAACTTGAACTTGACCTTGCTCAGTGTAGTCTACGTGTCACGCCTATTCCCGAACAGGGTGGAAGAGTTCATAATTCATAATCTCTTTATTGCAAACAAACAGTTACATAGGACAATAAAAAACATAGAAAATGTGTACAAAGGCGAGAGTAACATTTGTGATCACGTAAATGTGATGGCTAAAGCCAGGGGCCCGATGCTGCTCTGAGAAACGCACGTACGCGTATACGTTTTGCTTGCAATCTATTTTCGATATATTTGCAATTCTTTAGGAGCATACCAAATGACGCCATTTTGGGTGTTTTAGAAGCGGTAGCGATCCAATATAAGTGCGTTTCTCAGAGCAGCATCAGGCCCCTGTTCAACAATATCCATACTTATATTATAATTTATACAAATTCAATCAAATAAAGAACTGCAACACATGGCCCAATTTCATGTTGTTGATAGATTATTCGCCATGTGGTGAAAACAGTTAAAACATCTGTTTTAGTTTTGATTACAATTTAGGTTATTCTACTCTGATCCACCTCCCGGAAGATTAATAGGGAATTATTGCTCGGCGATGGGCCAGCCCCCCGTCACGCCACATGGAGAATTTAATATCTGGTTATAAAGTGGCCATAATTGCGCCTTTGCTGCCCCGTACTGGAAAAGGCGTGACGCTATTAATGATGATTATGGCTATTAGTCAGCATGTTCAATGTTTGTTTTAGTTTTCCAATTTTACTGTGCGTCAAAGAAATTAGGTAAAAATGTTGATATCACTTGCAAAGAAACTCATATTTTTCTCTCCGTAAGAACCTTCCGAAGACATAACCAATAGTATAAAAAAAAATCGGTTTAGCCGTTCCGTTTACTAGTTTCGCGCTTGCCAACATAAACATTTACATACACTCACATACTTCGCTTCTGGCCCCACACTAGGATACCCTGTGTCGTGGAAACCAGAATCAGCGACATCACAAACATGTAAACATCCAAGACCTGCAGTAAGATAAGTATTAGAAATATAAATGATTGGTATGATTTAATTAGCTGGATGTGTGTATCTGACTGAAACTATATTGTACCACCTTTCTATAACCATATCTATCGCAAATAAAAGTCTTTTATCTTTCTCTTTACAACAATCCCGGTCTACCCCCGCTCAGCTATCCACCTCTCTCATCGAAACTTGGTTTGCTGGAAGAGATCTCTTTTTAGATATAAGCTCGCCATTGTACACTTTATATTACCTACCATGATTTGTTAACTTTTTTTTGTGTGCAATAAAGAAATTATGAATTATGAATTATGAAATCCCCTACACAGTTAATAGAACCGGTTTTTAAAATATCACACATCCTCACTAGAGTGAGGTGAGAACATGAACTAATTCCATTTTAACAAAAAACTTAATTCAACTCAGAAAGCTAAACCATAATAAGATACCTCAAAGACCTCAAAAGACATCAAATGTAGGTCTTTCGACCGAGGGGCACTTTTTCAAAATCCGGTGTGCGGATGAGATGGCGCTCTGCAAAAGCATAGCTGTCTCTTTTGCACAAATTGCATACACGCTAAGGAGTTGAAAGTTGAGAAAACAAAGGAATATAGGCATTATGGTTAACGGAAAAAAAGATAATCGATTTTGTAAAGTAAAAGAAAAGTATAAAATAAAAACAACAATCAATGAAAGTGAAGGTGTATTTAAATGTGTCAAAATTCCAATTAAAACGTTCAATAATTTATTGTTAATTTTATTCTTTTTAATTGTAACGGATAACGCTGAGGGTTAACGAGAACTGTGACATTAAGATTAAAAAAAAAAACTCACACCACTCCACACCACACCTTTCAAATAACTTGATTTTACCCTTACTCCTACACAATCAACAATCATGCATAACCATCTTAAAATTCTCGAACGGGATGACAAAGGCATATAACCTAATTATATTATTATATCAAACGAAAACAAAAAACAACAAACTACAATGTTGGCGCGAAATTCATTCATGGCGCTTCCATTTTATTTCTCTTTTTTTTCAAGTCATCAAGGTTCAATTTTCTGTCTCCACGTAAAAAAGGTGGATTATCTTGAATGTTTGTTTGCTTTTACACTTCCGATAGTTGTTTGTGGGAAAGGATGTCCAGATAGATTAAAAGTATAGTCCTGGCCTGAGCATCGGTTCGTAATTATGGTCTTTGCACCTCGGCTACTTGAACTGGAAGTCGTCATTTAAAAAGACACTGTTGTGCAAGAAGGTTGGTGTTTAAGGTTGAGTTTGTTTGACGAACAAAAAAAGAAAAGTACTTTAATATTATTCGTTTTGTACATAAATGAATAACAATGATTTTCTAAGTTTTTCCTCTTTTTCTTA
Organism: Argyresthia albistria; assembly: GCA_963457715.1. Lineage (NCBI taxonomy): Eukaryota > Metazoa > Arthropoda > Insecta > Lepidoptera > Argyresthiidae > Argyresthia > Argyresthia albistria. The sequence goes on along the minus strand of OY735277.1, from coordinate 8,607,704 downwards.
GTTGTCCAGCAATTTAGGGTTCCCCTGGAATCCTTGTTGACTCTTAAACTTAGGTCAATCCGAAACAACCGGCCCCTGAATTTTAAAAGAGTCCCCCTAATAAATGGCGATTGTTGGTAAAATCGACCATCAGTGTATTAGATTCGTGCTTAATCTAAAGCTAACTTTCCACCGGCAAGACGAAACAAAGAGTTGTAAAAAATCGACTCCCACGCAAGTCATACGATCGCTGACCCGTGCAACTGACTCACTCGTGTCATGGCTTGTGGGCTGGCAAAGTGAGGTTGGATTCAGGGCTCGTGGTTATTGGGGAGTAGATGAAAAAAAAAAAAAACATTTCGCCCGCTTTTGTATATGTTTCCGTATAATGTACCAGATGTGATCAAAGCTGCGGGCAAAAGCTCGTAAAGTAACAATACAAAAATATACCAACCTATACATGTAGGTATACACAATATGTACACAGCGTCATGCCTTTTCCTAAACGGAGTGGTAGAGACATAGTTGCGATGAAAAACATCGTGAGGAAACCTAAGTGCGGCGATAGGCTAGTCCCATGTCACGCAAAATCGAGTAGGTATTGATTTAATAAATTTTGAATTAAACATAAACCTACATATTGACAACTCAATTCAATTTTTGAATATAGAGTAGTTTCTTGTGCAATCTAAACTGCTTATTGCTATCTATTGGTTATAATGAAGATAAGACAAAGTTATAATTATACTTTATACTTTATTGCACAAAAACAGAATACAGACACTTAATAATGAAAAAAACATGTACAAAGGCGAGCTTATCTCTAATAAGAGATCTCTTCCAGCAAACCTAGGATGGACAGGATTAATTAACAAAAGATAGACCTACATATGTGCACAATGATAAATATTAAATTAATAGACTACTTACTAATAAGTACAATACATACATAAAAACCATACATAATATTTTAAAAAATGATATATATATATATATGTATAAAATGCATAAATAATGTAAACTTAAATATATTAAGGTAGAGAAAGATAGTGATCTTTTAAGCGATTTTTAAAAATGTTGAGTGAAGGACTGTCCCTGATAGCACTGGGAAGATTGTTCCAGAGACTGATAGCACGAAGTCGGAACCCATGTTCATTAGTGGCTGTGTTGTGTTGCGGAGTTATAAGCATTGACCGAGTGTGAGATCTCCTGGGCCTATCTGAAGACAGAAATTCAAACCGATCTCGTAAGAAGCAAGGGTAGCGTGGATTAAATAAGATGTTAAAGAGGCAAATTAGGATGTGGAAATCCCGACGAAGACGGATAGGTAGCCACTTCAGCTCCCTGCGATACTCCGAGACATGGTCATACTTGCGCAGACCGGCGCATATCTGATTGTAACGAAACTATTTATTAACGTTACATGTCACACTAATTAAAATTCGATAAGTATCACATAAAAGTTTATCATAGTTCCTGCGGATGAGATTTTATGGAACTCCAAAGATAAATATTAACTTTCGACATTTCCTGCCTTGATGGCTTTTATGAACTATTTGTTTATCATCATCATGTACTAAATTATATTTAAATAAATTATAAAATTATACTTAATCATCACGCCATATTCCCAAAATGAATATGACATACCTATTATGTCATAATAATTTTTGAAATAAGGCGTGATGATAATGAAATGTATAATTGCAAAAATGAATATGACATAATAGGGTGATTCATAGTGGAAGTTATCTTTTCTGTTACACCTGTTTATGTAATTTCCTTAATATGAATATCAAATAGTAATGAAGAAGCCATGTTTGTTTTTGTTTTTAGGGTTCCGTACCCGAAGGGTGCCAAACGGGACCCTATTACTGAGACTTCGCTGTCCGTCTTTCTGTCTGTCAGGCTGTATCTCATGAATCGTGGTAGATAGACAGTTGAAATTTTCACAGATGATGTATTTCTGTTGCCGCTATAACAACAAATACTAACGTGATTTTTTGCGGTTTTTTATAGATAATGGTACGGAACCCTTCGTGCGCGAGTCCGACTCGCACTTGGCCGGTTATTTTTAAGTGTTTGTTCATATTTTTTATTATTATACCATTTATATAACAAAAATGACGGTTTTTTTTTGTACATTATAGATTTAGTATTATTTCGTAATCCATACACAAAAGGGGAATCACAAAATGATCGAATAAAAAAATAACTGAGCGACTAACAAGTAGCCCAGTTAGTCGCTCCGTTAATATTTCGGATAGGTAGGTGAGGTTAGACTTTTTTTGTCGCTCGTTTAAATACTACCCCACACAAAATGACAAACACACGCAAATTAACTTAAATATGCATAAAAACAACCTGCCATTTCATGCGTTCAAGACCAAGAAGGAACGTTTACGTACAATCGAAAACCAAAACCACATGATTAACCGAAGACCGTGAATTAGGGAGAAAAAGTCCTGACGTCTTACCGAAAAGGGACAATAAATGGGACTCGGTCAGGTGGGCAGTAGTGTTGCTGTGTTCAAATTAAAGAGGGTGGGTTTAGACCAGGGAGCACTTATCCAGTAGAGCGCATAGATATATTTTCCTTTGAAACACAACTCACCAATTTACAGGCGGCGGGGGACGAGGTAAGAGAGTTGTTATTGGTCAGCCGCTGCGAAACTGTCTGGCGGCCTGACATCGTACATAGGACGTTGAGTCGTTGAATACAACAAACGTTTGGCGAGCCGCATTCCCCCGCAGGCGCAGTCAATTGGATATATAGTCTCTGGTTTAGACCGGCCTCTATGGTGGGAGGGTGTTCGAATCCCGGCTAATGAGGAAGAAAAAAACAGGTTTTGGATGTTTACATGTTTGTGACGTCGCTGTTTCTAGTTTATTCATTTATTTATTACGTAAATTCATACAACATTACAGAAAAAAAATCCAAATCATTGTACAAAGTATCCCAATAAAATATAAATATAAAATAGGTTTATAAGATATTATAGTGTCGGGCCAGAAGTAAAGGTAGTTTCTCTCGTCCGAATGCAATACTTGGAGTCTACAGCTCTTCGCGTCCCCCCCGGGTGGTGCTAACGAGAAACAAAGCTAACATTTCCAGGAGGGCAATTCTGGCGCTAGGGAGATCATGTCCATGGTCGAAATATCGATTTTGAGATACCAAAATCTCTATCAAAAACAATAAAAAAACTTTTCTTACGACGAGCCTTTCGACCAACCGAGATATCTCGACCCGTTTTTGATGGAAACAAATATAAATCGAGATCGTTTTCGACGGATTTAGGCGGTATCAAAACGGATATCTCGACTGGGGTGATGATCTCGATAGCGCGAGAATCGGGGGCTTGTTCTCGAGAGAGAACAGTGTCTACAAAACACGTGACATTGGCGAAATTAACCTAAGTTGTTAGACTGCCATTAATAAAAGAAATTGAATAGTGGGGCCAGAAGCAATGAATATAATTTACATACAGTAAAGAATCGGTCAAGTGCGGGTCGAACTCTCACACGGAGGGTTCCGCACCATCATTGTACTAAAAGTAGATACAAAAATAAAAGTTTCTTGTATTATTTTTCTATATTTCGTTGGTGGAGCGGCAACATATTATACACATTCTGTGAAAATTTCAACTTTCTACCTATTACGGTTCGTGCTGGAAGGCCCTCTGACGGACGGACGGGCAGACGGACAGTGAAGGCTTAGTAATAAGGTCCCGTTTGGCAACCTCCGGGTACGGAACCCTAAAAACGAACTCGATAATTAACTATCTAATCTTGTTAAACACTATGCTACATTTAAACTACTTGCCCAAAGTCGCAAAAAATTACAATTATGATAGTCATAACCAAGGTGCAGTCGGCAATTAACTCTAACAATTAGTTAACAGAATAAAGAACGTAACGACGGTTTTCTTTCATAAACAAATTCCATAATATTAATTATTCTAGCGCATTTAACTTAAGTCTTTTCAAAGTCAAAAGGTCACTTGTTTTCCAATACTAACTGGTATTGAGTTGGCATAATTATTGCCACTGCTAAATAGTAAAACGCACTAATAGTGGTATTAGAATAATGCATATGCATAACGTTTTTGCATTCGGGCAACCGCGCAGTTAAGGCTGGCTACACACATTTTCAGTTCTGCACTCTATCAAGTTCATAATTTAATTGATTAAAATATAGAGTACCTATCGTGTGTAAAAGTAGGTAAAATCCGTCCGTCTCTCGGAATATTTAAAAGTCGGTTGAAAGAACACTACCACACACGGTAGCGTAAGGACAAAAGAGTCCTTGGAACAATATTGACATTAAAATTATAAAAAAAAATGACATTAAAATTATTTTGACAGTGGGTACCAAGACGTCAATGAATGTCTAATTTTTGACGTTGGTATACCCACTGTCAAACTAATTTTAATGTATTTTTTTTTATAACATTGGAGAATGACAATGGCTCGACTTTGGGGGCTACCTTTCTCTTCCATATTAAATTTAAGTATTTGTATTTATGTATGTTTTATGTCCTATTTATATCCATTAATTCTGGTATATATGTACGTACTTGTATTAGTTTATATTATTATTATTATTTTTCTATTATTTTTTTATTTAAGTATTTGATGTTGTACACTTGGATCTACCTATTGTTGATTTATTTATCCTTTCCATCCTGGGTTTGCTGGAAGAAATCTCTCGATAGAGATAAGCTCGCCTTTGTACATGTCATTATCATTTTTAATTGTCATAATGTATTGATTTGTGTGCAATAAAGTATAAAGTATAAAGTAAAATATTGCTGTTAGAAAGAAGAAGTTTATCAGCATCTAGTTGCATTTCGGGTGATGGGTACGTTTTTAGGGTTCCGTACCCGAAGGGTGCCAAACGGGACCCTATTACTGAGACTTCGCTGTCCGTCTGTCCGTCCGTCCGTCCGTCCGTCCGTCCGTCCGTCCGTCTGTCACCAGGCTGTATCTCATGAACCGTGGTAGCTAGACAGTTGAAATTTTCACAGATGATGTATTTCTGTTGCCGCTATAACAACAAATACTAAAAATCAAAAGAAATTTAATATTAAGGGGGGCTCCCATATAAAAAACGTGATTTTTTTTGCTCATTTTTGTTCGATATTGATAATGGTAGCAGGTAGACGCTTAAAATGTTCACAATATTTTGAGTATATTATTTACTTAAAAAATAAATAATTAAATCAAAATTAAATTAATATTTAGGGGGGGCTCCCATACATTTTTTTTGCGGTTTTTTATAGATAATGGCACGGAACCCTTCGTGCGCGAGTCCGACTCGCACTTGGCCGGTTATTCTGAATTGTGTTGAATGCTCTAAAAACCGGCCAGGTACGAGTCGGACTCGTGCACGAAGGGCTCCGTACCATAATCCATAAAAATTGCACTGTGTCTATATTTTTTAACTAAATAAAATAGCTTATTAAAATGTGAAGCATCTTTCACTGAAAAAAGTCTTCCGCACCAAAAAAAAGTCGTAATTGTGCGGCCTGCCAATCTTCACACGGTCCCATCCTAGGTGTAAGCGACCAAACTTATATGCAAATTATCAGTCTGATATGTGTTTTCCTATGTAAATGTTATGTAAAACAGCTTCATATAGTTATAACCCGGACGAATTAAATTGCCACCTCGCTCGAACGCGAACCTTAGACTGCAGTAATGACACAACGTGATGTCTACTTAATTTGTCCGGGTAGTATTATGTAGATAGTTTATGTTAGTAATTGGTCATGGGAAGAGGGCTATTGATTTGCCTGTGACGCCTTTTGTAAAAAGAAGAAAATATATAAATGAATGGTGTGTTTTACATAATTGAAGGTTTTTGTTTTGCGTCTCATATCAGCAGGTTTCCCACGTGGTGTTGTGTGGTGGGCAGAGTCTATATATCCAATTGATTCCGCCTGCGGGCACACCTCGGACACTCCATAGAACGCTCGTAAAATAATCACCTATTACTACTACATAGCCTAATGACATTTGTACACGTGCAAATGTTCGTAAACTCGTTCGTTTGTGAATGTGTGCGTTCAGCGCCTAAACAAAGTGTCTCCCGAAGAGGCTCCCCGACTCCGGGGTGAGGTGCGGTATCTGAATCCGCGCGGGGAAGTGAGTGGCCGTTCTGTACGTAGTACTATTATCTCTTCTGTGCTGCGGGGGAATGCGGCTCGCCAAACGTTTGTTTTAGTCAACAAACGTTCGCATACGCAACCTATGTACGATGACGGGCCGCCAGACAGTTTCCTATACACAACACAGAAGGTACAATGGACATTCAAATACAGCCAATCAATTACAATTGTGAGAAAACCCTTTTAACCTTTCTTACTTCATCTTGTTAACATCACAGTATAAAAGTATTTTCTTGAACCTACAATCCTTCTAATACTATAGTATGAAAGTATTGTATACTTACAGGACAATGGGTGTGTCCATTCTTTTTATAAAGACGCAAAAGTTTCCGGTAAGCTTTTTAATAGTGTGAATGTTTGTCTTGTAGCCTTTTATAGCAATAGGTGTTTAGCAAAGCAATTGTAGAGAAATTAATGGTAAACATGTGAAAAGTCGCATTTATGTTCTTTTTGTTGAGTCGTTTCCTCAATACTCAATACTCAATCATTGATTGCACTCCATAGGTCCTACTCCAGCAGTCCACCTATCTCATCCTTACTTGGTTTGCTGGAAGAGATCTCTTACTAGAATACAAACTCGCTTTTTTACTCTATGACTGCATTTCCTGTAATAGATTCGGCTTTAGTATAAACATCACCAGGAACTCGAACATATAATGAGAAGATTAAAAAAAAAACAACTTTAGTAGTTCCAAATTCGTCACTAGATGTCGTAGGCCAGACATGAGTGAAGAAAACTTGCCAGATAATAACAACCGAGGAACATAATCTGTAGTCGTGTAACGAACATACATGTGGCACGCGATACAAATATTACTGATAATCACCTTTAGTGGTAGGACTTATTCGCGAAACGGTTGACGGACGGAATGACAGACAAGAACGTTGGTTGACACTCCGCGCCCCGTGTTGCTCTATGGTAGACACACACGGCTTAGTTATTGTTCTGAGCACACGGCAGACAGTCTATGGGCTGCATTCAAGATCGGTCAAAAATTTCTTACTCTCTGACGACAACAGACTGTGTCATAAGGATTCATGTCTGTACAAAGCCATCTGTCGGCAGCTTTCAGAACTATTTTTAGCTGTCGAAAAATCGCCTATTGATGTGACTGACCAAACATGAGCACAATAGGCTTGTGGCCAAGGTAATCCAATATATCTAGGAACAAGTCTTAAGTTGAAGCATTATGTACAAAATGGCTTGACATTCTCAGAATTGTATATTTCCAGCAGATATATTTTATGAAGTCAATTTTGTGCAAAAGAATACAGCATTTGATAGCACTTTTACATGACGTCATTCTGTTGTTATTTCCTATAACTCAGGAACAAAAGTTCCGTTTTGACATTTCATAAAAAGTAGCACACCACAAGCCTGTTATTGTGCCTCTCCCACCCCATATTGAAAAAGGCGTAAGTTAATGTTTGGTTAATTATATTCTATCTAATGTCGCATACAAAGTCATACATAATTTAATCTCCGACTTTAATTCCCCAATCCAAATCCAAAAGCGCTTGTTAAAAAAGCATGCTTAAAATTTTAGTACGTACGAACTCTCGTGTAAGTTCTACTCATAATTACTTACTCCCACGGTCCTTGTTCGTATGAATGAAGCGTATTCATAGGTTTAAATCACAGCTCCGGCTATTAGACCCAAAGCAGACGTCTTAAGCTACAGGGTGTTTGAACATTGTTGGGCGGAAAATCTTTTAGAAATGGCGCGAGGAAACGTGAGAAAAAAGGTTTTTGAGGTGTGTCGGTGACTAAGCTTTAGTGAAGTATAGTGGCTGTGAAAAAAAGGTTAAAGAAATTATGAAGGAAAGGATTGTGAGGGAACCTGGCCCTTGTATGTCAAGACATATCCAAATTGTTTTCAAAAAGGACGTTTCAAATTAAGATAAATAAATAAACTAACGGGAAAAAATATGAAGAGTTGCCTACGAAAAAGCAAATAAGTTACATAACTAATTTGGTCTACCTATTGTGAAATAATACTGTCCTGTTCTGTTGGTTTGTCATAGTTTTCGTTAGGCACACTTTATACATGGTTATCCTAAGAATTAAAGATGGCAATAAAATAAATAAATAAATATCAAATGGCCGTAGAACCCGACCGAATACGACACGTCATTGTTGGGTGGGACTGTTCGGTTTATCTCTAATATTTTCTGGAATAGATCTCGAAGGCAGAGAAAAGCTCGCCTTTGCATATTTTTTTCATTAAAAGTGCCTGTATTTCTATTTTGTATGAAATAAATTAAGATAACTGACAAAAAAATATTACAATAAGTTTAAAACATTCTACTGGATTCTCAGTGTAACCTCTGTACTCACCTCACACTATCGACTGTGTTACCGATATCTGATATTCAAACGAATTTTTATTTCATTTCATTTGTTTATTTGCCATTTCACAGCAAAAATTTAAATAGGGTAAGTAAGTAAATGTAGCCCATTAATGTCCCCACCCCGAGGGGCACAGGCCTTTAAAAAGGGTAAGGTAAAAATAAAGAAAAATAACCATAGCAAAAATGTGGGAATATAGCAACATATATTTGGGTTGAATGGATGGAATCACACATAATATCACGGAGGTGTCAATGTTAATCCAATAATAGGCTTGTGGCCTGTCAAGTCAAAATAGATACTTTTTTGGAACTGTCAAAACGGAACTTTTGTTCCTGAGTTCTATGAAATAACCACAGAGTGACGTCATGTAAAAGTGCCATCAAATGCTGTCTTTTTTTGCACAAAATTGACTTTATAAAATATATCTGCTGGAAATATACAATTCTGAGAATGTCAAGCCATTTTGTACATAATGCTTCAACTTATGACTTGTTCCTTGATTTATTGGATTACCTTGGACGCAAGCCTTGTGCTGCCTTAAATTATAATTCTATAACATAGAATTCACTTTTTTTTTCAGAACATCCTTTAACCTGACCGCTCTATCGCTATCTGGCGTTAAACTCGAGACGGTCACACTCGAGGGCTCGCTGTGTGATGCTCCCACGGAGGGGTCAAGCTTCCTGGGCTTACGGGTAAGCGAAACCAGTGATGGGTTATTAAAAAAAGTGCTGGATCTGAAAGGGCGATCTTTATGACGGGTTTTATGTTTGGATACCTAACATTGATTCGAGAATTGTTTGGCTGTACGTTTTAGGGAATACTACAAAAGTATATGCAAAAGACATCGCGGCACTTTACGTCCTATTCCCGGAATGTCCAGTCGGTCCGTTAAGTCCATTTTCCTGAACGTCCACTCCCTGAAGGTCCACTTTCCCTGAATGTCCACTTCCCTGAATGTCACCTTTCATTTTGACCAACATTTTACACGAAATTTACAAAGGCGAGCTTATTCCTAATAAGAGATCTCTTCCAGTAAACAAGATATGATTTTTTGTCAGCTGTCACTATTTTTGACAGCTTCCACTATTTTTGAGAGCTGTCACTATTTTTGACAGATATCACTTTTTTGTCTTAATTTTTGACAGGTGTCTTTATCTTTGACAGGTGTCTTTATTTTTGAATCTATTCTAGTCTAATCTAGTTATTCTATGATCTTATCCGTAAACGGCGAGTATGTATGAAGAGACTAACAAAAGTGAGGAAGCGAGAGATATATGCCAATCGTATCAAGTGTCAAGACGTTTTTAGACGTTTCTCTGTCTACCCGTCTCACGGGAATAAGGCGTGAGTATGTGTCTGTATTGTATATGTAGATTTCCCGCCACAGCTCAGCGTCAACCAAATATCCAAATCGAATTAGATAAACTAGACTACTAAACGACTAATTGACATAAACAGAGTTTTGATTTAAATATTTAAAAAGATTTAAATTACATACAGGCACATACATTGCGTCTGGCCCCACACTAGGATACCTTATGTCGTGGGAACCAGAAAAAGCGACATCACAAACATGTACCAAGACCTAAGGTTTTTTTTGTCCCCAGCCGGGATTCGAACCCGGTACCTCTCGCATGGTAGGCAGATGCGCAACCGCTGCGCCACAGAGGTCGTCAAAATTTTCGTCAAAATTGGCTGTCTGTAAGGTGTCCTCCTGAGACTCGGGGTAGATTTTTTCGAATTTCTTTTTGAAACTATTTTGGCATGGTATAGCATATTTAAAAAAAAAAAAACTTTTTGGATGTCCGAAATTTAGGACAAAAATAATTCATAATTCATAATTTCTTTATTGCACACAAAAAGTTACATAGGACAGTAAAAAACATAGAAAACGTGTACAAAGGCGAGCTTATCTCTAATAAGAGATCTCTTCCAGCAAACCAAATAGGGATGAGACAGGTGGATTGCTGAGCAGGAGTAGATAATACAAAAATACTACTCCCGGGTATCAAGAGGTTAAGAAAACTAGGGCACCAGTCATACCTACCTATATTATATTACTCAGAGTAGACAGTTAACGGTTTTACCATTAATCCACCCTCTTATAACTCCACATGAGTCACCAAAAACATAAAATAACTTCAAAACCATTTCGAGTCCTTACAAACCAACAGACACGAAGATACGGAACACAAGACAATTTACACATAAAAAATACTTTCAAAAGAAATCTTGTAACAGCACTAACAACATTGCTGTGTTTGTTGAAAGTTTACTATGTATGTTTAAAGAGAACCAGCAGTGTATAGTGAGTAACGCGATTAAGTCGTGTTGGTTGATTTGTGGGTAAAATGCATAAAAGCCGACGTCTGCCGATACATCCACTGTTGTGAACAGGTGGTGAGGTGCTGTGGCGTGCAGGGAAATAGAGGTTTTGGTCTTTTTGAGGGTTCCGTAGAGAAACAAGGAACTCTTATAGTTTTGCTTCAAGTCTGTCTGCGTGTCTGTCCGTCTGTCCTTCCGTCCGTAGGTCACAGCAACTTAATTCCGAAACTATTAAGACTACACAGTTGTAACTTGGTTTTTAGATGTATTCTGTGAACAGTTCAGTTCAGTTCAGTTCAAAATTTTTATTGACCATAAAATCATACATATTACTTAGTCAACGTCAATATAATATGAATATGTTTGTATGCTACCGCCCGTTCGGAAGTTGTGGGCTTAGGGATGGAGCAAAGAAGGGCAAGAAACTCCCCCGTACCTCTTTTAAAATATCAGAGCCTTAAAAATACAATGTTATGTATTTCTACTTAAGTCTAAGGAAATACACCGAGAAGAGACGTACTGACTCAGTCCATCGTACCTATTTTTAACCGCTTTACGATTTTCATACAATTATTAAAAATAAAAAAATAAGGGCGGGCTCTCCACACATGGAACCGAAACGTTTCGTCACGAAATTTTGTCCGCAAACCTCAGATTCGGATTAAGCACCCCAAAATACATATTACATAGCATGAAATAAATTAATAATACCTTAAAACTTCCCTAGTAAAAACACAATCTAACTGTATTATTTTAGCTAAAATTACATGATTACTCATGCCATGCGGAAAGATGAACTTATCTCTAAAAAAATATTACAGCTAACCAAGCCGGGTAGAAAATGTGCCGTTGCCGGAAATATTGCCATTTGTGGGAATCTAATACCGGCAATATTCCCCCATACATTATATGGCAATATTGCCGGGCAATTGGCACATCAGTAGATAGATAGATAGATAAATCATTTATTCAAAGGACATGGTACACACACATAAATTAATAACAAAAAAATCAATTTAAATAGACGGCACATAATAGCACGCACTATGCAATTAACAGTAGGTACCTACAGCTGTGTGGTTATGTGACTGTACCACGGCAGTGAAATGGCCCTGACTCAGCAATGTCACAGACGAATCTGTGACGCTGGTATTCCGCCAGGGCCAAAGCGGACGCACAACAGTGGCTCAAGTACTTACACAATTTAATTTATATAAGTAATTACATAAGAAAAACAAAATTAAATAATGAAATCATCAGTAGGCATCGTATTTCGTATATATTTATTTCACATAAAAGACAAAACACAGAAAATACAGAGAAGTAATTTACAAAGGCAAGCTTATGTCTAAAAAGTGATCTCTTCCAGCAAACCTAGGATGGACAGAGAAAAATAAAAAACAGCACAAGTAGGCCTATGTGCTCAAGTAAGTGAAAAATAAAACATAAATAAATCATAATATTACTAATCTACTGAATAAGTACATGAATATTACATAAAATAAAATAAATAAACCTAACATAAATAAACTAATACATTTTAAAATACCTATCATCATAGGGATCATAATGTCGTCCTTAAACCGCTCCAGTTCCCTTGTCCGCAAGTGCACGGCGTCATCCTCACCATTGTCCGCACCTGCCTGCCGGCTGCTTAACCCCTCAACCGTCTTGGTCTTTTGTACCCGTGGCAGCGATTCTAGACGCAAAACGTGGACTGTGCCTCAGCCACGCTTCTTGGGATAATGCGTGATAATAATGAGAATGCCTATATTGCCTATCTTAAGCAATCAACTAGTAAAATATTGGCTGATAGTCTGTGCGATAGGCTAGGAGTAGTAGGAACTGGTAGGAAAATTATTTCAGCAAGCTGGCTCAGTATACAGGGTTACTTTTGGACCCCTAGCCAAAAGTTACTATTATTTTAGGGACATCATTCTGAGAAACTTGCACTAAGAAACCGATTTGATCAGAGCAACTTTATTTTTCACTTCTCCATACAAATCAGCTGACCCACTCAGGCCAAAATGTACTGGGAAGTGAAAAATAAAGTCGCTATAATCAAATCGGTGTCTTAGTGAATGTTTTTCAAAATGATGTCCCGAAAATAATAGTAGATAGTAAATAATTTGAATTAATTTAATTATTTTAATTTTGTTAATGTGAATGTATTGTTTTGAATGATTTTCGTAATTATTCAATTTCTAATTTTGTGTTTTGTTCGTGCCGCCTTGGTTCGTTTGCTGTAATGGCACAAATATAAAATGGTACCAATAAATAAATAAAGAAATTAAATAAACAAATACTTAGTACTAACTTTTGGCTAGGGGTCCAAAAATAACCCTGTATGGCTGATAATGGACACAATTTATTGTGCTTCTGCCACCCGGATGGGTAACAGCGTGGCGCTATGTTATGACTTTATGACGCTGGCTCAGTGCTGGTTGGTGGGGGCATTTCCTGAGGGGTTTCCACAACTTCCTATATCGATTCAGTTTAGAATTCTAATCTACCGAAGAATTTCATCACCATGACAACTATTTTTCTTTAATTTACCTTCAGAGCCACCAACTTAGCTGTTCAGGTGGGAAAAATTGGTACTACGGACTTGTCATCCGCCATCAAAGAGAATACATACTATACTATGTCCGCTATTATGAAGACAAGACACTAGCGACCAAGCACTGTATACCAAGGCTTATAGAGACCATCTTGGTAAATCTGGGCCCCAATTTTACAAACGGATGGCATGACGGTTGGTTTTTGGCTAAGTATATTTGTAAATATCTACAGAAAATAAATAATTTTGATTGTTTTTGGTAATTTTGCGGATCAGCTTAGGATCCTAACCAAAAATTGTGTACAAAAGCGAACTTATCTCTACTAAGAGATCTCTTTCAGCTAACTAAGTTAGGATGAGAAAGATTGATTGCTGAGAGGTAGACCTTGTACAATAAAAAAATGATACGATCGATATTAACAAGGTCGTCAAATAAACCTAGGAACATGTCTAAAGTTGAAGCATTAAGTACAAAATGCCTTAAAACATTATCGGTCCAATTTTAGAAATATCATAAATTTTAAAAGACAATTTAGCTTTTAACTATGACCACACCTCGGACACTCCATAGAACGCTCGTAAAATAATCACCTATTACTATTATTACTACATAACCAAATGATGTTTGTATACGTGCAAATGTGTGCGTAAACTTTGCTACGCGGCAAATGCAGTGATATTAAAGTATACGCGTCGCATCGTCACTCGTCCGGCGTTCAGCCCTGTCTATTGATCTTATAACCAATCCTTTGACGCCAGGGGTGGGGTGAGGTATCTGAATCAGCGCGGGGAAGGGAGTGGCCGTTCTGTACGGAGTACTATTATCTCTTCTGTGCTATGACATCACTATTTCATAGAACTCATGAAAAAATACCGTTTGACAGTTCCTAAAAGTATATGCTTGGAATAGCAGTTAAAATGCCGTGCTATATAGTCTTTTTTGTAGCCTGAAGAATCGTTGCCAGTCTCAATAATATCCACCACTTCTGCAGTTTTCACATCTCATTCTCTGTTCGGAAGGTTGCCCGGGAGATCCATTGTGCCTTTGAATATCATGTTTTCCTTTGGGGTTTCCTCCTAAGAATGGGGTGGGTATTGTGAGAAATATTAAAACTACCTGTTAGATATCCTGAATAGGAGACTAACGCCCGGCTTCTGGAAGAACGTATAAACTCTTCCAAAATAAAGGCCCGTTTTGTCAGTTCACGCCCATGATGTTTTAACCCCTAACGCATAGGTAATAAAAGCCAGCTGTTGCGTACAAGCAAAGCGTACAAGTTGCACCCAGGAAAACCATTTCTATTACCTACGCGTTAGGGGTTAAAACTTCATGGGCGTGAACTGTCAAAACGGGCCTTTTATTTTGTGAATGGTGGAAATGTTACTGATTGTTAAATGTGAATGATATTTTTTCAATCACGGGCCTCTATTTAAAATTAATCTTCGGGGAAGCAGCTGAGTGTTATGTGTTAAGGCGAGGTATGAATCATTACAAACCAAGGTTAACAAAGATTGCGGAAGTGAGAAGCGAATATAACTCGGGAATAGGAACAAGTGGGATGGCAATTGTGCGCTCGCGCCTAATCTAAATCAACGTAAGCGCTAAACGGAAAAAAAAAACATAAAAAATAAGCAATTTCAGGGACATTTCAATCTTAAAATCGCTAGAAACAGCAATTCACCACATATTACAATGAATAGAAAGATCATATTTACTACTTCTGCGGTATAATAGGAAACATATTGGAAAAAAGGGTTGAATTTTGATTTATTTTCCATCGAGATTTTTTTATCCAAACACGTTTTCCTTCATGAAAACCCTAGATTATATAGTCAAATTACATAAATCTGAAATTTATTACGATTTGCCGAGTATTTCATAAAATACACATGAAAAAAGCACCCCTAATTTATTCATGAGGTGCCTTAACACGCCTCCTTCACGCCCTTCCCGGATAGTTCTAACGAGTAGATAAGCTCGCCTTTGTACACTGTTTTTATTTTATTTTTGTCCTTGCAATTAATTGTGTGCAATAAAGATTAGGTATATGAATTATGAATCAACACTAAAATTTCCAGCTTCCAGAATCAGAACCTCTCCAAATACAGTCATTTCTACAAAACACGTTACGCGGAATTAAGTTGTTAAGACCGCCATTGATTAAGAAATTGAATTGAATTAATCTTCGCCAGTTACATTTGACCATTCTTAGAAACTTAGGGATATTAATTAAGGCATACCGCCAACGGGACTGGTAACTCGTGTAAATTCAATATTATGAAAGTCTTTCTACATACATAAACACGCCACAAAGGCGCGCGGCGGGCGGTTCGTAAGCGGGCTCGCGCTGTTCAGTTCTATCAGTGTGGCGGCCATTTGACCATACATTTGACCATATTTTTGACCATACATTTGACAACATTGACAACCGCCCCGCTCCCGCTCCGCTCATAAGCCACCGGTGGTGGTAAGCGGTCTGCAAGTGACACCCTGTATACTTATGTAGCATTCAGTGATGTCTTTCTTGCTACTTATTCATCACATCTGCACTTACAAGTGCATTGCCATAGTACTATCACTGTCAAGTCCAAGCATCCCAACGTAACATTTAGTCCTTAGGCCTTATGAAATAAGCACGTTACAAAATTCAGTAGAGAATACTTGGTGATAGTACAACATCTTAACGACCATGTACCACCCATTTAGGTCTGGGCATCTGTCAAGAACAGCTGCTGATTAAAAATAGCTTCATAGATAGAATGTTTATTATATTGAAACATTAATTGGTATGAAGAAATTATCATTTTTAAACAAACTTCACAAGGTGCTAGCTTCCAAGCGTCGGACTTTGTTAATTTCTCGTGTACTGCAGGATAGTTCGATTGTCAGACCGTTTTAGGATGACAGTTATTTTAGAGTATTGAAACATTGGCTGAAAGTGGACACAGTTGTGACTTTGCCACCCCGTATGGGAAAATGCGAGATAAGTCCGATAACCTAAAAAAAATGTTGTTTGTCGGTAGTGCTAACACAGAGTAGTAACTCTGCCTACCTTTTACAGGAATTATTATGAGCATATGCATAAATAAATCATGTCTCCTGTTTTGCGCACATTTAGCATGTTTTTGCGCACATGCAATTTGTATTTAACACTTAAATGATTGCGTTATCGCCGAAATATGACATGTTATTAATTAGTAGGGAATGAAATATGCACAGAGTGGCATGGCAGAGTTATGTTGGGATATTTTTATCCGATGGTCAACCAGTCTTTTGTAGCAGACTTTTTTTTTGTATGAATTGGTAAACACATAATTCTAAATTAACAGTTTTTCATAAATTAAACCCCCATGAGTGTAAACAATTTAATTTGACTAATAAATAAATAAATCTCCCACAGCAGTGGTCTAAATTAGAGAAGAGGCAAAAAATGATCTGTTCTTTGTATCTTTGATACAATGATTGATATCTTTGATAATATCTACAGAATAAATAACTGTGACTTTGAGTAGAACTTTTTGACTTTTGGGCGTTTCCGTATTTTGGATAAAGCTGGGACCTACACCCGGCTGTTATCGCTACAGTTCAGTTCAGTTCAAAATTTTTATTGACCATAAAATCCTACATATTACCTAGTCAACGTCAATATAATATTAATATTTTTGTATACTACCGCCCGTTCGGAAGTTGTGGGCTTAGGGATGGAGCAAAGAAGGGCAAGAAACACCCCCGTAGCTCTTTTAAAATATCAGAGCCTTAAAAATACAATGTTATGTATTTCTACTTAAGTCTAAGGAAATACACCGAGAAGAGACGTACTGACTCAGTCCATCGCCTCTCTTTGGATTTCTGTGCGCTGAGATGGTAAAGACCATGCAGTTTTGTCATCTAAATATTCTTTTACACTGTAATAAGACTTCTTCAATAGGCCGTTTTTGACATAGTTTCTACTCGGTGGTAGTATCGATAGATAATCGTAAAGCTGTATTAGAGGCCTTATTAGGGACAGCTTGATAACTTCTCACAGTCGGCTTGGTCACTAGCCCAATACCCCACCACCAACCCGCACTGAGCCAGCGTGGTGGGGTACGGCTCAGTCTTACTCCCATCCAAATAAAGGCCCGTGCCCTCGGTGGGGACATTAATGAACTACAATTACATATTTCACATATTGACATCCAATTTGCAATACGTTTAGTAGAACCACCACATGAGCCCCATTTGCAACGCAACCGACGTAACATAACAATATTGCATGCAATAACTCACTTAGTAGAGACGCATAATATCCTCTAGCAATGTGTTCAGCTCTGGTATAAATATTAAGTGATTTATTGGTGGAAATGAAAAGCGGCGATGGGGTAGCCCCATTCCACATTTCAGAATTAGAAAATGAAACCTTTACCCTGAGTTCCACGAAACATGAAACGGTTTCGAACATTTTTGTACGGTGCCTGGAATACTTGAAACTTGCAAGTACCTTCCCTAAAATTTCGCTTTTTCGTGTACACCTGTAAAACACCACCCAGACCCAATAAAATTAATTTAAATAAAATACTTTCCCAGGATGTACCTACTTAGGACAAGCAAGCTAATTAAGCATATCACACCAAACGCTTAAATCAAAACTGCTAGTACGCTTAACACCAAAACTGTCCATGCCAATTGAGCCATAACTCTCCCGTCAAAAACGCGGCTCTACGTGACTGTATTTAATAAATTTATGGCCATTCAGCAAGTCCGAGGAGACGGTAGCAGCCATTAACAGGCCCATTAATTAATGGCTTCCATTTTGAAGATTTCCTGTGGGATACTTTGGCAAGGAGCAAATGAGGAGATAGGTACGGTAAGATACGAACTCCATTGTACTATTTTTCTGCTTTGAGTTAAGGGACTAGGATCATAAGGTGTGGTGGTGTGATTTTGTTGGATGGTACTAATCTTAGAGTGTTACAGGATTTGTGTTTGTGACTTTTTGTTTATGGTGTTTGCATTGCTTAATTTTGGTTATTCCCGTTTCGGCCTACTTGCATATTTCTAACTTTTTTTATTTTAAATAAAATTATTGGTCAGTAAAATCATACCAATGCTGCCAGATACTATTAATCGAACTAAAAAACGCTGTACAAAAATGGAATTCACCGGGACTGGCGGGAGCCAAATACAAGAAACTCTATGAATGATCTAAGATCCGAGAGAGCTCGACCTTCACCCATCTGTTACTTCGATGAAACTTTGTTCAAGCTCTCAAAATGACAAACCGTCATTTTGATTCCTGGTCCACACGTTTGCCGATTTCCGCAAACTACAAACAAGCAAGCTCTACAAGCTACAGCTACATTGAGGGACCGAGGCTATGGCCGCCGCTCTGGATCATGCCTCATGCAGAGGATCTCCCTCGCTATGCAGCGTGGCGACGCCGCCAGCGTGATGGGGACCTTTGCATCAGGTATGGTCCGGGGTGGTTTATTGTTGTGTTAGTGTGTGTGCGTGTGCCTTGTAAATAAATAAACTGTAAATGTATAAACTGTACATTTTCTTAAATTAGGTTAAGTTGTATAATAATCTGTGTATAATTAAGTATTTGTTGAATAAACGATCTTCTTAGACCATTATTGAAAAAAAATGTTGTTATTAAACGCATTTAAATTAAATTAAAGCTACATTATGTGACAATATTTCCGGACAAATAGCAATAATGTCGGCAACGGCACATCAGTAATTATAATTAGGCATTATAGCTGAAACAACTTTCAGAGCCGAAAACAGTTTATTCTTACGGGCCTTAGAGGTTTTCCCATCACGTATTTTACACGCGTTGAGAATCCGCCATGTGCAAAGCTGTGACTCAAGAAGTAATCCGGAGTAAGATGTCTAAGGTGGGCCATTTAATTCAATATAACAACGCGATAAGGGACAAGCCATTAGGGAGTTCCCATGGTAATAAATACAGAAAGGGCTGATAGGTACTATCACGATGTCGCCATGGTTACACCGTCAGTAGTCGTACTGAGTAGCCATCTTCTTAAGGCAACAAGTTAAATTATAGATATTATAAGTTGTGTAATTTTTGGTGTGCTTCTGCCATGACGTATGGAAAAAAGCGTCTAAGGGATGATTTATTTTACAACGGGGCGTGTCCGGGCCCGCACGGGGCACGGAGGTTGAGAAGTTGCATACAAAAGTGCAAAACCCCGGACGCACACGTTCGTTGTAAAATAAGAGTGATTTCTGAGGGTCTGGGATTTTGAAATTTTGTATGCAACTTCACAACTTCCGTGCCCGAGAAAACATTCCTGTGTGAAAAGGTGCGTACTGACGGACTTGCGTGCGGACTTTACGTTACGCGTTGAACAGCGAGCATTACACGTTACACAGCGAGCAGTCATGCAATCAGTACGTAGTGTTACGCGGGGAAACCAGCGAGCAACGAGCGTCAACTGTTCCTGGCTTCCTGCTCGATGCTCAACATGTCATGTAATTAAGGGATGATTTAGTTTACAACGGGGAGTGTTGGGGGGCGTCCGGGACTTACACAAAATGTATGCGACTGGGCACGGAGGTTGAGAAGTTGCATACATTTTGTGCAAAACCCCGGACGCCCCCGGGCACGCCTCGTTGTAATATAAATCATCCCTCATTGGACGTTCTAACGACGATGATGGAAAAAATCACGAGAAAAATATTAATTTCTATTGCTGCGGCGATGGGTCTGCCTCTCATCAAAGGTTTATTAAGGGGCTGTTACGACATCATTAAGATAAATTTTCACTGTGAAACCGGGTATATCTTAGTGCGGGACCAGAAGCAATGTATGTGCATGTAGACGTTAATGATAACGTTATTCTTGACCTCTCTTTACTAATCGTTCGGCCTCTCGACCAGAAACATCAAAATAATTTTGCTCCGATCAAATCGCTCATTGTAACAATTTAACATCAAATAAATATTCAAAGCTACTGATACCTAGGCTGCTATTCGTACCCGCACTTGACATGCAAATTCACCTGCCAGCCGCCACCGACGATGATGAATTTAATTAAATTACCGAATACACCAAATTGATTGTATTGAATGCCAATCAAATGTATTGAGTACCTCCAAAAATAATGGGCCGTATGAATAACGAAAAGTATCCCTTGTGATTGCTATTGGAAGGTTTTTTGACGTTTTTCTCATCATCAAAAGCGGTTTTTTTTCCTTAGCCACAGAAGAGATAATAGTACTACGTACAGAACGGCCACTCACTTCCCCGCGCGGATTCAGAAACCGCACCTCACCCCGGAGTCGGGGAGCCTCTTCGGGAGACACTTTGTTTAGGCGCTGAACGCACACATTCACAAACGAACGAGTTTACGCACACATTTGCACTTGTACAAATGTCATTAGGCTATGTAGTAGTAATAGGTGATTATTTTACGAGCGTTCAATGGAGTGTCCGAGGGATATACTTTTCAGAGCCCAGTAAAAAAAGGTATAACAGAAAGTTAAAGTCATTTCTAAAGGGTCCCTTAGAGACATGGTTCTGAACAAGTTTTCATATGAAATCGATTTGACCAAAGCACAAAGCAACTTTATTTTTGCTTCTCACTATGTTATGTCGAGAGATAATATTGTGTAAATAATCGGCCAAGTTCCAGTCAGATTTTCACAAGGAGGGTTCTACACTTTCGTACAAATTGTATGGGTAGGGGACATTTTTTTTTTGTATGTCGTGTGTGTTCAGTATTTGTTTCTGAAGCGGCAACAGATATACCCATTACCATTCGTGACATAGAGCCTGCTAACGGACAGACAGACAGACAGACAGACGGACGAACAGCGGAAGCTTCTTTTGTTAATTAATCCTGTACATCCTAGGTTTGCTGGAAGAGATCTCTTATTAGAGATAAGCTCGCCTTTGTACATGTTTTTTTCATTATTAAGTGTCTGTATTCTGTTTTTTGTGCAATAAAGTATAAAGTAAGTAAGTAAAGTAAGCTTAGTAATATGTTCCCATTCGTTTGGCACCCTTCCGGTAACGAAACTCTGAATGGGGACTCATCAAATCCCTAAGGTATGTGATCAAATCCTATGTAATAATTAAATAATGACATGATTTGAACATATCATGCACACATGCAAATCAGGTATTCAAATTCAAAATTCAAAATATTTATTTACCAAAAAAACATTGACACTAGGCCACACTAGCCTAGCCTATTTCGTGGATGCCGTTACGCAGATTAACAAATTATAAAAACATGAAGTTGCATTTTTATACACAGACAAAATTCACTAAAACACAACAACATAAAAATATCTGAGCAGTACACCCGTTATAAAAATTATTAAAAGGTTACAAACAACTTATTAGATCCGCATCACAGGTACAAAACCAATGAAAAATATAAAGCGAACCGGATAACAACAATAAATTCTATATCCGGATCGCGTCCGACCCCACGACCGGTCGGACAACCGGTGTATACCGGTTGTAAGCGGGGGAATTTGCATTATTACCCGGGTTTGTACAATTACAATTAAACGTTGTAATCTGTTGTTAGCCACCCGGGTACAATCAGTTATTGTACAATTGTTCGACAAATTCACTGCTTGCATTTTGTGCTAATAGTGTTTTTTTTAGTTTATTTTATACATATTTTGAGTACATTATTGGACGTTCTAATGGTGATGGAAAATTTCGTGAGGAAACCTTAATTAATCAATGGCTGCAGCGATGGGCTAGCCTTATGTCACGAAGTCTCTCAACCAATACTACCATAATATCCACCTGTCTCATCCTTCTTTGGTTTGCTGGAAGGGATCTCTTTTTAACCGACTTCCCAAAGGAGGAGGTTTACAATTCGTCCGGATGTTTGTTTTTTTTTTTTTTTTATGTATGTGCCTCGATAGCGCCTAAACGGATGGACCGATTTGAAAAATTATTTTTTTGTTTGAAAGGGTTTACCTTCCCATTGGTCCCATTGACACCAGGTCAGGATCTGATGATGGGATCCTGGAGAAATCGAGGGAACTCTTCAAATATTATAGGCAGACCTATAGTGATTTTTGTGTTTTTCATAATAACTCGTGCAAATGCACATGGTAAGCATAATATTGTGATGCGGAACTGCTCATGAAGACCACATATGGCCACCAGATCTTCTCAATACTAGGTACAAATACAAAGCGTGGCTGACGGGCAGGCAACGCATAGCCTAAACCGGTGGACCTAGAGCCATGAAACTTTGTACAGGGGTTCCTTAGTAGCGTGGGGTAGCACTGATATGAGATTTGACAAAATTAATTCCCCAAAGGGGGGGGGAGATAGGGGGTTACAGTTTGTATTAAACTCAATCTAATCAAATAGGGTTTGTGGAAGTCGGTTTTTTCTAAAGTTTACTTTTTGTTTCAATTATTAGAGATAAGCTCGCCTTTATACACTTTTTATTTTTGTCTTGTGTATATTTTTTGTGCGCAATAAAGAAATCATGAATTTATTCATATGGTAAAAGTGGGAACAATTTCAACCCCGTATGGGAAAAGGTGTGACGATCTGTTATATTATTTTTGTTACTCTAGAATCGGTCTATGTAGTCACGAGAGAGATGAAAATAACTTGTAGTGTTGTAATTTTGTATCGGGGCGCGGCGTAAGTAAGCCTGAAATAAACTATTTAGAATAGTTTGTTATTTCATTTCATTAATTCACGGGCGGTGAATCAGAACTTAGAATTTCATCCCCAACTTATTTTTAGAGGAAATAAAATAAAATAAAAAAGTTAAAGCTAAGCAAGTCTAACTGAGGAACATACTGTGCCATTTTTATAATGATTAGATAAATAACAAGAACACAAATTCAGATGCGGTGCGAAATTGTAAAATAAAACATTGTGACAGAC
The DNA here is from genome assembly GCA_963457715.1 of Argyresthia albistria. Taxonomy (NCBI): domain Eukaryota; kingdom Metazoa; phylum Arthropoda; class Insecta; order Lepidoptera; family Argyresthiidae; genus Argyresthia; species Argyresthia albistria. The sequence continues at coordinate 8,584,430 of OY735277.1, read as the reverse complement.
AGATTTTCTGGCAACTTCAGGAGACTTTTCTATCGAGCAAAATTAATAAGTAAAATAACGTTTATGGGAAAGCGATGTCACGCTGACACTCGTGATAAACAAGCTAGTGAAAAAACGTACCTACAGCAATAATACTCATCATTCCGAGCGATTTGTGTTTTGCTAAAGGCTGTCTTTGCCTTAGGCGCCGTCTCGAAGGCGAGCGTATTTCTGTGTTTCTATGTAACTGGGCTTATGATACTGAATATACAAACCAAATATCTTTTCTGGATTCCAAACACGAACTGCGTTGACCATGCATACAATTACTCCGAAATCTCCGAGCCTGAAAGCACAATCAAGGGGTTAAATCTCCTCCAAGTGGGCTCTAAGCTCCATCAGTCTATTCCAGGTCCAGGTAAAGCCTAAAAGCTCTCGGTGTTAACCCGTTCGCTTGTGAATTGTGCTTCGATAGTCCGAATTTCTCCGAATTACTCCGAATGTTTCAGATTAAATACACACAAAGAGCTGAAGCGTCCGTGGCCAAGTGGTATTACACGCACATCGGAAACGAATGACAAGTCCGGCTATTTTATCGCTACATGGTGGTAGGTATACCTATAGGTACATGGTTACTTTTTTTTTGTTGTAGGGACACCATTCTGAGCAACTTTTATTAAGAAACCGATTTGATCAGAGAAAGTTTATTTTTCACTTCTCCGATCTCTCAGCTCAGATCCACTCAGGCCAAGATGTACAGGAAAGTGAAAAATAAAGTTGCTCTGATCAAATCGGTTTCTTAGTGAGAGTTGCTCAGAATGATATCCCTAAAATGCTTGTAACTTTTGGCTAGGGGTCCAAAAATAACCCTGTATTAGTCGTAAATCTGTGTCAGAGGCCTTAATAGGGTAGCTCGATAACTTCTGACAGTTGGCCACTAGCCCGAAAACCCTCCACCAACCTGCCCTGAGCCAGCATTGTGAAGAATGGCTCAATCTTACTCATACCTATAAGGGCAAAGGCATGTGCCACAGATTACTAAATAGTTACTACGTAACAGATACTTCACTCAGTAGGAAATTTCCAATACCTACTGCTATAATAGCCTACTCCGTCGCGTCAGCAACCGCTGCATGCTAAAATGTGCCTAAATGCTCAAGCGTACAGTTGTGATCGCCTCGCACCGCGCGATCTCACACTAATCGCAGGGCTGGCAGACATCGCAGATACTCGTACGATACAAACACAGTTCAAAACGTGCGTGCGCTTGGCTTGCGACAACCATACTGACGTTGGGCACCGGGCCACAGCCGGGAGCTCCGAGAGCTCGGGCGGGCGGTAGGTAATTATAGCGCACGAGTACATTCAGTGACGGAGGCCTGCCTGTGCCCCTCGGTGGGGACATAAATCGGCTATATTTATTACATATTAAGTAGGTACAGGTCAGCACCGGGATTTGAACTCATATAGGTACTTACATTCTGCGCAAGAGTCAATTTTTACCCACTGGCGCTTCTAGAAATAAAATGGAAAAACACCACATTCCCTGACCAGGAAATCAAACCCACTACCTCACAAACACATGAGCCGCCTGGAATGTTAATCGCTATGCCATCAGGAGCAAATGTTGTAGTATGGATAACTTAACCGATCCGTGGAATAATAGGGAATTAAACATAACATAGCATCAATCCTTTTCCCGTATAGGGTGGCAGAGGGATAATTGAGCTGACTTTTAGCCAGTTATTAAAATAGGTAACTAATTACATTAACAGATTGGTAACTTCCTAATTCAAGTTATTATATCCAATTGCCTGCGCCTGCGGGGGAATGCATCTCGCCAAACATTACTTGTATTCAACGTATGCAACCTATGTACGATGACGGGCCGCCAGACAGTTTCGCAGCGGCTGACCAATCACAGCTCTCTTACCTCGTCCCCCGCCGCCCGTAATTGGTGAGTTTCAAAGGAAAATGTATCTATGCGCTCTCTACTGGATAAGTGCTCCCTGGATTGGGCGGAGCTAGAGAACATGGCCCAAGATCGGAACAAATGGACATCTGTACTGACAGCCCTATACCCTTGCTGAGGGTGACAGGATGACATGATGATGGCGAGCTTCCTAATTCTAACAGCACAATGAACGCACAGTAACAATGACGCAACTACAACGCATCGCTTCAGGTATCCTTTAGCTGGCGTTTGATGTATCGTTTTTTTAGGAAATTCACCGTAGAAAGGTTTTCCAATTACCTTAATTTTTTGCCTAAAAAAGATACTCTTAGGGTTATTTACACCAAAACCCTAATTACGATTAGCGTCCTAATTCTATTTAGCAGCTGTCAAAATATATGAAATATGTCAAATTTAATTGTGATTAACGCGCTAATCACAATTAGTATTTTTGGTGCAAAGGACACTAAGCGCCAGGTAATCAGGTAATTGATACCTTGAACGTCGTCGTCGTGTCAATGTCACTGAGTTGTCATTGTGCGGTCAGAGTAAGCAGCGCCACCTAAGCACCCAAGCTAATTTTCCATACTTCAATAAGACGTCACGAGCACAACACAGGAAACTCAACAGTTAAGTGAGATTTAAACGCACCTGCCGCCGCACGCGCTGTTTCATTAGTATGTTTGGAAAAAGAAGATTAAACCAATCCGACACGATGCTACAACAAATCTTATTTTGTATAACTTTATTTTTCTGATCCTTTCTATTTTTGCATAATTTCTTGTCTCTTTTACTTCTGCTTTGAACTGTGTTTCTATTTTGTGTATTGTGACGTCTGAATTATCTTATCTTATCTTATCCGCGAGTACTGTAATAGAAGAAAAGTAATTTTAACCATAGTCTATTTACTTTTGACAACTCAAATCTCATATATTTTTGACATCCGCAATCTGCAATAGTCAAAGTCAAAGTCAAACTTGCAATCATGGTAACTCAATTTCTGCAATGAAAAATATTGCCAGTTTCGTACGCAATAACTACTTGCTCGTCCGACGTTCACAAAAGACTCAGATCTAAGCATATGTAGTAGAAGAAATGAGTAAATTATTAAAAACAATTATTATTTCAAAGACGTCTACGTTATTTATAAAGCCCTCAGGCAAAACCGAGAACTTTTCCCACACAACTTTATAATTTACTTTCAGCTATCTTTCAACATACCTTGCTCAACTGGTTATTGGCTTACCCTCATGTAGCTGGTTCGAATCCAGTTGTAGACTTATTGGTGTAGGTTCGAGCTGGGATTTAGTATGCGTGTCTGAGTGTTAAAAGTATTTATAGTTTTTAATCTGGTGATGGTTCTTATTAAGTATGGAAGCGCCTTAGTGTAAAGTTAAACTGTTGTACTTTACACTAAGCCTCAATCTCCACTAGACAGAGAAGTCCGAGATATGACAGGGACAAGATATGAGATAGACAGAAGACTTGGCAACCCTGTATAGCAATATAAAAAATACAATCTAGTCACAGGTGATGAAAAAACTCGTGAGTAAACCTTCATTACTCCATAGCTGCGGCGATGGGCTAGCCCCCTGTCACGCAAAATGGGATATTCAACATAACATGACATTGACATACATTAACAAACATTGCTTCTGGCCCCACACTAGGATACCCTTTGTGTTCATAACATCCAGGAAATCTTAAAAAGTGTATCATCTCAACCTCAACACAATCCCAAAACAAAAACTATTTTTACATACTCATCAATGACAGAACTTAAAAACAAAACAAAACAAAAATAATAACCCCATACACTGGCACCTGCTGTACGCCGTCCCATACAACTTAAGATACCGGTTTTGTTTATAAAAAGCATCAGGTCGATACCCGCAGGTGCACTTGATATGGACAGTCAGACCGGACATTTATGCGTTTTACTGGTATACATATACAGGGTGTAACAGAAAGGTGTAGTCATATTTTAGGGGGTTGTTAGGGACATCATTCTGAGTAACTATGAAACCGATTTGATCAGAGCAACTTTAATTTTCACATCAGCTGACCGCCTGGACAAAATATATGAAGCAATGAAAAGTAAAGTTGCTCTGATCAAATCAGTTTCTTAATAAAAGTTGCTCAGAATGGTCTCCCTAACAACCCCCTAAAATATGACTACACCTTTCTGTTACACCCTGTAAATATAGTTTTTTTTGTATCGTCTCATTTGCTGTTCGTTTTCGAGAGATATGATAGTCCTGACTGTTGATTGAAAAATAAACAATGGGACCTTGTGGACCTCCGGGAACAAATCGACGACACGATTAATTCATCGTTGCAAGTTGGTCTTAATAGCCGAAAAAAAATCGCGGGCGATAAATTAACCGTATCGCCCTGATGAGAACACCTCCATTTAAATACCACGATAAAATAAACGGAATGTCGTTATAGTGAGAACGTTTACGAACGTTTTATTTAATTTAACTTATTTAAAATAAGTTATTGTAAATATTAAATAATCTGCTAAGTCTTTTTAAGGTAAAATTACACTTGTAAATTATTTGCTGTGAACACCTCGATACTGTAATTGACCGAGCGAGCGAAGCGAGCGAAGCGTCTCCGTTTCAGGTTTGGGCAAAAATGCTTTCGTATGTCCGGTTGTTCTCCTCTACAGGTCGCATTTATGAACCGATTCTCGTGAAATTTTGTGAGCAGGTTGGAAAAATAAATAGAATTTTTTACTCGAGCCAGTTTTTAGTTTTTTTTTCAAAATGGCGGAGATATGGGGTTTTAAAATGTAAAAAAATCGCTACAACCCAAACGGCTCGATGGATATTAACAAATGAGGTGTCGTTGGATTCGTAAAGACTATGAGAGTGAAACAGACTATATAATTTTAGTAAAAAGTCAATAGTTTGTATTAAAGATCGCGAAATGTAGTTTACAAAGTTATTGGTGCGGCTACTTTCATACTGCATGTACGTAACCAGGTACATTCATAAGTTTGTATGTGTTATTGAAAGAAAATTATTTGGGTTATTTTTTTTATGTGTGTTAGCAGTTCAGCTTTCCCACCGACATACTCGCGAGGTCTACAGCTCACAGAGCCACTGACCTCTTTGGTTAATTTTGCCAGTGTCAAGTGGTCAGGTTCCCATTTGAGAACCTGGAAATTATAATGTCTTGAGAATACTTACTTACTTACGCGCCGTAAAGTGTCAATGTCATCGTCGCGTCGTGCCATTATCAGTGGAGCCACAAATAAAGATGGTGGAGCTTCCATTTTACTAGTAGAATCAGGCCCCGCAATTTTGAAGTAGCCTTATGTCTTCCCCGTACCGAGTTCACAATAAAATCGAAGATAATCACGAGCGAACAATATCTCTAATGAAATATTTATTGCTTGCATGCTTGCACTTGATTCTAGTAATGTGTGAAGTAAAACGATTGTCCCATTTTGAGTTTACATCTAAATCAACCTTGTACTTCGCCATGGCGAAGCGGCAAAATTATATATATAAATTATCTTTAAATTATATAAATTTATAATTTATGTCTGTCGGGGCGATAGTACCTTTGGTTCTTTTGGTAAAGGAAATAGAGCTCTGATTTGATGGAATTAAAAGCGTTCGAAAATATCTGAAAAAAGCAAAGTGTTGGCTGCCATTGATGAATTCGGTGCTGGCCATGTACCAAAGAAAATTATACATACGTAGACGTACATATGGTGATGGACGACATCGTGAGGAAACCTACAATTTCCATACATGCCTTGTCCTGTCACGCAAACTTGAAAGTCAAAGTCAAAGTTTTTCTTTTTATTGACCATAAAAACATACAGATTGCTTAGTCAACGTCAATATAATATTAATATTTTTGTATACTACCGCCCGTTCGGAAGTTGTGGACTTAGGGATGGAGCAAATAAGGGCAAGAAACTCCCCCGTACCTCTTTTAAAATATGGAGGGCCTTAAAAAGTACAATTTTATGTATTTCTACTTAAAATACACCGAAGAGAGACGTACTGACTCAGTCCATCGCCCCTCTTTGGATTTACTGAGTCTGAACGCGGGCATAGCAATCTTATCTCTATTTCTAGTGCTAATACTATGATTATGACCTATGTCTTAAGTAAACCTATGTTTTTTCTGGTGTACATGATATCTTGATATAGATTATTTAATAACTGGCTAAAATTGAGCAAAATTGTGACTATGCCTCCCCATATGTGAATACGAGAGAAGATGTTCATTTATCTAAACATTATAAGAATCAGAGTGAAGCAGCATGACGTCATACCTATATACCTATTGATCATGGAAAATTGTGTTTTATCAGGTGCAAGTATTGGAAGAAAACATGGAGGATATTTGTATTCTTTTACTGATGTTTCAGTATTGTTTGTTTCTGTGTTTCTCAGCAGTGTTTGTTTGTTTGTTTGTTTGTTTGTTTGTTTGTTTGTTTGTTTGTTTGTTTGTTTGTTTGTTTGTTTGTTTGTTTGTTTGTTTGTTTGTTTGTTTGTTTGTTTGTTTGTTTGTTTGTTTGTTAAAATACTGATCATTGTGCCTTTGCAACCCCGTGTGGGAAAAAGCCAGGAGGCCGATTCTCACATATTACTCTCAATGCGTATTCGACAAAGGGGAGGTCCTTCGCATTCAAATAGCGAAGGTCCTTCGCGATTGGTTTTTCGCCTATTGAACGACGAAGTACCTCCCCTTTGTCGCATTCGACAAATTTGCTATAGAGACGAGAGTCGGCCTCCAGGGGGCAATACTCGCCCATTGAAATTGAAAGCGTAGACGTAAATTATTGTAATTTTTTATGAAATATAGTAGACAATTGGCGTGTACGCTTTCAATTCGCATGGCCAAGAATTGGCCTTTTGGACCTGAATCAATCAATTTTTATTAGCAATGTTTTGAGTACACGCCTTCTCATTTACAGAGTATTTAAAGTACCTACTTAAAAATTCAGGTCATGTAGCCATTATTGTGTCCCATAGGGTATCTCTTTTCACTAGCCCCTCTCCCACCCACGCGCCACGTCTTATTGTTCTCCATTGTTAGTTTGTTCGGCCTGTGTCCTTAGGAGACGATACCGATTTAACGTTTGGCTTAGGATTCTAGACGCAGCTAGGAATACAAAATGACTACATGCCCAAATACAAAGTTAGGGTTGTTACCGCTGGGGGCCGGCCAATTGTTCTCGTAACCGCGAGTCTCCATACATTGATTACCAAACGGGGCCGAAGGCAATAATACTATTATTAAAATTAAATCGCGTAATTTTCATACTTCTATTGCCGCTTGGGGCCATAGTGGCTAAGTACAGTCGGCTACCAAACCAATACGATGATTCTGTAGTACTACTAATTAATTTTAACAATTGTTTTGACAAGATGGTTATAAAAGTTATAAAGTTGTAGATATCTACGTAAGTATTATATTTATTTATTTTATAGCAAGTGTAGTTTTATTCAGTTTATTTTTATCTTTGTGCACTAGGACTATCCTCTCAGCACCATCTTTCCTGTCCTGCCTAGGTTTGCTGGTAGAAATCTCTCTTAAGAGATAAGCTCGCCTTTGCGCACTATTATGTTATTTAAGTTTTATTATTAAGTTACTGTGCAATAAATAATATGAATATGAATATGAATATAAAATGAAAGACGAAATTAGCAATGAAACACAATTTTTTATATTTGGATCAAATGTAAATATGTATTATGGGTAACGTAACTAGTATTGTATTACGTAAGTATAAAATATAATTCAAAATCACAGCTTCAGATTAGAACTTAACTAAATTATTGTTATTTTCTTAACTATTACTTATTGTATCTCACTACAATGTCACAACTTTTATACAGAAATATCACACACAATGTTTCAATCAGTCTTATAATACAACAATATAAAATCATCCTTATAAATAACAACAAAACAAATAAAATACAAAACAACTGTATAATACGTATATCTATAAAATATCTATCAAATAAGAATATTATCAAGGTTTTTCAACCTCTATTAACAACTATAACTTACTAAAATATAATCTCAATATACAATCAGTAAATTCGTAAAGTCATAATCAGTCACACCAAGGTATTGTTATCTATCTTAACATCATTCTAATCTTTAAAGCATTTATTGTGTCAGTTAAGTTTTGAGTGCAATTCTTATATTTATTTATAATAATATAAAAGCTTAGATCAATATTGATGGATCGGCAATTGCGGCAGGTGGGTCGTCAATACTTTTCGAAATAGTCTGCCTCGTCCTTTAAAGTCTTCATAAGATCAAGTAATCATGGTTTTTTTAGATAGTTTGCTATTTAATCTTTTGTGCCATGCCTCCACCAAGTTTGTCGTGCGGTGACGCTCACCAGAACAATTCCAAATACTGCTGGGCAAGTCTTTATTTTCAAGCCAAAAATCTACGAAATAATCATTGAATTTACTAACTTGTACATTATTAGGAGCAATCTCCAGTACAGCCAACCAACCATCTTCAACGGCCTCATTTGGTATATGCGCCAGAGCAGCACATCTGGCTACATGATCCTTATCTTCCGCAGAAGTGATATGAAATCTTTTTGCATTTTTTCCGAGAGCTTGGCGGAAGTGGAAATTGCATCCTTTGACAACAGTTGACGGAAAGCATATACCCAGGGCATTAATAATGGCCATTTCAAAGTCGACTAATACTTTCGATGGATTCCACCCGGGCAGCAACTTCTTGACCTCCCTAAATAGAATTTCATAAGTTACTTGCTTTTTATTTGGTAATAGGCTGAAAAGCACAGGGATTATTTTTGTCTCTGTTTCACTTGACCCCAAATCAACATGTATAGTAAATAGCTGATAGAATGGCACTGAGCAGCTTCTGAAAGTCCCTTCTAGGAAAAATGTTTCACCGGTTTGAATCATTCGTCTTGCTTCTGGAGTAGCAAATGCAATTATGCGGTCACCGTTTCTCTGATCAAGTAATAGAAAATCTTGAAATATGTTTGGTATTTTGACATCTTCTGCTTTTGGTGAGTCTTGGTCACATTTAATGATCTGTTTCTGGCTCTATATAATACTGTCTGCAGGCTTTCAAAACTGGGCGCGTTTGTTACCAGGTTGTGTCCATGGTCAAGGTATTCTTTGAGACATTGGTTGTACAGTTGTGTTATAGGTGTCAGCTCGGAGGTCACTCTGGCTGGCAAGTAAATCTTATTTAAAAGCATTCGCTACAGACAACTTGCCACAGGTGTGTTGTTGATCCTCACGCAGTATTGTTGAGTGCAGTACTTTTAACTTGGTTTTGCAGGTTCTCTTGGAAGTACAAGACCACATCTGAGCTCCATCCTTCAAAGTATGGTGAAGAGTGTGTTGATTGCCCCTTCTTACGAGTAAAGTTTATTACCTGTAATGATTAAACAACATTTAGTTAAGTTGCCGTCAAATGATAAACCCACAGAATTCAAGCTTCATTCGAATATGCATTACATTGACCTTACTTCCTTACACCATCCTAGCCCCATGCGGGTGGTTAAACAATACAACCAGCTATACAAATTGTAGTTTGTTACACAAGGGGTGAAGGAGAGCTATTTCGGACGAAGGTACAATTTGGAGCGCAGCTCACAAAGGGCGCTAAGGATCGAGTGTACCCGAGATATTTAGACGCCAGAGCGAGCGAAGCGAGCGAGGGCGAATATAGTTCGAGGGTGAAATAGCTACTTACACCCCGAGGTAAGCATAATACTTTACATCATTCAAACGAGGTAAATTAAACGGAAAGACTGAGTACGGAACGATGCAGTGCAGGACTTTACAGTAGAAGCCTAACTATACTAGACCGATTCCTGATTTTCAAAAAATGGGACCAAACTATTAGGCTTCCCTTTCAAACGAAGAAATAATTTATGAAATCGGTTCATACTTAGTACCATTTTCGATGTAACAAATAACACAAAAAAAATACAAACGAATTGATAACCCTTTGTTAGGAATGAATTTATTGTAAGGTGCCTTTATACCAACCCTGGTCCGATAATAAATACTATCAAAGGTATATTCCATAGTTTTATTGTAAGGTGCCAAATAAGGGTCCCAGTTCAAATACCCTTCCTTTTTTGAAGTCGGTTAAAAACGGAAGCTGCTTCTGTTTATGCTACAACATTTCAGTGGCACCAGGGATGGCACGCACCATAACTAACGGGGCCTCTTAGATTATTTGAACACGTAAAAAGGCCTAAAAAGGCCGGAAGGTTAATTACTTCATTAATTAGGGGTCCGCAATTTGAGGGCCCTGGAATAAAGGGCCTCACGTAGAAATGATAGTACCAGTGACGTTGAGATAAAATTGTGGAGAACCGAAGGGTTTGGACCGCTTCCGAACGGGCGGTAGTGTACGTTAGTAAAGTAAAAGTATGTAAATGTAGCCCATGTCCCCACCGAGGGGCTCAGGCCTTTACGCGGATCCGAGTAAGAGTGAGCCATACTCCACCACGCTGGCTCAGTGCGGGTTGGTGGAGGGGTTTTTACGACTACTATAACCGTTTTTTCATCGATTAAAAAGGTTCTCTAGCTTTCTCCGTCGTCAACCTTATTTCGAGTGGCAGTAGGACCGTTTTGTTTCGTCACCCCTCTATTGCCTCAGGGGTTTTGCTGCAAGGCAGAGACTATATATCCAATTGACTGCGCCTGCGGGGGAATGCGGCTCGCCAAACGTTTGTTGTATTCAACAAACGTTCGCATACGCAACCTATGTACGATGACGGGCGCCAGACAGTTTCGCAGCGGCTGACCAATCACAGCTCTCTTACCTCGTCCCCCGCCGCCCGAAAATTGGTGAGTTGTGTTTCAAAGGAAAATGTATTTATGCGCTCTCCACTGGACAAGTGCTCCCTGCTGCAGGGTAATTTGGTCAAAAATTCCCGCCCCTGCCGAGTTGGAATACTTTTGGTAACTCGAATAAATTCGTAACTGCGTATAAAAGCAAGAATTCTTTGGATAGTTAGATATTCTATCGCTGCCATTAATCTGGATGGCAATCTAATTTAAATTTTTACGGATCCTTCAGAGCACATTTTGATTGCAATTGAAATAGTATTTTGAATGATTTGAATGAAATTAGTCGCTGACGTTTCAAAACTGCAATAAAATTCCCAGGACAGCATTTGGGGAGTGAGGAGAAACACTGGGTGAGTGTGATGGTAGGCACACTCACAGTATATGGGAAGTCGAGCCATGCCATAGATAAACCAGTTTATTTTAAATAGATGACGTTAAGGAAATAGTAAAGTAAATGTAGCCCATTCATGTCCCCACCGAGGGGCGCAGGCCTTCACTCAGATGACGTTAAGGTACCTATATTTTATTCTAATTTGTAAGTGTTTTAACTAATTTTAATTTAATGTAATTTAATTCTAATTTGAATGTTGACTTATTTTGAATTTCAATTTTATTTTATTGCAGAACAAAACAGTAAAATCACATTGCATTCCTTAGAGTATAGGTTTTACATACTAAACTAGTGATTAAACACTAAGATGTCCTGACAGCATGCTTAGAAGACATATGCTATCTGTGCTACACCTATAACTTCAATTAAGACTAACAGAAATAATAAGTAGTGAAAGTATTCTACAAAAACATTAAAATTAAAAATAAAAAGTTATTTATTTATTAAATTTTTAATTAATTTAATGTAATGTATGGGCCTCAGAAGCCTGAAAATAAACGATTTTAATTAAATAATTTAATTATGACAGCACAGACAGCTAGTCGGTATTTTAGACAACTCATTGAAAATAAGCTAGACATGCCGGGTTTGAATCCCGTTTAAGGAAAGGAACAAAACCCTAGGCCCTGGATGTTTACATGTTTGTGACGTCCGTCACCGCACTTTCTTTTCAACTACACAGGGTATTTGTAATTTTTTATTGTACTCCACACAACAGATGTACAGAAAATACATGAAAGAATATGTACAAAGGCGAGCTTATCTCTAACAAGAGATTTCTTCCAGCAAACCCTAATGAGAGTGAAAGGTAGGATAGGAGGGAAAATCTATTGCACGTACAATACCACTTTATAACAATGAATACATACACATACTAATAAATCCTAGCTGCTCCGAGATACACTACATAATTAATTAGGTATATATAATAATCATATTTATAAAAATATATATCTTTACAATATAATACATATACGTATAGGTAACGCCAAACAACTTGAACAAATGACCTTGCATGCGCAGAAACCATCTGATATATGAAACTGCACACCACGGTATGGGGTGCGGGAAGCGGCGTGCGGAAGGAGCATCGCATCGAGCGCGCCTAGCCACGCTATTGGTAGATCATTCAACCATCGTTTCCCGCTTTGAGTTCACACTTGCGTGCAGTGAAATCACGGATAAAAAATGCCTCGACGTCCTAACGTAGTTTTAAAAAGGCAAGCCAGAAAGATGGTATATGATGAGTTTTCTATCGATGGAGATATTATTATGTTTTATAGGTGTACGTGGAAAAACGTAATTTTAGGGAATTTCAATCGTAGGTATCCCATAAAAATCTTGTCTTTTGTCAAATCATTATTCTTTGTTAATAGACACCAATAAAGATGACATATGTCGCTAAATAATTTACAGTTTTATTTTGATAGTCATATCCACAGACCATTAAATCTGTATAGTTCGCAGCAAATGTACCTACCTACTTCGCGTGTCTCAAACAGTTATTGTGCACCTGTTACCGCTCAGTCCCTCATGCAAATGGTACAGTATATTTTCTCATTTTCTATCGATTGAACTAAGTAAGTATATAGTATTGTGCACTAAGATTCATGCAGTATACTGTAGGTACGATTTGTTTTGAGAATTTTAAGTGCGTCGTTTTTTTGGCACGTAAGTGTACATGCGCAAACTTTCCCCCACCACGTCACATTTTGCTCAAGTTGTTTGGCGTCTACTATATCAATACTTAACTCAAAAGGGAAAGATAATGCTTCTATAAGCGATTTTCGAAAATGTTTAATATCTGATCCTAGTGTAGGGTCAGGCTTTGTACGTGCCTGTATGTAAATGTTATCTTATCATAAATGCTATATTATTCATAGTTCGATGGACTCAAATAGTAAATATGGTAAACTTTGTATGTGGGTGGTAGTCTGCGCACGTCTGTTATGTCGATGTCATATCAATTTAAAATAATATAGTGGCAATATAATTCACAGGTAAGCCTTATGGGAAAGCATTTTCTCCCAAATAGGAATTAATTGTAGGGGTGCCCTACCTACTAACGAATTTATGAAAACGAATTTATAAAATGTATTTTGTTAGGATAGACGATTATTTGTGTAGTCACCAGTTGGCGCGTGGGGCGCCCGTGCCTATAAATACGAGCGAAACTGGGGGTGGGCTCTCATTTGCTCGTCTGCGCTCGGTGGCGCTGGTACAGGATTCGGTGCTCAACGCGTTCGGCTGGTGAGATTGTTCCGTACTTATTGTGTCGCTAAATTGCTGTGTACTTGTGTAGTAATGAGCATTGCTGGCTTTTTGTTTTGGTGTAAATAGTTTTGAATCATATTTTGAGAAATAAAGGTTAGGTTTTGTTGGTATTCGTTTTTTTAATTAAATTCTACTTCTGGTTCTAATATCAGAAGTGGGATTGAAACACGTTTCCACTAGTTTTGTCATCCTACACGTTTGAAAGCAGCTAACGTAACAAAAAGCCAGTAATTGTTTGAAATGTCGGACGATGACGACTCACCCAGCCGATCGCGTCGACACCGACGGCATAGGTCACGTTCTCGTCCGAAACGATCTCGACATCACAGCCGTGATGATACGACTAGAAAAGCATTAGATAAAATCTTATCGCGTTTGGATTCTTTGGAAGAAAATAGCAGTTCAACGGCTACCCGCCGCATTCCTCCACAAAGTCATGACTCACCGCAGTTACGTTCGGAAACGCCACCGAGGCTTGTTTGTGAACCACCCAGCAATACGCAAGCATTAGTCGATGCTTTGAGCAACGTTATTCAACCCTTACGTTCTCAAAACTATTATGTGTCGAGTTTTGACCCAACATTACACGATTTTGACGTATGGTGTGAGGAGGTTAACCGTGCTAGGTTAACTAACCGCTGGAATGACGCTGAGTGCTTGTCTCGCGTCGCAGGATGTTTGAAAGGGGACGCGAAGACTTGGCTAAATGAGAGTGGGTCACAAATGATAGGTCGTGGTCCAACTTCAAGACGGAATTTAAATCTTTGTGCCCGCGTAAACTCGATTACGCCAACTTACTGTTTGAGGCCATGAACACAACGTCAGACAAGTACTCATCGTATGCGGAATATGCACGGCGAACATTGTTGCGATTACGCATAGTTAAAGGCTTGACTAACGAACTTATGGTTTTGATCGTAATTCGCGGCATCACTGATCCTCAAGTGCGAGCAGCGGCCGCAAATGCTAATTTGACTAGTGAAAGCCTTGTATCTTTCCTTACCATCTATGTCAAGCCTGGCAAACAAGAACAAACAACGAAAACTGATTCTCGTCACCATCACATAGAACAACGAAAACGCCATTTAACACAACCTCGTATAAGTTGTTTTTCTTGTGGCCAGACGGGACATAAGAAGACAGACTGTCCTAAGAAACCAAAGACGTCCCAATCGCAATCGAATACCTGTACGTTCTGTAAGAAAGTTGGTCATACGGAAGATGTGTGTTTTGCTAAACATAGATTCCGGTAAGGCACTGGTTTACGTTGATGACGTGTTACTGTTGAGCTTAACGGTTGATGAGAGTATTGCACTGTTGCGGGAGGTCCTTCAAACTCTGACAGAAGCGGGGTTTTCAATCAATCTTCGCAAAGGCTCGTTTTTGACTACCGAAGTTGAGTATCTGGGTCGAGTAATTAGTCAAGGGTCAGTCAGGCCGAGCCCAACGAAGGTTGAAGCTCTTGAGCAAGCTCCTATCCCAGGGAATGTCAGACAAGTTAGGCAATTTCTCGGACTCGCAGGGTATTTTAGAAAATACATTGAGGGGTATGCGACAAAAACGGCTTGCATTTCTGGGTTGACCAAACAGGGAGTTAAGTTCGAGTGGGGGACAGAGCAAGAGAAAGTGCGGAGAGAGCTCAAAAAAACACTGACTAGCGAACCGATACTGGCAATATTCGATTCAAAATTGCCTACAGAACTGCACACAGACGCAAGCAGTGCAGGTTACGGTGCAGTACTGATGCAGACTCATGACGATGGTAGTAAGAGAGTAGTGGCGTACTACAGTAAAGTTACCCAGGGTGCAGAGAGCAGGTACCATTCTTACGAACTGGAGACGCTTGCAGTCGTCAAAGCTTTAGCACACTTTCGACATTACCTTATCGGTATCCAATTCAAGATCATTACCGACTACAATGCGCTTAAGTCTACAGAGCGTAAGAAAGATTTGCTCCCTGGTGTGGCTCGCTGGTGGATCTACTTACAGGATTTTACCTTCAACATTGAATATCGCAAAGGCACGATGATGTCGCATGCCGACTACCTAAGTCGTAACCCACCAACGACCCATGTTCACCAAGTTGCAAAACCACGCAACTGGATCACAGGATTAGGTTGTGCATCACATTACCCCTGAGATGCACCATGCGAATGGGCAGGTGGAGAGATATGCTCGTACAGTATTAAACATGATTCGCATCGAAGCAAATCATAAGCAGACTTCATAGTCTGATGAATTATGGCGACTTCAGTTGGTTTTGAATATCACAAAACAAAAGACGACACAAATATCGGCACTTAACTCACTCATTGGCACGGACGCATCTACGCCGATTATCCGCGCTTTAGTCCGTGATGTTGCAGCCGACTCATCAAGGCCAAATCGTGAGGCTTGGCGGGAGTTATGCAGAGGCAGGGCATCGGAGCTTCTCAAGCACAACCAGGCTAAGCAAGATGCTTATGCAAATCAGCAGCGACAGGCACCCCGTGTTTTCAAAATTGATGACCTTGTGTTTGTGATTAAATACTCACAGTCAACAGGGAAGCTTGATTCCGGGATAAGAGGACCATACAAGGTGGTGAAGGTCCTCCCGAGTGGACGATATGAACTGAAACTGTTGGCTGGTTCATACGGAAAGTCCACACAGGCTGCTGCCCAGTACCTAGTACCGTGGCGCGGGGAATGGTGCCCTGATACATGTGCTGTTTTCGTTGAGAGTGAGTATGCTGTTGGATATGGTAGATGCCGCCTCTATCTAGGGATACGGCAAGTTATGCCTCTATCCATAGATATGACCGGTGGAGCGTCTCTATCCGGGTTACGCGTAAGGGCCTAACAAGCTCCATCGCTTTCGTGCACGGTTGAGTGTCACTGCGGACTTTGTCCGGCAGCTTATAGCTGGCAGCCTTTGGCTGGTTGGATATGGTAGATGCCGCCTCTATCTAGGGATACGGCAAGTTATGCCTCTATCCATAGATATGACCGGTGGAGCGTCTCTATCCGGGTTACGCGTAAGGGCCTAACAAGCTCCATCGCTTTCGTGCACGGTTGAGTGTCACGGCGGACTTTGTCCGGCAGCTTATAGCTGGCAGCCTTTGGCTGGTTGGATATGGTAGATGCCGCCTCTATCTAGGGATACGGCAGATAATGCCTCTATCCATAGATATGACCGGTGGAGCGTCTCTATCCGGGTTATGCGTAAGGGCCTAACAAGCTCCATCGCTTTCGTGCACGTTGAGTGTCACGGCGGACTTTGTCCGGCAGCTTATAGCTGGCAGCCTCTGGCTGGTAAGATGATGGATGTTAATAGTTTGCTTGTATGCAGTGATGATGAACGATTGGTGCATCCGAAAGGTTTAAAGATGACGGATGCAATGTGTGGCTAGAAATAGGATTTATCTTGGTGTGATAGTTTGAAAGAGGGCCTTGCAAGCGAGATGATATGACTGTGAAGGGGTGAACAGCAGCTAAATCTGCTGCATAGTGGATGCAACACTAATGATTTCAATGGTTTTCAGATGACGAAGAAGACGCTTCTACGGCAGGTCCTTCGTCGAAAGATGGTGCCAATGAGACTGACTCTGCCCGTGAGGGCAATGAAGATGTGTCCGAGGACGGACCCCCGTCAGAATTGGCCGTGTTAGGATAGACGATTATTTGTGTAGTCACCAGTTGGCGCGTGGGGCGCCCGTGCCTATAAATACGAGCGAAACTGGGGGTGGGCTCTCATTTGCTCGTCTGCGCTCGGTGGCGCTGGTACAGGATTCGGTGCTCAACGCGTTCGGCTGGTGAGATTGTTCCGTACTTATTGTGTCGCTAAATTGCTGTGTACTTGTGTAGTAATGAGCATTGCTGGCTTTTTGTTTTGGTGTAAATAGTTTTGAATCATATTTTGAGAAATAAAGGTTAGGTTTTGTTGGTATTCGTTTTTTTAATTAAATTCTACTTCTGGTTCTAATAATTTAATATTTGCAAATAAATTGCATATGGCACCCGTGCATCACCAAATGCAAGCTTTTTATTCAATTCAATTCAATTCATTATATTTATTTCAGATAGCATACATTTTGACACATATAACATCCATAGGTAGATATTATTTTATAATTATAAAACAGTTTAAAATTAAATTAAATACATCATTTAAATACATCCTTGAATAATAAATAACACCGACACTCACACCCTGCTCACACAGTCACACACACCCTCTCACACACACAAATCATCGTCCTAAAATATCATTATACCTAATTATTGTTTGTTATATTACATCAAAGCGTCTTATATCCTCTTATATCACATCAAAACGTAATGGTACAAGTGGTTCTTGCAAAAACACGTCCTACCGGATATGAGACAGGTTTACTCTGATGTAGTATGGTGTACTGTTGTTCTTCCAACCAGTAATGATTTGTGTCCGATCCATAGACTGAACTTCTAGCTTCTTGATTTGAACACAATATTATTCATATTCATATTCATTTTATTTGTAATATACCGAATTATTGAAGAGTGTGCCTTGCGCGTGTGCGATGGCGAATGATGTGCCGTTCCCGGCAATATTGCTAATATTGTTTTTGTAAGTTAGGAGATATTTAGAAGTTTTTTCTGTTTTCCCAGCATTTGGAGGCGACGGACAAAAACACGTTTTGCTTTTTACCTCCTCACATTAGTTTCCCACAAATGGCAATATTGCCGGGAACGGCACACAGGGGCCGCGGCGAATGAGAAAAGCTGTCGAAACTACCGCCATCTAATAAAATTATATATTTCGAAAAACCTTTCTAATGGTCACTAGTTGCTACAAGGGTGGGTACACTTTTACCCATAATTGTCCTTTTACCATGACACTGATTTGATCAGTGCCCGTAGACAATTTTAAACGCTATGGATAGCGAAACGAAACGATAACTTTTTCTGTATGCGATTTGACATTTGGAATCGCTACGTGACGTCACCTTGGCGAAGCCAAATGTCAAATCGCATACATAAAAAGTTATCGTTTCGTTTCGCTAGCGTTAGCGTTTAACTTTGTCTAGGGGGCCAGAGCAACTTTCTTTTTCATTCCTCCATACGTTTTGGCACAGGTGGTCAGCTGATTTGTTTGGAAAAGTAAAAAAATAAAATTGCTCTGATCAAATCGGTTTCATAGTGAGTGTTGCTCACAATGACGTTTCTATTAACCCCTTAAAATATGAGTACAGCTATCTGTTATATCCTGTATGACCGTGACTGCTGGGTACCACGCTAACTACTCCAATTCTGGGCTTCCGCATCCACAGTTTTTTGAGAGATGCAAGGACGCAAAAGAAAGGTAGTTTCATATTTTTTGTTCGAGTCGTGAATCTGAACAACTTTTACTGTGAAAACAGATTTATAAGCTATCTGTATACTTTTAGTACAATAAAGAAATAATTCGTGTCAACTGTCTTATGTCAAAATTATTAAGCCGGCCACTACCTATAAATACGGCTATCATCTAGTTAGCGAGTCGCTACCATAAATGCATCTCACGTAGTTGATACGTGTACTTTGATGACTACACTTCCATACGGCATCATATCGAACCACAGTCTGAAATACGAGCATCAAATCACCTTTGGATACTCTGGAAAATGGTATAGTTTTTGTTCAAATTGTTCTTAGGATGTGGCTCGAGTTCTTTCATACCGCATCAAAGTTATAGGATACAGTGTAAAATACTACCATTATAAAATCTTAGATACTGGTGATAATTTAAGAGATTCTCTATATGGTGTTCATAGTCTATGGTTCTAAATTAAAACTATGTATTAGGTACTGTCCAAACATACTGCCAAAATAAAGAAAAGAATTATGAATTATGAATTATGAATTATGAAATTGAACTATTTTTAAAGTGTTCTTGAAAGGTTTTTAAAAAAGACGTATCGTTTTACGTAAATTGGTTTACCTTACCCGTATGGGAAAGTCGTGACTCTACGTAAGTTTAATATTTCAATATATTAATATATCAATAGCTTCTCTTTAAGTACCTACGGTCATCGTGGCTCTCGAATATAAGAAAATGGACCAATATGGCCGGCGTCGAAGACCTGTTCCGCCTGGCGAAAGACAGAGAGGGATACTCAGAGCTGACTGCCAACCTTTCTAAACTTAAAAAATTGGTTGCCTGTAAAGTCGGTATACGGGCGAAAGTTTTACGTGACAACGACTTTGAGTGGTAAAATAATTTTAATGTGAATATTCATTCGTATAGTAGGAAGAAGGATGAAATAATAGTAACAATTTAAAACATTTATTTATACAAAGAATTATATTTAAAACATTAATTTATACAAAGAATCTCGCACTGAATTTCATGTGGAAGGGACGCGTGCCTTTCACTTTTTATGACTGTCTCTCTCGCTCTTAGGCGGGCTAACCATGCCCGAGTGGAAGGGACGCGTGCCTCTCACTCGCTCTCATTGTGAGCGCATATCGTGAGCGGAGCGTAACGCAGTTTCTTGAAGTGTCACCCGGCAAACCAATTTATAAGACGTTGTCACGTCAAAACGTAGTTAGCAACTAATTAGTTTATGTAAACTTGTAATTTGGCCAGGACTCCACGTGACAGGTTAAACCTAGTGTGGGGTCCACAAGCAACTTGTATATTTAAACCCAATTAGTAGAATAATGACATATGCGGTATCTTTTGATTGCGTTGACCTTTAAGTTTGATTTTTTCACAACTTTAAGAGTTCACAGATTTAAGTAATCGATATTAATTTCAACTTAATACCTCCATGCGTTTCTGAGAAAAAGTCTTAACAGACGATGAGACAGACAGACAGACAGACAGACAGAAATTTACAGTTTTCGGATTTCTTCCTTAACTTGTGCTATAAGACCTTCCTACATTCCAAATTTCATGACCCTAGGCCAACCGGAAGTACCCTATAGGTTTTGATTCCCTTGCGAGTTCCACGCGAGTTCATACAAATCCAGCAAAATTATGATATAATATCGCGGTATGTTTTGATTGCGTGGACCTAGAAGTTTAATTTTTTCACAGCTCCAAGGGACCATAGACCTGAGTAATCGATATTAATTTCAACATTATACCTCCACGCGTTCCTGAGAAAAGGGGTCGTGACAGACGGACGGACAGACAGACAGACAGACAGACAGAAAGACAACAAAGTGATCCTATAAGGGTTTCTTTTTTCCTTTTAAGGATCGGAACCCTAAAAAGTACATACTGTTATAGTTAAGAGCCAAACCAACCTGTCGACAAACTGCCTAGCAGTCTGGCAGACTTAAATTACGTAATTTTAAGTGCTTTTTTTCATGAATAAACGTTAAAAAAAAAAAAAGAGAAAACTCCGTATTTCCACGCAACTCCACGGTTATTCTACAGAACCACAGAATTAAAGCCGAGCGAATGAACGCAAAAAGGTAAAGTAACTTCATTTCAAGCCAAGAAATTATGGCTTCTGCACAAATCTCGTGACAGCCCAAACTTAACGAGCCGTTAAAGATAAACAGACAATCAAGTAAAAAAAAATCATGAACCAGAAGCGTAAGATAAGATAAGATGGGAGAAATTGCTTCTTGAAACAATATTTTCTTAGCGTCGGCTTGTATTTTCGTCTGTGTGCTCAAGATTTTAGGGTTCCGTGGTCAAATTAGTTAGTGCGCAGCTTTAAAAATATAAAAAACTCGTCTTATATCACAATTGATTTTTTCAGCAGTATGTAAACAAAACAGTACGACTAAAAGATATTTTTGCTCACAATACCGGTAACTTAGGTTTTAAGGCAAACTTACTATATTTACATACTGATACTGAGTGAGGAGGATTCTATGTTGTTGATTTTCTTTGCCCTTCTTCTCTCACAGTGGTCCAACGTAGAGAAGAGGTAAAAAAATGACGTGTATGTTTGCAAATATCTACAGAAAATAAATGATTTAGCATTTTGATTTTTCTTGGCTCCCGAGTGCTGGCGCATGGGTACAAGAGAGATGCGCATACATGGGCGAGAGAGAGATTAGGTAAACCAATGCAGTGGAGGGGGTAGCGACACATGGGTAGAAAAGAGACGCCATATACATGGGTGAGAGAGAAATTAGGTAAACCAATGTACCTGTATATGGTATGCCGTCACCATGATTTCTTCTCAAAAATAAAATGAATAAATAAAATACCCAAAAGAAACCACTGTAATGAATTTTGTTTCACACTTACCCGTTCTGTTTGTGTGCCCAAATCAAAGTGTTTGTTTTATCTGAAATTACTTCACTTTGGACAACAAATTATCTAAGGACGTGTAAAGTTTATATCTAAGTAGCTATTCGTGGTTTTATTTTAACATTTTAGGTTACTAACTCGATGCCACCAGCCTAACACTCCTCCACCAACCCGCACTGAGCCAGCTTGGTGGAGTATGGCTCAATCTTACTCGTATCCGGGTAAAGACCTGTGCCCCTCGGTAGGGACATGAATGGAACTCGATGGTGTGTTAGCAATAGTCGAAAACTATAGTAATCTTTGATTACTCTAATAGCGGTTGTATAATTCTACAAAAAACATCAAGGATCTGGGTTTGTGTTTTTCCTCCCCAGCCGGCATTTGAACCCAGGACCTCTCCCTTGGAAGGCAGACACTTGAGCCACAACTGATCGTCTTAAATATCACTGTGCCTGTGTGTGTATAGATCATTAATCTCTATCCAATATAACAGGCAACTTGACAGCTAAGCTAAAGTGATGCCGATGGCAACTCTTCTGTTAGTTCAAATGAATAAACAAATTCGATTCTTTCCGATTGTTTTTTTAATATCCCTAGTGTTTAAAAAGTGGATTTTATGAAGTTTTAGGTTAGCTGTCAAGTTGCTTAACGTCCGGATTCAATAACCTATCTATCCTTAATCTGTAGATAGATAGGGTCAAATTTGACATAAGTTCTATTGCGCAACTGTCAAATCTAACTGTAGTAATATGAAAACCATGGATAGATAATTTCGTAATTTCGTAACTTCTTTATTGTACTCACATGACAGTAAAAATATCTTAACATAGAAAAAATATGTACAAAGGCGAGCTTATCTCTGATAAGAGATTTCTTCCAGCAAACCATCTTGGGTAGGAGACGGAGATGATAAGTTATTGAAACCGAACTCTATAGTATAGTGGCCAACCTGACTGCCAGAAGTTATCAAGCAGCCTTAGGGCCTCTGACACTGCTTTACGACTACTACTAAGTAGCGGTAGTAGCCGGGACCTACAGCTTATCGTGTCATCCGAAACATGGAAGCGCCCGAAACAAATGCCCCATAGAAACGGGTCACCCATCCAATACCCGTCTCGGACAGATGTTGCTTAACCCGCACGATCGTTTCCGATGTGTGGATACCACTCGGCCACGAACGAATAAACTAAACCCACATTAGTTTTCGCGCGTATTTCCGCCATTTTCGAAATCCGCCGACGAAGTATACCTTATTTTATTTTATTTTATTTTATTTATTGCAAAACACAACAGATATAATACATTGCGTTTCTTAATATAAACATCTTATTTTAAAACATGTAGAATATCCTACTGGGTGTTTTGACAGCATCTTTTTATTTGTGGACAGTGTATTTGTATTTAAGTAAAGTAAAAACTAAATTAAAAGAAAAAAAAAAAATAACTAAAGGTACTATGCTCAAACCGCTTATTGAGTGTTATTGATTTATGCAATGTTGTGCAAGTGGAAAGGTTAGCAAGCATTTCAAGCATAATTCACCTTTTCCTCACCAGAATCACTTAGCATTTGGGTATTATTCAACCTCATAACAACCGGATGTAGCTCTTTCCCGCCCTGACGCGTATTTTTTTTAACCGGCGTTTCAGGCGTCGTCATGGCGGAACTTCCGGTGGTGTTTCCGGTTGGTGGCGAGTTCCGGGTAATACCCTGTTGTTAGAGAATTAAAACATCACTGAATTAAGTATTTAATTCCATTAGGTTTATTGTCAATCGAAAATAGAGGAAACCACATTACAACTAACCCTTTCAGTCGAGAGATTGTCATTCTCCTGGCCGAAAATGAAAAAAAAATGACATTAAAATTGGGAAAATTTAGTTCTCATCCCCTTGCAATAGACATTAATTGACGTCTTGGTACCCGCTGTCAAAGTCTTGGACTCTTTTGTCCAGAAGCCACTGGGCCGGAAGGGAAAAATGGACACTTACCCCCGGTTTCCTTGGCGCTGATTAAGTTAAGTTAACAGGTTGGTTAAATCAGTTTCAGCCAATCACATCACGCTATTTTGAATAATAGAAGCTTGATTGGCCAAGGCTGATTTAACCAATCTGTTTAATTAATCGGCCCCCAGGAAACCGGAAGATAGTTTTTTTTTCTCAACTGTCAAGGAACCCACGGTTGGGTTAAGGCCTCCGTACGTACATGACTTACGACATTCAACTCAGTTGTAAAACTCACGTCCATTTATCCTGCTATCCTCGCTGTGTCATCGTACCATAGCATGTGGTCTACGACTGATCTTTGCCCTCCTATTTGCCAACTATCGTTACATCCTTTTCAACAATCTGCAATGGAAAATCAAGGTCCTAACAAACCAGGGAAACCCGCCCGCCGCCCACCGCCAGCCACCACGTGACACTCGGAACGAATGACGTCATATCCGTCCGCGTTCGTAATTCGTGACGTATTTTCCGCCTCGCATTAGGGGTATTCGTTTTATCGTCCCGAGACTTATGACTATATGGGGGTAGTTTATTTATACCCATAATAGCGGTCAACTTAGTAGGTCTCTGCGGTAGGGGAACGGGGCGGGAGGGGTAACATTAGTAAGGCCCGTAATAATAAACTTCTGTCAACTCTGAGAGCTATCTCAAGCGCGTGAAAATTACAGATTTTAACATTAGTAAGGCCCGTTATAATAAACTTCTGTCAGCTCTGAGAGCTATCTCAAGCGCGTGAAAATTACAGATTTTAACATTAGTAAGGCCCGTAATAATAAACTTCTGTGAGCTCTGAGAGCTATCTCAAGCGCGTAAAAATAACAGATTCTAACATTAGTAAGGTCCGTGATAATAAACTTCTGTCAGCTCTGAGAGCTATCTCAAGCGCGTGAAAATTACAGATTTGATGAAACAGTCATTGTGACAGAGCTGACACAAAACTCAGCAGAAAACTAGGAGAAGTATCAGAAGTACTAGGAGAAGTATCAGAAGCACCTAGGCACTTACTTTTCTCAATCCACCCGGGCCCTTGTGAGCAAGTTTATAGAACGGACGGAGCTCGGACGGAATGAAGTCCGGTGCATCTCGGTGTGCGGTGGACTGTACGTGTACAACTGTTCACGGTTGGGTTGCGACGGCGCCGATATTGAAACTGCAGTCGCTGGGATTGATGTTTTGAAGTTACAGTAGAGCGCACCATACAGTTTTTTTTTAACTCATTGAATGCCAACTAAGTACGTATACGTAGTAGACCGCTTATAGGTTTTGAATTTTATTACCATGACACAGGGAGCACTTATCCAGTGGAGAGCACATAGATACATTTTTCTTTGAAACACAACTCACCAATTTACGGGCGGCGGGGGACGAGGTAAGAGAGCTGTGATTGGTCAGTCGCTGCGAAACTGTCTGGCGGCCCGTCATCGTACATAGGTTGCGTATGAATACAACAAACGTTTGGCGAGCCGCATTCCCCCGCAGGCGCAGTCAATTGGATATATAGTCTCTGCCATGCATGACATAAGGTTCAAAATCGCGATGCGTCAAAAGTATGGCTAGCACTCAATATGTTTACTAGCCTGTACTGTGTCCCACTGCTGGGCAAAACAAACAACAAACAAACATTTACATACAGACACATACATTGCTTCTGGCCCCACACTAGAATACCCTTTGTCGTGGAAACCAGAAACAGCGACATTACAAACATGTAAACATCCAAGACCTGGGGTTTTTTTTTGTCCCCAGCCGGGATTCGAACCCAGGACCTCACGCATGGTAGGCAGATGCGCAACCGCTGCGGCACAGAGGTCATCGAAAAGCACAAAAAGTCTCCCCATTTTGAGCACATACATCTCTCTAGTCAGAGCTAGAGTGACCCACTCTGATTGGAACTTGTCTAGGTCGTCCCGCCATCTCCTTCTGGGCCTCCCTCTACAGGTAAAGAAAAGACCATTAATGTTGTAAGACGCAGCAAATGCACCTACGTCGCGTGTCATAAGTACAGATCTGCCTACTGTTGTGTCGCTAGTGGTTTTCTAGTATGGAGATATTTGGTAATTGTGTCCGAGCATAGAACGGCGTTTCGAAGATGGCGGTCGCAGTTCTGAATTGTGACATTTCACAGATATTTATTTATTTATATATTTTTATTTATTGCAAAACACAACAGATATTTTACACTTCATTTCTAAGTATATAGACATGGTTTTATATCTAGTAGATATCTTGGATGCACCTCTTCTTCCTTTTATTAATGGCGTCCTCTTTTGAGGTTAATTTTGCCAGTGTCAAGTGGTCAGGTTCTCTTTTGAGAACCTAGAGATTAATGTCTTGTGATGATTTGATGATGATGATCGTTTTGTCACTCGTTAGCACTACCCGGGGAGGTCGTGAACGGCTGTAGGGGATGCACCTTCTCGGCTTCTTCTACCGCTCGTCGCTCTGTGGCTGTTCTAAATATCAGTCGTTTATTGATAAACATAAAAATGTCTTTATCTATGGTCTGTGGCGCCCTACTTTATCTATTTGCTTGTGTGTGTAAATGCGGTAGTATGGCGCGTTACTTTAGTTTGGGCAAGCTATAGCTGCAACGCACCTCGGACACTCCATAGAACGCTCGTAAAATAATCACCTATTACTACTACATAGCCTGATGACATTTGTGCACGTGCAAATGTGTGCGTAAACTCGTTCGTTTATGAATGTGTGCGTTCAGCGCCTAAGCAAAGTGTCTCCCGAAGAGGCTCCCGGACTCCGGGGTGAGGTGCGGTATCTGAATCCGCGCGGGGAAGGGAGTGGCCTTTCTGTACGGAGTACTATTATATCTTCTGTGGCTGCACATAGACACCGGTTCTTTCATCCATTATTTATCTACTGTCTAAATAGTGGTTTTGATTTACTCAAAGTCAAAACTCAAACACACAATGAATCTCTGCGAAATAACGTAACGATAGTTTCAACGTAGCATCTAAAACTAGACTGTACTCCCACTACACTAGTCTCCATGACATCGGTACCATATTGGATTTAGTGCATTTTTGACGGAGTCCGTTTTGTAACTAGTATTCGACAGAAACTTTACAGGTGTATCGGTATACTAAGGACATAGGGCAAACAAACTTACAATGCAGAACAAAAGACGTCTGAGCGAGAGGGTTAAACAACCCAAAGACGACGCAGTGTGATGTGATTGACCTGCAATTATCATTGGATTACTTATAAATCGTTGTTATTAAAACATCTAAAATTGCATTACAAAATGCCCTTTTAAACTCTATCGGAGTAGCATTCAGATTTCAGAATACATTATACCAAGCCTGTTTCCGTGACCATGGTTTTCCAGTCTTTTTGACCGAGCGAGCGAAGCGAGCGAAGCGTCTCCGTTTCAGGTTTGGGCAAAAATGCTTTCGTATGTCCGGTTGTTCTCCTCTACAGGTCGCATTTATGAACCGATTCTCGTGAAATTTTGTGAGCAGGTTGGAAAAATAAATAGAATTTTTTACTCGAGCCAGTTTTTTGATTTTTTTCAAAATGGCGGAGATAAAATCGCTACAACCCAAACGGCTCGATGGATATTAACAAATGAGGTGTCGTTGGATTCGTAAAGACCATGAGAGTGAAACAGATGAGCGAGCGAAGCGAGCGAAGCGTCTCCGTTTCAGGTTTGGGCAAAAATGCTTTTGTATGTCCGGTTGTTCTCCTCTACAGGTCGCATTTATGAACCGATTCTCGTGAAATTTTGTGAGCAGGTTGAAAAAATAAATAGAATTTTTTACTCGAGCCAGTTTTTTGATTTTTTTCAAAATGGCGGAGATATGGGGTTTTAAAATGTAAAAAAATCGCTACAACCCAAACGGCTCGATGGATATTAACAAATGAGGTGTCGTTGGATTTGTAAAGACTATGAGAGTGAAACAGATTATATAATTTTAGTAAAAAATCAATAGGTTGTATAAAAGATCGCGAAATGTAGTTTACAAAGTTATTGGTGCGGCTACTTTCATACTGCATGTACGTAACCAGGTACATTCATAAGTTTGTATGTTTTATTGAAAGAAAATTATTTGGGTTATTTTTTTTATGTGTTTTAGCAGTTCAGCTTTTCCACCGACATACTCGCGAGGTCTACAGCTCACAGAGCCACTAGTTATTTATTTATTTAGGTAATCAACAGCGTTACAAAATATACCACCAATTACATAGCCAATAATAGATTACCCAAAAAAGATCCTTTTGTTTTTACATGTGTTGTGAGGCAAACAGAAATGGACTAGTAGAAGCATAACTGCTGTTATTATTATTTTACATTTAAGTAAGTGATTTAAGTAGATGCGTTCATTCTATTACATTTACATATTATTTTTTATGTATGTTTAATAATGTATAATGTAAATATATAATATACATATACATATAAATATATGCATATGAGTAGATTAGACCAGTTTGTTTACCTGGATATCGAAAATCGACCTAGACAAACATAATTATCTGCGCAGCCAACGTTAAAGTAGGACCTACTTAAGATAAATGAAGATCTCTGTATTATGTGTATTTTATTTTATTAAATGGGTGGAGTTAGAACCCAACTTCATCGCGAGACTCCGACCGGTCTCTGGAGTGAAGCCCCGAGGCTGTCGAGGTCTCAATTTCTAATGAAAACTGTGACAAATTGAAACAAAACATTCCTTCTAACTTCATGTTATATAGGAAATACAACGAAGGGAAATAACAGCTGGGACTTGGGTGTAGCGCTTGCATGTCACGCAGTCGATGCGGGTTTAAATCTAATGCTGACTACAGATTTCCAACGCTCTTTTGGCTTGTGGAATAATGCATTCGACAAACCGTTTGATCGAGACGAATCGAGTTTCGGCGAAGTGTACGGAGCTCATCTTATCTGTAAATTGAGCGATGGCGCCACCATCTAGAACTGAACAGCATACACTACAACAACTGACAGCGAAGTGACGTCTCAAAGTGGCATCAATAGTTTCCGCTTTGGCCGTTCTACGGTTATTTTGGTGGCTCTTTAGAAGTATTGGCCAAAAGGTCGTGGAAAGACTCTACTAATGAGATAAGTCAAATTGTCTCATGTATATTTTAAGGATGTTCTAACGGTAATGGAAAACATTGCGAAGAATCCTTCAATATCTATTATCTAAATGTGAGTAAAATTGTGCCTCTGCAACCCCGTATGGGACAAAGTAGTTACAATCGAGGAGACTATCCTCCGACCTCTGAAGTTTACTGGTCGAGATTCTGCCTGCTGTTACGGTTCCCAAATAACCGTACTAACCGCGGTCTCACGTGCGTTCTACTTTATTGGTCGAACGTCAGCGATACTATTTCCTTACCTAGTTTAGGTTATCGATTAATTTGTCATTTTAGTTAGAATACAATCAACGCTCAAAGACATAGACATAGACATCGTTTATTAATAATATTCATTGCAATTCAAACACATTTAAAATCAGACATGTCGGAATACATTTAAAACCATGATCAGGATTTATAAATTATGTACTCTATAATGTAATGTCACTATGTCACCATTTTTGATTCATCTTTAACTTAATAAATTATAAATGTCATAATATTTATTATTAAAGTAACCACAACTTACGAGAAATTAGTCTCCTTAATCTCTCATGTACTTTGCAATATACTTCAGATTGGACTTCTCATCTTTTACTATATCTCTCGTCAACTACAACTACTACGGGGAACCATCTCAAGACACACACTGCGGGGTGGCCTATACATAAGCGAAGTTCCGGGTTCAAAACCCTAGGTCTTCAAATTGAGACATTGCTGATTTTGGGTTCTTAGAAACCCTGGATAACCTAGTGTGAGGCTAGAAATAGAAACATTAGGATATCCTAATTTGCCTGGACCCATAAATCGTTTCAAAAATGGCCTAATTTTGTCTTACGTTACAAATCTTTCATAATAGGCTAAGAGAAACTGGAACATGTAAAATGATGCCCTTTGTGGCTGCTGAAATTATAGCGAGCAACAATGTGCGATGCTCACTGAGCACGAACGCTCTGCATGTGAATTAAATTGAGAGATAATTGTGCGACATGAATAAGGAAAAATACCACTGGAAATAAATGCTTTATTTTGTACGTATATTTTTTTTTTTTTTTTAATATAAAAATTAAAAAGGAATATATGTATAGGAAGACAGGTACGGTATCTCACTTCTTTCCAGACAACGCTAAAAGTAAGCTTAAAAAAGTGTAGAAAAATTCTGAACATTTATTGTCTATATGTTAACGACAACCTTAGATTATAATGATTAAATTTCGACTTCTGTTTGAATTTCTGTATCTCAATCGGAACACAAAATCTCTGGCATAAAAAACGCTAGGTGGATGCGTTTTTTTCATGCCAGAGTTTCTGTTCAACAAGATCACTGCTGGACAAATCGTACAATTCCTTTTTGTACAATCGATGAAAACCTTTACTCAATTTTGTCACGAATTCGTATTATCACCACATCACCAAATATCTTCTAACGTCTAATACAAGGTCAATCAGAAAAATTATATCAGAGCGGTTTTTTTTAATGACCATATTTGAAAAAGTCACTTTATCTGCAACTTTCAAGTTATTTATATTCAGAATCACAAGCTTTTCTCATCCCTATCGAGAAAAAAAGTGTCCCGAAAATTCCATTTATATTTTTGTTTCCATTTAGTCACTATCATAAAAATCATCTGGAAAATCGTGACGAAATAGGAAAAAATAAATTGGGACACTTTTTTCCATAGGGGTGAGAACACTTTTTTCTTATAGCACTCAATGCTCGTGAGTCTGAATTGAAAGAAATGTTGCTGAAAAAGAGAATTTTTCAAATATGGTCCTATTAAAAAAAACCTCCCATCAACGAAATTATAAAAAATAGGTGCATGAAAATTCATGCAAATGCTGCTGCCTCTCTTTCTATAAGTAACAAGTATTGGATGTCAAAGTGATCGCTGCGATCAACTGAGAATATTCAAACTTGGGAGTAAAGGTGCTTTTACACGAGACACGACGTGACGAGCGTTGTCAACCTCTGTGGCATCGGGGTATAGGCTGTGTTTCCCAAGCGTGAGTATCGAATCACCAAGGTTTCGAATCCCAGCTGGGGGGAAACTCCCAGGTCTTGGATGTTTACATGTTTGTGTCGTTGCTGTTTCTGGTTCCCACTACACAGACTATTCCGGGACCATTGAATGTGCCGCTTATTCATTGATATTTTATGATCGTATCTTCCGACTCGCAGGGCGTCCCTCTGCTATCTGTCTGTCTGTCTGCCTGTTTAACAACCTTTGTCACAAAAACACGTAGACACTTAGAAAACAAACTTGTTAGGTTAACACAATCTAAAGATATCTATCTAGATCTAGATAGAAGTATCATCCTGGCATGATACAACGATACAGCAAGTCTGCACACATCCCAACATTTTAGTGAGAGCAGCAATGAATAGTCAAAGTCAAAGGAGGATAGGAATGCAATATTGTGGAACGTTATCGGTAACATTTGATGCTGATATCAAAGGTTCTGCTTCTTTGAAACAGACAGCTTCAGCTTAGTTCAATATCAATCAAGAAACTAGGGTAAATTATTTTATTTATCTCTAGTAAGCAATCTCAAGAAATACGTCAACAGACAAAGAGCCCGATTTACATTTCATTTTGGATCACAATACTTATAAATTCAATCTTACCAAGTACCTACATAAATTAATAAATAACTATCTACACTGTAACTACCTACCTACAACTTACCTAAGTAAAAAAACCCAGATCGTTGTCGGGCCGGGCGGAAGGCCCAAAACGCCGGCACCGTTACCTCGATGTATTGCAATGCTGATGCATTGAGCGAGGTAGGTCCCAGCTCTGCGGTCACCTGATGCTTCGACGAGCTGCTTAGAGATAAATTATGTATTGTATTGTACAGGGAGCACTTATCTTATCGGGTGTGGCGGGGGACGAGCCGGACGAGGTAAGAGAGCTGTGATTGGTCAGCCGCTGCGAAACTGTCTGGCGGCCCGTCATCGTACATAGGTTGCATATTCGAACGTTTGTTGAATACAACAAACGTTTGGCGAGCCGCATTCCCCCGCAGGCGCAGTCAATTGGATATATAGTCTCTGGTATTGTATAAACGGTGGTTAAAGTGGAGATTAGCGGGAGACTAACCTTGGAGAGAAGACGCCAGATGGACCAAGGCGGTGACGGCAAGCAGACCACACGATATGGTCGCCAAACCTGCCTGGCAACAGTGCATCAATTCAGGTTCGTCCAGGACCGCAATAAATGACGTAATGAAGAGGGGGCTTGACCACAAATTACTAAATAGTTACTACGTAACAGATACTTCACTCAGTAGGAAATTTCCAATACCTACTGCTATAATAGCCTACTCCGTCGCGTCAGCAACCGCTGCATGCTAAAATGTGCCTAAATGCTCAAGCGTACAGTTGTGATCGCCTCGCACCGCGCGATCTCACACTAATCGCAGAGCTGCCTCGCATCGCAGATACTCGTACGATACGAACACAGTTCAAAACGTGCGTGCGCTTGGCTTGCGACAACCATACTGACTTGGGCAGCCGGGCCATAGCCAGGCTGCCCGAGAGCTCGGGCGGGCGGGGTAGGTAATTATAGCGCGCGAGTACATTCAGTGACGGAGGCCTGCTTGACTAAACAGTGGGTGTTGTAGGCTGGATAGACACGTGTGAGTATGATCCGGATGTCCGATGTATGATGTGATGGTATGAGAAAGGGTAGTGAAATCATACTGGCGATGGGGTTGTCTCGGTCGTTAAGGCGCCTCATGAATAAATTAGGGGTGCTTTTTTCATGTGTATTTCAGGAAATACTAGGCAAATCGTAATCAATTTCTGATATATGTAATTTGACTGTATAATCTAGGGTTTTCATGAAGGAAAACGTGTTTGGATAAAATTTTCTCGACAGAAAATAAATCCAAAGTCAACCCTGTTTTCCAAAATTTTTTCCTATTATACCGCAGTAGTAGTAAATATGATCTTTCTATTAATTGTAATATGTGGGGAATTGTTGTTACTAGCGATTTGAAGATTGAAATGTAATTCCCTGTAATAGCTAATTTTTTATGGTTTATTTCCGTTTTGGCGCTTACGTTGATTCAGATTAGGCGCGAGCGCACAATTGCCATCCCATTTATTCCTATTCCCGAGTTATATTCGCTTCTCACTTCCACAATCTTTGTTGATCGTGGTTTGTAATTATTTATACCTCGCCTTAAAAGGAGAATTAATTTCCAGGCGATAGAAAAAACTGTGGGTTTACAAAGCAAAAGATATAAGAAAAGACATGATGTGAGTTTTTATGAACAGTGAATGTATACCACCTAAATTTCGCAGTGCGAAGTCGAAGAAAACAATGGTACCTCCTTGGTACCTTTATAATAGAAATAAAAACCATTTCAAAACCATTACCAAATGAAGAATCGCTCCAATGGTGTTAGGCGTGTGTCAAATCGTCAATAGGGTCTTAGGTTCGATGGCCGGGACAGGAAGCGGGTGCCATTGTCCATTAGTCTAGCCAATGGGGAAATGCGACAATGGGGTTAAATAAAGAAGAATAAAAGTAAAAAAAAAAACCGCCAAGTCGGACTCGCGCACGAAGGGCTCCGTACCATTATCTATAAAAAACCGCAAAAAAATCACGTTGTATGGGAGCCCCCCTTAATATTAAATTTGTTTTGTTTTGTAGTATTTGTTGTTATAGCGGCAACAGAAATACATCATCTGTGAAAATTTTAACTGTCTAGCTGTCACGGTTCATGAGATACAGCCTGGTGACAGACAGACAGACGGACAGCGAAGTATCATAATTGGTAATAGGGTTGGCACCCTTCGGGTACGGAACCCTAAAAAATAGAATAAAAGTCGAACGATTTTGGATTGGATTTCTTATTTGTTTCTTTTGTTGGAGTTCTTTGTGAGGTGAAAAGGCGTCTATGTTAGAAAATAAGTAGTTGAGACGACCTCTGTGGCGTTCGGGGCTCTGTCATCCATGAGGTCCTGGGTTCAAGTCCTTGCTACGGAGATATAAGAACAAACGCCAGGTCTGAGCAACATCTAAGACCATAAGACATATATGGCGTTTATACATAATTTCATAATTCATAATTTATTTATTGCACACAAACAATTACACAAAACAAGAAATACTTCCTAGTAACAGCGTACAAAGGCGAGCTTTTCTCTTTTTTCTTGAACGTATGAGTGTGACATCATTGTTTTTGGTTCCCCCAAAACAAGTGTGGTGTGTAGCGACGACAGGGGTTGCAGTGCAATAGGCTGATGTGTTTACGTTGGTCATTTAAGCATGAGCCTAAAAGTGTGTCACATCGCTCAGAAACCAATGGACTGTATACGTATATAACTAAGTACATCAAACAAGAAATAAATAAAGTAACAGTCCAGAATCACGTTTAAATCCTAACATTTCATTTCAAGCATTTCAAACAAGACCTTTCAAGATCTCTGTAAAAGCGATATATCAATAAGTTTCCATTTAGCGACCAAATCGTTATGAAAGCGAGCAAAAGCTTTCCCGAGATGGTACTGGGGGATTCCTTATTCCCATCGGATGATGGAGAGTTGTGTACGACAGATAAGAGTGTAGCTTCGTGGCTAAGAATAAAAGTATCTAGACTTTTATATTCTATCGTACGGCTCAACCTTTCTCAATTCAATTCAATTCAATTCATAAAAAATATTGACCATAAAATCATACATATTACTTAGTCAACTTCAACATAATATTAATATTTTTGTATACTACCGCCCGTTCGGAAGTTGTGGGCTTAGGGATGGAGCAAAGAAGGACAAGAAACTCCCCCGTACCTCTTTTAAAATATCAGAGCCTTAAAAATACAATGTTATGTATTTCTACTTAAGTCTAAGGAAATACACCGAGGAGAGACGTACTGACTCAGTCCATCGCCCCTCTTTGGATTTCTGTGCGCTGAGATGGTAAAGACTATGCAGTTTTGTCATCTAAATATTATTTTACACTGTAATAAGACTTCTTCATAGGCCGTTTTTGACATAGTTTTTGAACCTCCTTTCTGGTAGATCTGGTAGGTCTCATATCCGGGAAAGTCCCGTGCCTCTCGGTGAGGACATTATAGGCTAGACATACTTTACGTATAGGATAAGCGCTAGGTTGAGAGGCAAATTAATGAATTAAACCTTATGAAGGAAGGCATTGACATTTCTGGGATAGACCAGAAGGTAGTCTTACTTATTCTAATAGAAGATAAAACTGAGGGATGAAACTGATAGAACAACATACACTCAGCGTCAAAAATATTGCACCTTTTTGAAATTCTACTTTGAACAAGATTGTTCTTCTTTCGTTTGTTACCTACATTGTTTGTTGTCTTTGTCATTGAGAAGGTTTATTTGTTTGTTTATTTGGGAAATGAGCCCACAGCACAATATATACATTATTATAACTTAAAATTATGATTGAACATAGGCCAATTAAGGACTCTTGTTTTGTTTCTTATCATGGAAATGGGTACCTTAAAATAATAAAGTACCTACCTAATAATAAAGATAGGTGTGATCATTCCTTTGATCGAAAGAACATTGTTCAGAGTAGAATTTCAAAAAGGTGCGATATTTTTGACGCTGAATGTAGAAAAAAGAGACAATCGGATTACTTAGCAGTTGATTAGTCGCGTACTTACTGAGCGAATCGCAGCATCTGAAAAAATCCTAGAAAAGTACCAAATCGTAAAATGGTCAGAATTTCCGTCCAGTTTCGACGTACTCTGTGGCCACACACGGCAATCCGGACCGGATATCCGTCCGTCGAGAGAGATCGGGGCGTTTTGCGCGCAAAGAAGATGTATTTTTCCCGGACTGATTTTTAACCATGATCATATATGAGATTTTTCTGGTAGGAAAAGGAATATAAAACCAGTTTAAGAAGATTTATTTTATTATTTATATGAAATTAAATTATTTGTATGGTCAGGATTTTTTACTTCGACCCTTTGTTGTCTAAGGCTTTGGTGCTACGGAAATAAAAGTTACATTAGTTGACTGCGTTTTTTATTAGACAAAGCAAATTAGGTTAGGTTAGGTCAGGTAAGGTAAATTCTTTAACACGCTGGGTAGCGTAAGGACAAAAGAGTCCTTGGAACAATATTGACATTAAAATTATAAAAAAAAAAAAATGACATTAAAATTATTTTGACAGTGGGTACCAAGACGTCAATGAATGTCTAATTTTTGACGTTGGTACCCACTGTCAAACTAATTTTAATGTATTTTTTTTTTACAAAAAAATTAAAAAAATGGCTCCATTCAACCGGTTAAAAACACACGTCCGCAAATATTGCCATCGGTGATTCTCTAGGCAAGAAATACTACTCAAAAGTCACATTTACAAGTCTCTTCATAACTTAATTTTATCTCTCTTACTTACAATAAATATATTAATGTAAATACCCTTCCCGAGCAGCAACATTCATTAATAGAATTACGCATTGTTTTAGGATTACCCTGATTATTTTTTCTTTTGCGCCTGTCAACAACAATTGTTTCTCAAGTAAGTGAATTTGTATTCTTTTTGAGAAATTAATATCTAAAGCCATAAATCCCCCAGAGTATTCTCCGTGGTTACTTCAGCATTCGCAGCTCATACGTGTAACCCGAATGTGCGACATCTCTTGTAAACTTTATTGGAATTTTTGGCATTCAGATCCACACGTCATGACATCACCAAAGGAACAAAGCTGACGGGACAGTAGCTCTCTGTTTTTGACAGGAATTGCTATTTGGAATTTGATCGCAATCTTGAAATGGTAAGGTACACCTGTTAAGGTGTAAGCTGACCAAAACGTTACAAGGTGTTATGTAACATTCGCATCGAGCATGTTGAGCTTCGAGCAGGCAGCCAGGAACAGTATACGCTCGTTGCTCACTGGATTCCCCGTACTGACTGCATGAATGCTCGCTGTGTAACATGTAATTCAATTCAAGTTCTTTATTCCGGACTTCTAGGTCCATAATACATAACAGTACAGTAACCTATAACAACACAAACATAAAAACAAAAATAGACTTACTTGAAAACTAGATCCGACCCCAGACACTGGGCCCTTCCAGTTCTTATTCGAGGCCATGTGTAAAGATTCCCAGTGCGTAATTGCGTAGAAGTCTGAGGTACGCGCCTCGGCAAACATCCCTGATGCACTACAATGCCGTGGCAGCCCCAGCAGCATCCTGAACCCATTGTTGTACTGGACGCGAAGGGCGCCGTACGATCTGTGCGTATAGCTGACCCACAGAGCACTCTGTAAAAGGACTGACAAACGACGGGCTGACGAACAGCGCTCAAATGGGAGGGTGGATTTTAATGTGGTCTTGTAAATTTTAGTTGATTTCCCTGCACCTTTCATCAGTGGTTTTTCTTATTATTTTAATGTATTGTTATTCTTGAGTGTTCTTTAAGACTTGGAGAACATGTGTTCTTAATTTCACACAACAGTCTATCCATGTCCATACGTCCATTATGTAGCAGGGCGTGGGCGTATGTCTCAGGGTTGATTGGCAGAGGGCAAAAAAATAATAATCGGTCAAGTGCGAGTTGGAATCGCACAATAAGTGCACCGTACTATCGTATAACAACAAAACAATAAAACAAGAACAAACAATAAATAAAAAGTTTATGCCCTCACGAGGATTTCAACTCACGACCTATCATGTAGGTTGACGCGAAATATACCATCATATTGAAATGCGTGGGTGTATCAAAACGAGTCTCTTGTATGGGGACCCCCTTTAATTTTTAATATTTCTCGTATTTCAGTATTTTTTGTTGTTGCGGCAACAGATATATATACACGTTCTGTGAAAATTTCAACTTTCTAGCTATTACGGTTCGTGCTGTAGAACCCGATAATGACGGACAGACGGACAGCGTGGGCTTAGTTATAAGGTCCCGTTTGGCACCCTTTGGGTACGGTACCCTAAAAAACAATAGACCTCACTTATTACCAAATAATTATACTAATAATATGTAACTCATTAATGTCACCACGTAAATTATTTCATTCATTAGATTGATTTGGTGATAACTCATCGCATCACGAGTTTTCAAATAAGGGGTGGCAGAGGGACCACTATGCCTGCCCACATGCCTGCCTTTAAGGCCCTCAGATATTATAATTGAAACAAAAAGTAAACTTTAGAAAAAACCGACTTCCACAAACCCTATTTGATTGGATTGAGTTTAATACAAACTGTAACCCCTTATCCCCCCCCTCCTTGGGGAATTAATTTTGTCAAATCCCATCTCAGTGCTACCCCACGCTACTAAGGAACCCCTGTACAAAGTTTCATGGCTCTAGGTCCACCGGTTTAGGCTATGCGTTGCCTGCCCGTCAGCCACGCATTGTATTTGTACCTAGTATTGAGCAGATCTGGTGGTCATATGTGGTCTTCATCAGCAGTTCCGCATCACAATATTATGCTTACCATGTGCATTTGCACGAGTTATTATGAAAAACACAAAAATCACTATAGGTCTGCCTATAATATTTGAAGAGTTCCCTCGATTTCTCCAGGATCCCATCATCAGATCCTGACCTGGTGTCAATGGGACCAATGGGATAGTAAACCCTTACAAAAAAAAATATTTTCCAAATAGGTCCATCCGTTTAGGCGCTATCGGGGTGTGGACATAAAAAAAAAAAACAAACATACGGATGAATTGTAAACCTCCTCCTTTGGGAAGTCGGTTAATAAAAGAGGTACGGGGGAGTTTCTTGCCCTTCTTTGCTCCATCCCTAAGCCCACAACTTCCGAATGGGCGGTAGTATACAAAAATATTAATATTATATTGACGTTGACTAAGCAATCTGTATCTATAATTTTATGGTCATTTTTTTTTATTTGACTTTGACTTTTGCTTTTCGCCAGTGATTCAATACTCCATTTTACGTAACAGGGGGCTTGCCCATCGCCGCAGCTATGGAGTATTAAAGGTTTCATCACGATGTTTAGATACCATACCAACCAACTGCGGTAAAATGGGCAAAATAGGGGGAAATAGATGTTCTTTGCCACCTTCCTGAATCAGGGAGCACTTATCCAGTGGAGAGCGCATAGAGATACATTTTCCTTTGAAACACAACCCACCAATTTACGGGCGGCGGGGGACGAGGTAAGAAAGCTGTGATTGGTCAGCCGCTGCGAAACTGTCTGGCGGCCCGTCTCATCGTGCATAGGTTGCGTATGCGAACGTTTGTTGAACACAAAAAACGTTTGGCGAGCCGCATTCCCCCGCAGGCGTAGTCAATTGGATATATAGTCTCTCCTGAATACACCTTAAGAACAGGTGATATGCGAAAATATAATAACAGCTGCAAAATTGACTAAGAATCGACTGACAGATGTCAAATAGTTGTATAGACAAGTAACATTTTGGTTGCTTCATTAATTTTAAAATGCTTAATTATAGAGTAGGTTGTGCTCTGCCAATAACTATTCATCGGTAGGCAGAACCATAAATAGAGTTTACTTAGAAACTTATATCTTAAAAGAAACAAACTTATTAGTGCTTTGTGCCTCTCCGTTTGAGAAACTCCCCAACGCTATTAGAGACACTCCGTCACTCAACATATTTAAAAGTCGGTTGAAAGAACACTATCTTTCTCTACCGTATTTAAGTATATTTATTAAGGTGTATTTGTTAAACATATTTATATCTATAAGTCTGGTATTTATGTACGTATTGTTAAGTAGTTTATTGTTTTAACTTATTTGATGTTGTGCACTTGGGTCTACCTGTTGTTCAATTATTTCCTGTCATCCTAGGTTTGCTGGAAGAAATCTCTTAAGAGTTTTTTTTTCAGTCTTCCTTTTGTATGGCAATATGTCATCTAGGACATTCAGCTATAGGTTTGATGTGTAGACAGGCTTTCAGGTATGGGACCAGTGTACCATCCTTCACATATTAATCTTGATTTAGTTTAGATTAATATAGAATATTAATAGAGATAAGCTCGCCTTTGTCATGTGTTCTCCACTTTCCATTTTAAAATGTGTTATTTTGTGCAATAAAGTATATAATAATAATAATACTAAAAGGCGTGACGCTATGGTGTAATGTTATGTGAGTTATCTGCTATCCTAGATACAGAAATTTCCAGAAATATCTGTGTTCATCCTCGAATTGTGTGGGCATGGAGGATCACATTATTGTAGATGATTAATTTGCGCAGGTGGTTGGGCATTTATTTCGTCGCGTTTGGCGTCAATCCTCAGTAAAACTGTAGCAATGAAACCATGAATACTAATAAAACGCTCCACACGCAAAAAGAAAAGAAAAGACCTCAATAATAATGAAAAATTCAACTTAACGTATTCCAAACCGCCGTTTCTCGCTTCTCAGTCGGAATGAGTTTTTAATTGTTTGAATTTCGAATACGATATTTTTTTTCGCTGGCCGTTTTGGATTCTTTTGAATTCAGTTTAGCGTGTCGACTTGCTGTGGTGGTTTTCGCAAAAAAGGTTTTTAAATTGGGTATTTTTTGTGTGATGGCTGTTTCTGAAGTTATCTAAGAAACAATGTTTTAAATTATGTTTCTGATTTTATGAAAACAGGTTGCATTCATAATTCCCCTTTCCCCTTTCCCTCTCCCCCCGGACCTCGATAGCGAGCAGACGTATTTCTCAGTGTCGATTTACGTTGAATTTCTCAATTTTTTAAATTAAGTTTAAATTAATTATCAACAAAATATTAGGAGCACATAACAACCCAAGAGCTATCATTCTCTGGTCAACTCCGCCCTCTCGTACTGTGACGCCCTGCCCACGATCCTCCCTCTGCGCGGAACCTGCTCGGAGAACAAAGCTGCGCCCGCCCCCGGAGCGACGACATCTTGCGCCGGCAGCCGCTGCCCCGCCCCGGTAATCCCCGCCGCAAGAACCGGTCAGTACGCATCTTTTTGCACCTCTGCTCGCCTGGTACTTTCAACTATGATTAAGCGCACCCCGCCACCATCTCCCGCAACGGCTGGCAAAGACTCACCGATGACTCACCATGCTTCTGAGCCTAACTTAACCGCATC
The DNA here is from genome assembly GCA_963457715.1 of Argyresthia albistria. NCBI lineage: Eukaryota > Metazoa > Arthropoda > Insecta > Lepidoptera > Argyresthiidae > Argyresthia > Argyresthia albistria. The sequence continues at coordinate 8,543,627 of OY735277.1, read as the reverse complement.
TAAAGAAGATGATGCTGGCTTCTCTTCGGGCTACGGTTTTCAGCGCAACAAAAGAAAGAAGAGTGAGTTTGACGACCAACCTGATTTTACAACATTCCGTGACGAAATTATGCAAGTCATTAAAGAGCTTAAGGATCAACAAAATCTGAACTTCACCACCCTGCGCGCATCCATGGACGAAATTAAATCTCAAAATTCCAAACTACAGGAATTTGTTGATTTCACGTCGGCAAAATATGATGAAGTTATTGTTCAGATGAAAAAAATGGAATCCGAGAGACAGGATTATCGCCAAAACATTTGCAACTTGGAAGATAAAGTCGAGTTTTTGGAACGTCAGCTGAGGGCTTCAAGCATTGAGATCAGGAATATTCCTAAACCAAAGAGCGAATCCAAGCAGGATCTCAACAACTTGGTTACGAAGTTTGCTGGCGTTATAAAGGCTCCGATTAATAACTCCGACATAAAAGATGTCTACCGCGTTAACTCTAAGAAAGAGAACAAAGCGATAGTTGTGGACTTCACATCAGTCCTCACGAAGGAACGACTGCTAGATTCGGTTAAAGCTTTCAACAAAGAGCATAAAGACGATAAACTGAACACCATGCACCTCGGAATCACGTGCTCCAAGGAATCCGTATTCGTGTCGGAATGTCTCACATTCAAAGCCAAGAAACTGTTTTATAAGGCAAGAGAATTTGCTAGTCAGTATAAGTTCAAGTACTGCTGGTCCTCGTACGGTAAAATTTATTTGCGCAAGTTCGATGGAGAGCCCTGCGCACGTATTGACTCCGATTCAGATCTCACTAAATTGATAGATTTACAATGACTAATAATTCTGTTTTTTAATATGTACTTTAATCAGTTCTCTTTAACAATAAGTAATTTTTTATCTGTGGAATACCTCACTATGACACTCACTTACTCAAATCACATTTACACATACCATCTTCACACTACGTTACTCCACATACAAACACACACATACCCAAACACTTGCCTCGAAGGCACCTTAAACGACGTCGACCTATACATACATCTTATGCAACCTGTAACTCATCATGATATTGCTTCGGATCACTTCTTCTGCTCCATCAAATCAAGCGTTAAAAGAGCTCCATGATATTCAAAATGAAATAGACAATATTAGGGTTTCTGAATCTTTAGCATGTGATGTTCAGGAATGCAAATCCTATTCTCTCAGACTCCCTAACTGTCTTACTATACTTACGCAAAATATTCGCAGTATAGGTCATAACATAGACAACTACCAGGTATTTTTGGAACAACTTGCTATTGATTGCGACATCATGGTACTGACAGAATGTTGGTTATCCTGTAATAAAATAATACCGATACTCGATGATTATAACAGCTTCTCCACTACACATAACCACATTCAAAATGACGGCGTCGTTGTCTACGCTAAGAATAACCTTAGTACCACAGTTGAAGAACCAACTTTTCCTGAAGGCAACTGCCTGGTTATCAAATTCGGGGTGGAGACGGCCATTATAGCCATCTATCGCTCTCCATCATACAAAAACTTAGAATCTTTTTGTAATTCACTGGAATCAGTTCTTGAAAGCGTTTCTAATTACAAAAACATTAGTATAGTGGGAGATATAAATATCAACATCCACCCAGACACAAGAAAAAATATTGCCGATGAATATTTAGACCTCTGCGCATTTCATGGGTTATTGCCAGCTCATACACTCCCTACCCATCAGGATGGTTCCTGTCTTGACCATATAATCTTAAAGACGAAGTATCCAGCATTAACACTGGTTACTAATTCTACAGTCACAGATCACCATGCCGCTCTTCTCTGCCTTGGCTGTAACATCCACAGAATATCGGGTTCTAGAGAGCGCACAATATTAAACATTGAGGGTCTCAAACTAGCCATGGAAAATATCGATCTGCAGCCAATATATACAAGTACCGACCCAAATTTTGCATTAAATTACCTTATATCTAAAATCAAACAATCAATTGAAGTGAATACAGTGACTAAGAAAATTTCTCGTCGTAAGCATATTATAAAACCATGGATCACTACTGGAATTCTACGATGTGTGGCAAACAGAGATCAACTGCATGCTAAATTAAAATTGAACCCTAATAACTTAATCTTAAAAACCACGTATATCCGATACAGAAACACGTGCAGTAACTTGCTTAAAAACCTTAAAATAAATTATGACAAGAAACAAATACAAGAGGCGGGTAAAAATACAAAAAAGATATGGGAAGTAATTAAAAACATAACACATACTAAAAGAGTAAAAACAGCTGCCACTGAACTTCTCACGTCTACCAAGAATAATAACACTGTCGATGATATTAATGATTTTTTCATAAATATAGCCAGTAATATAGCTGCCAAAACATACGGTGTTATTGAGACAATTGATACCACTGAGGATGCTCCCCCATCTCACCCCAATCCTTCCCAATCCTTTGTTTTAATCAATACAGATGAACGTGAAGTTGAAACACTTATCAAAAGACTAAAAAATATTAGCTCCACTGGTTGGGACAATATTCCTAATAAAATTCTTAAGGATTTCAGCTATATTCTCGTTCCTCCACTGACCTACATCTTCAATATTTGCCTTGACATTGGATGTTTTCCCACTGTCCTAAAAAAATCGGTTGTCCACCCCATTCATAAGGCTGGGGATAGAGACTGTGTTAACAATTACAGACCTATTTCAATTCTGCCTGCCATATCTAAACTACTAGAACGTATCATAAATAGTAGACTAATCGACTATCTTGAAAAGAAAGGCTTGCTCTCCGATCAACAGTTTGGTTTTAGATCTGGTAGATCTACTGATGACGCTGTCCATGAACTCACAAGTCATATTGTTGAGTGTATGGACAGAGGTCTGAAGACAATAGGTGTTTTTCTTGATCTAGCGAAGGCCTTTGACACGGTCTCTATCCCTATATTGCTAACAAAATTGGAAAAAATGGGAATCCGAGGTACTCAACTCAAACTTTTCAGAGACTATCTGGATAATAGAGAGCAGTGTGTCAAAATAGGTGAATGTGTCAGTTCTGACCTTAAAGTAACTCAAGGTGTGCCTCAGGGAAGCATTCTAGGTCCCACACTCTTTCTTACCTATATCAATGAATTGTGCGATGTTAAACTTCAAAATGGTAGAATTTTCTCTTACGCAGATGACACAGCACTCATCTTTGCCTCTAAAACCTGGGATCAAACTTTTGGATATGCTCAGGAAGGTTTTAATAGGGTAACGAAATTATTATTTAGCAATGTTCTTTCATTAAATACAGATAAAACTAAATACATGGCTTTTACAGTACGAAACTCTTCCCAACCGGCACCGAGATTTAAGATCATTGCTCATACCTGCCAAAGACCTGTGGACTGTAACTGCTGCTGTAGTTTTCTTAAAAGACTGACACAATAAGGTACTTGGGTATTCTGTTGGACAAAAATTTAAACTTTTCGCAACACATAAAATTAATCACCAACAGAGTACGTAAACTCATTTACGTCTTTAAAAATCTCAGGCATGTAGCGGACCCACGGCTCTTAAGACAGGTTTACTTGGCACTGTGTCAGTCGATTATAACTTACTGCATTTCATCTTGGGGTGGTGCCGGCAAAACTGATATGTTGGTCCTTGAGAGGGCTCAAAGAGCTATTCTCAAGGTTTGCACTTTTAGGCCTAAGCTCTTTTCGACATACCACCTTTATCAGACATGTAGTGTCCTCACTGTTCGCCAACTCTTCATACAGCATCTCGTTCTCAGGCAACATTCAAAACTTTTCTTTGGCCCAGCTGTACTCTCTACACGTCGGAATGACAGAATATTCAATACGTCATCAAAGCAAAAACACCGATTGGCTTTTTCTGAAAGGTTTTTCCTGTTCTTGGGCCCTCGTCTATACAACAAAATCAATCAAATTCTCAATATTTATCCCCTTAATAAGAACATCTGCAAAACTCATTTAACGAAGTGGTTACAAACTCTCTGCTATGAAGAAACCGAATGTCTACTTAAATCATAGTTACAATTTGCTTGTTTTTTACATCACACACAAACACACTATCATACAATTACACACCCTGCATTTAACTTTCATTAGTTTTGTGCAGACACAACTCAACACCTCAATCACTCACCCTGCTTTTCAACACCTTTAATTAAGTGTATAATACTACATCCTACCATTTCGGAAGAGCAGCCACACTCTTTACATTCCTACACAACATTCCTATTTTCCCTAATTTTATATTTTTTTCTTTTTCCAAATTCTATATCCATAATTTTTGTTTTTCGCCCCAGTACCTAGCACCAAACACAATCTACTTGAGAAGTAAGTTGCTCATCCCATCTTGTAATTTATTGAGCACCATTTGACAACCGAGATACAGTGTTTTCACTAGTTCGGTTGTCACTGATCCCTCCTATTTTATGATAAATGTTCCTAATTAAGTATCTCCATCCTAATTAAGTAGAATCTGTGTAAACCATGTTATCGGTCAATAAACAATTTCATTTCATTTCATTTCATTTCATTTCATTTCATAATTATAATATGATGTTCTAAAAACATTTTTAGACAACTTTTACACGCATCAGGCACGGCACGGGCCTACCTACCCTTAAATACGAGTAAGATAGAGCCAGGGTCATCTAAACTCGAAAATATACGAACACATTTCTGTCAAATTAGGTTAAAAACCAGCCCCGGGGATTTTATTGCTGGGAAGAAATTCCCAAATTCATAATAATAATAATTCTTAATTGCACACAAATTAATTGAAAAAACAAAAAGTCATTAAAAATTGTGTATAAAGGCGAGCTTATCTCTAAAAAGAGAGCAGATAATTCTCGCGTTATCGAGATCTTCTCCATAGTCGATATACCGGTTTCGATACCGCATATCTCCGTCGATAAACGTTTCATTATTATTATTTATTTCGATTGATAACGGGTCGAGAAGTCTCGGTTGGTGGTAAGGCGGGTCGTGAGAATACCTTTTTTGTTTCCGATGGAGATATACGGTATTTCTAATCGATATGTCGAGCATGAAAATGATCTCGATAGCGCGAGAATTGCACCCCAGAGCTATATGTATCGCACATCTCTCTCACTTTCCCGCGACAAAATCACTAAAATTCGTATCACAAATGAATTCCGGCTAATTAATATTCCGCGCTCAATTATCCATCTAATGAGCATTCATACAATTTTCCGTTAATCATAGGTGGGTAGTTATTTGATAATAAATCAATACTCAGGTAAAGCCATGTTGAATTCTGTTGTGTGATGCATTTATGAATAGTAACATACTTACATTCAGAACCACGCCGTTTGCCTTGGTGCAAGGTAAAATTGTAATGTTAGCCTAGTTAATTAGTACTATATTTTACGTGTAAGGTGGTTAGCCCAACGCCGCAGCTAAATAGCTATAAAAGTGTTTATAACAATTGCTTGTTATTTGTTTATTCGCCGATTCGGCAATTTCCACTGATGGGAGCGTAGGAGTAAGACGACGAGAAGATTGATACAATTAATATTTTTGATTCCATTTCTAACCTAACAAGAAAAAGCGTCACGCAACTTATACGGGGTGGCAGAGCCACAATTGCCCACTTTTAGCCAGTTGATTTAATTTATATATGCATGACGCCATTTTTCAGGTAGACGGGTAGGCATAGAGTAAAGTGCCCAATATCACCAACTGTTAGGAGACACTTATCTCCCTTTCTTAGCCGTCTAGCGATCGTTTTGGATGCCGGCCTCTTAAACTTAGGGGTCCCTTAGTAGCCTAGGTGACCCTTTAACTTAGGTCTGAGTGAAACAACCCATAGGTGACCCCTAAAAGGAAATTAACTGTCCCCTAATAGATAGGGATTGTTGGTGAAATCAGCCATAAGCCATCCACTTACTACGATTCTATTTCTATTGGACTCAGTTCCCAAATAAATAAATACTTTTCAATGATTGACATCATACACACACACTGACATCATACACACACAAACACACCCCCATACAGATTCCCAACCCATCTCCATATAAACTTTGTACCCGGTACTTATAAATTACCACCTTTTCATTTTTCTTTCTTTGTTTAAGTTCACTACCATGTTCAGTTCAGTTCAGTTCAAAATTTTTATTGACCATAAAATCATACATATTACTTAGTCAACGTCAAATAATATTAATATTTTTGTATACTACCGCCCGTTCGGAAGTTGTGGGCTTAGGGATGGAGCAAAGAAGGGCAAGAAACCTCCCCCGTACCTCTTTTTAAAATATCAGAGCCTTAAAAATACAATGTTATGTATTTCTACTTAAGTCTAAGGAAATACACCGAGGAGAGACGTACTGACTCAGTCCATCGCCCCTCTTTGGATTTCTGTGCGCTGAGATGGTAAAGACCATGCAGTTTTGTCATCTAAATATTCTTTTACACTGTAATACGACTTCTTCAATAGGCCGTTTTTGACATAGTTTTTGAACCTCCTTCAAAAACTATGTCAAAAACGGCATATTGATAGATAGCCCGAATGGCCCTTTTTTTGTTTGTGTTGTGTTGTGTTTGGCCTACCAAATAGAAGCCTTTAATTGGCCCATGTCTAGTCTAAGTTCTCTGCTTATATTATTTTGAATTGTGCTGTAGGCTTTGATAAAAAAATAAATAAATAAATGATATTTATATTTTTATCATATTCGATATTCGTCTCAGCGAGCCGGCACGGTAACGCCAAGTGAGAGCCCTCACAATGGCGCGGGCACAAAGCCGCCAGGAAATCGCCCGCGACTTGAAGCTGCGAATTAATTGGGACAGACACCGCCGCTTGGGGATCTAAACGGGTAATGTAAGTAAATGTATCTATAGCCAATTAGTGTCCTTATTGAGGGGCACAGGCCTTACCCGGATACGAGTACGGTTGAGGCATAAGTACATACTCCACCACATACGCTGGCGCGGTGCTGGTTGGTGGGGTGTCGGTTCAAAAACTTCCCATCAAATCTGTTTCATAGTAAAAGTTGCTCAGAATGGCCTCCCTAAAAGGCCCTTAAATTATAACTAAACCCTTCTGTTACACCCTGTATCTATCTGTCTACTATGTATTTTAATAAAAAATATATTATGTATAGGTACTTACTTAAATATATGTATATCCCATACTTTTGATGAAGTTTTTTCATAGGTTTCACAATAGCAGGAAAATCACTCTGAATTCTTATCGCAATAAAAAACAAAAACAAAATCTCCGTTCGAAAAACATAAAAAACATTAAAACCTAATCCAAGCTTCCGCGCCGCGGTAAGATGTGACATTTTAAAACTTTTTTAAGCCTATGTTTCCTCACTTTTCCATTTTCATAGCACTTTACTCGAATGCCTCGGGATTATCTGTTTGGGATAAAAAATGAAAGAGCTTGTATTTTAATAGAATTGTGTTAAATATAGGCTCTGTCCTTAAAATATGATCTAAAAATATGTTCTGTTCAAGATATAATCTTATTTATCTATCTCTCTCTATAGACAATACAGTGAAAAACAAAAAAATAATGATAATATTTAGTTAGAGAACAAATAGAGCACCCGCTAAAAATGGTCAACGAACAATTGACAGTGAAGATAATGAAATACGAGAGATATTACAAATTAAAGGGGATCTCCATCACAGGAGACGTGTTTTTAATTTTCTTTTTGTTTTGTTTTAATGTTTTGAGTGAGTTGTGTTGTACGATGGTACGCTACTCTTCTTGTGCGATTCTGACTCGCACTTGACCGATTATTTTACGTGTGTTACCTCAAAACAGGCTAGTATGAATTGACTGTGAACAGATTTAAAAAAAAAGTTTGAAAGGGTGACCCAGCTTCAGGAATTCAGGAATAACTCCAAAAGATAATTCATAATAATTCATAATTCATAATTTATTCAGATAGAAAGTTAGGCACATAGTTGTGTGGATCCCAGTCTCCTAAACTAGGTTTATCACCTGTATTTCAGGAGGCAGGGCTCTTCCATTGTTTGGTCATTGAATTTTGTAACAAATTTAATAAAACACCATCAAAAAGTAGTTTATGATAAGTTTTTACATGAAAAAAGACTGTGTTTTTTTACCTGGATTTATAAGTCAACAAAATTAGGTGCCTTTCCGTGACTTTGTGGGGTTTAAAGTGCTGTTAGCAAGGCCAGTGGGCAGACCACCGCACCACCGGCCCGGTGGCCCGACGATATTGTCAAGTCGTCGGGATCCCACTGGGTGCGATTGGCGCAGGACCGGGGAGATTAACGCTATAGAGAAGAGGCCTGTGCCCAGCAGTGGGTCGATGTGGGCTGAGAATGATGAAAGTGCTGTTAGAATCGTATATTCGATTGTATTGTATAATTTATGTGTAATATTTATTTTTATTTTTTAGGGTTTCGTATCTCATAAGGAGACCCTTATAGGATCACTCGTGCGTGCGTCTGTCCGTCCGTTCGTCCGTCCGTCACAGGCAATTTACTCAAAACATATTGATTGGTACACATACCTATCAATATATGTGACTCAAACACAGAGGTGCAATATGGAATATGGGGGCCACTTTTGGGGGGACAAATGGGAAAAATAAATTTCAAAAATTCAAAATATGCGTGTAATATATCAATTGAAAGCGCATAGTGTGAGGATCCTAATTGTATTTTTATAATATTTTTAAGACTAATTTTGCAAAAGTTATGCTCAATAATGTAACCGATTCGCATGTCATCAAAACCTCTAGGGTACCTACTTACCTAAGTCTTAATAATCTAAAATGTGGTTTGCAAGCACATTTTTGCATCCATATTGCCTAAAAACTCTGAAATCTACAACTTTAAACACCTAACACCCTAAATCTAAGCTGCAAAGTTTTATGAAAATCTGAATTTTAGGGTACTTCCTGAAGTCCTATTATTGTTATACGAAACCCTGTCAACGCGAGTATAACTGGCACTTGGCAGCTGACTTTTTTTTTCAGTCATGAATCATCAATATCATCATCCATATTTGTCCCATTCATTCTAAACAACACACTTGTTTTGGTAAACAGGTGAACACTAACGTAAAACACACCTTTCAAAGCAGGTGATAGTGAAGCAATAATGCAGTTTTTTTTCTTATTTGTTTGTCTGAGAAAGCACCTGTTTAATGGTGGATTATTGAAATAATTGTGGAAAGAATTTACTGTTATGATATGAGTTAAGGGGCAGATACACCGACTTGAATGGTAGGGACATAGGGACTTGGTGATGAGCCAAATAGGCCAAAACTGCTTTTTAGACCTACTTATGTACTTAACAGTAAATAAGTGGATATTCTATTCTATTCTACTTATAGGCCAGTCATATGTTACATTCGAAATATGAATAATTGCGGTAAACTTGCTTTTTTAGTATGTTGTTTGGGTCCACCTGGATAGTGTTAATCCAGATTTGCAGCAGTCTGCAATTCTCGTGCACTGAGTAGTTGCTGAAAAACCATTTTTTTTTCTTTTTTTAGTTTTGTGCAAAAAAAACGACATTGGAAGGCTCTGACGACAAAGGTCACACTACTTATTTAAAGTGTATAAAATTCCTGACAGTTTGAGCCCTAATTCGATTGTATAGATCTAATAGGTCACACGATACAGGGTTCCCAATGTTCACTATTTTCCCCAAAATGTTGAAAAATTGGACAATTCATCCTATATTAGTGACAGTGGCAAACGGTGCTTATAGTATACCTGTCCAATGATCTTTTGGCGTTCTGAGTGACGGTTTTAGGGGGGCGGCGGGGGGGACGGACAGACAGCGAAGTCTCAGTAATATGGTCCCGTTTGGCACCCTTCGGGTACTGAACCCTAAAAATCAGCTGATCGGGGCAACGTTTTTTTTTTCTTTTGCGATTGTTTTTTGGGGAAAGTTGTTCATAATTATGGGTACTATCATTCCCCAGAATATGGTCGGCTAATTAAATGTCACCTGTATTAAAGGAAGAAAGCATAATAACGAAAAACATAGCAAAGCCTTTTCCGATATAGGACAGCAGAAAAAAATATTAATAGGTCTATCAGGAAAAGGATTATACTTACTCATCGTCAATAAAGGAAGAACATGTACAAAAAACATAGCATCAAGCCTTTCCTCTAATAAATAATAGATGGCAGAAAAAATTAAGTATTTTTTTAAGTTTTTAACTTGAATTATTGGCTCCATTAGCAAGGGATTAAACTCATCATTGAGTTCACAACATTATGTGGCGTACAGACCCTATGCTCTAAGTAATGCTGCCACCTGTCTTACTTAGCCCTCCAATAACTATACTCATCGGAGGCTGCGCAAAGGCACGCGCGCAGAATAAAGTGTGGAAATTGATAATGGGACAGTACGCTACTTGCAAGCTAGCTAATGGTGACTTTTGAGTTCTTTTTAACCGACTTCACAAAAGGAGGTTTACAATTCGTCGGGATATTTTATTTTTTTGAAAGGGGTTTACCTTCCCATTGGTCCCATTGTCACCATGTGAGGATCTCATGATGGGATCCTGGAGAAATCGAGGGAAGTCTTCAAATATTATTGCCTAATATTATTATTATTGGTCTGCCACCTATAGTGATTTTTGTGTTTTTCATAATAGCTTGTGCATTTTCCCATGGTAAGCATAATATTGTGATGCGGAGCTGATCATGAAGACCACACATCCGTGTCCATTAACCGTGGGTGCAGTTGTGCGTCTCACAGAGAAAGTAATCACCACGTTTAGTGCGTCTGCCATCCCTTATGGTGAAAGGCATAAAGCTAATTTGTGACAACATCTCACACCTGTAGACTATAAGACAGGAAATAGACTGACAGGACACAGGACTTTAAAAAATACACCACGCCTCAAAACCTCCACCTCTTTCGACGCCACCGCGCCGGTTAAAAAGTCATACCTCATTTCGACACGCCACAAAGGACCCTGCTCGCATTCCTACAATTTTGCGCGCAATTTTTGTACCACCACCACGATACGGTAAATTGCCATCCAGATGGTGTTATCAGCTAGAAATAGCCCAGAACCAGTTCTGCACCTGTCTCATTTCATCTTGTGGGTTATAATTGCGGTTTAAGTGTGTGACGCCATTTTACGGTGGCACGAGACATTTATGATTGAAACAAAAAGTAAAACTAAAAAAAAACCGGCTTCCACAAACCCTAATTGATAAGAAACCAATGTCAAGTGCTTTTTGAGTTTAATACAAACTGTGACCCCCTATTTCCCCCCCTGGGGAATTAATTTCGTCAAATCCCATCTCAGTGCTACCCTAGGAACCCCTGTATTTCATGGCTCTAGGTTCAACGGTTCAGCAACGCATAGTAGATTGTATTTGTACCTAGTTTGAGCAGTTCTGGTGGCCATATGTGGTCTTCATCAGCAGTTCCGCATCACAATATTATGCTTACCATGTGCATTTGCACGAGTTATTATGAAAAACACAAAAATCACTATAGGTCTGCCTATAACATTTGAAGAGTTCCCTCGATCTCTTCAGGATCCCATCATCAGATCCTGACCTGGTGTCAATGGGACCAATGGGAAGGTAAACCCTTTCAAACAAAAAAATAATTTTCCAAATCGGTCCATCCGTTTAGGCGCTATCGGGGCACATACATAAAAAAATAAAAATAAAAAAAAACAAACATCCGGACGAATTGTAAACCTCCTCCTTTGGGAAGTCGGTTAAAAATGCCTTGACACTCTCAGAATTGTATATTTCCAGCAGATATATTTTTAACCGACTTCCCAAAGGAGGAGGTTTACAATTCGTCCGGATGTTTGTTTTATAAAGTCGATTTTGTGCAAAAAAGACAGCATTTGATGGCACTTTTACATGACAACAGGCCACAAGCCTTTAGTCCATATTGCGTCACAGGGGGCTACCTTATCGCCGCAAGCAATGGAGCCAGATATCTTATTTACTGGCAATAGTAAATAATATATCTAATCTGTCCATATGTCTGCATGTTCTCGTATTTTGACTAATTTACGGCACAACCACACACACGGACTGACAAATGAGTTGGTTGTACATGGTTGTACTGTACGTGCCTTTTGTAATTACGCCTTTATGCCGTAGGTAATTGGGCGGCGTGCGGGGTGAATTTTGATGATGCACCAAAAGGAGTTAATAAGGATGGTACCCAAACTCGAATTAGTAATCTTGGAAGCAAAAATGGAAGCAATGACAGGAGAGTACTTTATACTTTATACTTTATTGCACAAAAACAGAATACAGACACTTAATAATGAAAAAATACATGTACAATGGCGAGCTTACCTCTAATAAGAGATCTCTTCCAGCAAACCTAGGATGGACAGGATTAATTAACAAAAGATAGACCTACATATTTTATGTGCACAACGATAAATATTAAATTACTAATAAGTACAATACATACATACATAAAAACTATACATAATATTAAAAAAAAAAAAATTGGTTGCCTGTAAAGTCGGTATACGGGCGAAAGTTTTACGTGACAACGACTTTGAGTGGTAAAATAATTTTAATGTGAATATTCATTCGTATAGTAGGAAGAAGGATGAAATAATAGTAACAATTTAAAACATTTATTTATACAAAGAATTATATTTAAAACATTAATTTATACAAAGAATCTCGCACTGAATTTCATATTAACAAAATTTTATTTTTACCTTTACACATACATACGTCTTTCACTTTTTATGTCTGTCTCTCTCGCTCTTAGGCGGGCTAACCATGCCCGAGTGGAAGGGACGCGTGCCTCTCACTCGCTCTCATTGTGAGCGCATAACGTGAGCGGAGCGTAACGCAGTTTCTTGAAGTGTCACCCGGCAAACCAATTTATAAGACGTTGTCACGTCAAAAACATAAATACATATAAACTTAAATATATTAAGGTAGAGAAAGATATTTTTAAAAATGTTGAGTGATGGACTGTCCCTGATAGGTGATAGCACTGGGAAGTTTGTTCCAGAGACTGATAGCACAAAGTCGGAACCCATGTTCATAAGCGGCTGTGTTGTGTTGAGGAGTTATAACTTATAAGCATTGACCGAGTGTGAGATCTCCTGGGCCTATCCGAAGACAGAAATTCAAATCGATCTCGTAAGAAGCAAGGGTAGCGTGGATTAAATAAGATGCTAAAGAGGCAAACTAGGAGTGCCCACTTACCCACAAGTGCCCACAACTTTTTAACCGACTTCCCAAAGGAGGAGGTTTACAATTCGTCCGGATGTTTTTTTTTATGTATGTGCACCAAAAAGTATCACCATCATTTCAAATGTAACTAGTCTTTTTAGTTTAATCCTCAGGTTTAATCCTTGTTTTGCACCCTATGAATGCCCCTAGTAACTGGCCGAAATTAAGAAAAATAAAACAAAAAGAAAGAACATGACATATGTCAAACAGCAGCATCATCAAAACAATCTGCACACCCGCGCGAAATAAGCAAGAAACGCGCCGTTGCCGTCCCGTGCCACCGTACGGCGGTTAAACTGCGACGTTGCCGCTCCGTGCAAGCATCCGGCCCGGCCACGGCCCTGACAACAGTCCCCCACGGTAACCAAACGCAAACGGTACGTTTTATCTCACGGCGTAATATTTTTGCCTCAAAACACTGTGAATTCTGATTAGTTTTTCAAATTCTGTGTCATATAGTTAGGAGTGTGTATTTTGAGTGTTATTTTAATGTGTTTTTGACGGTAAGTTGTGGTTTTTGAGGGTTTTCGAGTGCTTGTTTTGCGTCCGGTAGTTTGTACGGCTCGTATCTGGCGGCGGCGGCGGCGGCGGCGGCGGCGATACGAGGCGAGGTCGGTCACGTGTAAACTATGGCGCGGGTACCTATTGGACGTTTTGTTGCAATATAGCTGTTATTTGTTTGGTGATAAAGCCAGTTGGGTGTGTTAATTGGTTGCGTTTGTAAGTCGAATGATAGAATCAAGTTGGTCACATTGTTGGTGTATACAGGTTTGTCCCGAAAACAATGGCTGAACCAGTAACCACCGATAGGCCTTACTATGAACTGTTTATATAAAATAAACGGCCAAGTGCGAGTCGGACTCGCGCACGAAGGGTTCCGTACCATTATCTATAAAAAACTGCAAAAAAAATAATTGTATGGGAGCCCCCCCCTAAATATTAATTTAATTTTAATTTAATTATTTATTTTTTCAGTAAATAATTACTCAATATATTGTGAACATTTTAAGCGTCTACCTGCTACCATTATCAATATCGAGCAAGAATGAGCAAAAAAAAAAACACGTTTGTTGTATGGGAGCTTCTTTTGATTTTTAGTATTTGTTGTTATAGCGGCAACAGAAATACATCATCTGTGAAACTTTCAACTGTCTAGCTACCACGGTTCATGAGATACAGCCTGGTGACAGACAGACAGACGGACGGACGGACAGACGGACGGACAGACAGCGAAGTCTCAGTAATAGGGTCCCGTTTGGCACCCTTCGGGTACGGAACCCTAAAAATTGACCCCAGTAAAAATATCATGGATTTCGAGATTTTTTAAGTTTTTTGGTAATTCGCCACTTTTACGTGGTTTTTTCCATACAATTTCTATAAATAATGAGATTTCTTCACCATCTTTTGTCCTGTTCAACGGGAACAGTTAATCGATCAATCACCATCATTTAAAACCATCAAAAGGCGCTAAAAATCTATATCTATCAAACAGCAAACACAAAAATAGAGTGAAATTATTGGATTAGGTACCATGTTTCATTGGTAGTGGTGTAAAAAAAATGTACCACCTCAAGTGCTCAGTATTTTAAAAAGTTACTTGCTTAATTCAAGATTCGAAAATGGTATCACAAGCCATGGTATTTCTGACTCAGTTTAATTTTTTGGGACTTAAAAAGTTTTTTTTTTAATTAGGAATTAATTTTTTTGCGTTTGTGTTGTACCACTAGAAGGTACATGGATGAGAGCACAGAGCCAACAAAACAAAAAACCAGCCAAGTGAGAGTGGAACATTATAACAACAATGGTTTCATATCACCGCTAATATAAAGAGACACTTTTTTTAAAGTAAATGTACCCCATTATGTAGGTACCCACCGAGGAGCACGAGAATTGTTTGAATGCAATAATATGGAGCCATTCTTCACCATGCTGGCTTAGTGCGGGTTGGTGAAGTGGTATCGGGCTGGCGGCCAACCCGATTGTCGGAAGTTGTCAAGCTGCCTTATGATATGAGATGGCCTCTGACGCAGCTTGACGACTACTCCTATCGAGTTGTAATAGTAGCTTCTTTTCCCATACGGGGTAGAAGAGTAAAATAATTATTTATTCATTGGTTACAAACAGGACAAGTTACAGTACAAAAACAAACAGAAGAAAAATACACATTCAAATAAAATCTAACTTCTCCCTTAGGGTCCCACTAATAGGATAAATGATGGACAAATATTAGCTCCGAATGAGCAACAACTAAAGTAGGTAGGTACACTTACTGATGCGCTAAGATCTTTAGATGAGGACTGAGACTGAAAATAATGTTGGAACAAAGATCTATCGCGGGAGGTGTAATGGTGTAAAACTTTTAATAGGTTACCAATTGGTTAAGTATTCAAACAGATATATTTTCAGACATGTCCCGAGCCAGTACCCCGGATATAACCCTAGCGGAAGATCAGCGAGACAGCTCGAAGCAGCTGATCGTCCACGTCAGAGAGCATCCTGTGCTGTGGGACAAGAACTGTGATGATTACAGGTAACTTCATCATCATCATCATAATGTAGGATATTTAGCGAAATCTGACGGAAAACCAACGATACACCTTCAAACTTTTCTTCAATTTACAAGCCGGGTGGCGAGTCGCGTACAGGGCCTCATGTCCCGTACCGCTACAGCCTCCCAGTGGTGAAGCGATTGCTTCAAAAATACTGAAAATGACACAATCGGTAGTCTGGTAAACAAAAATGGCCGCCTTCGACGCTATCGGCTTCTCAATAGCATTGGCGTGGCAAATTGGAAGTCCCGTGTGCTAATGGCTCCACGGCGGTGGCTGTGGCATGGCAGTGGCTGTCAAAATTGATATTCTGCAGCAATACGTATGCCGAAAACCAAAGACAAACCTATCGATCGATCGATTATAGAGGAAAGTGGCAAAGTAATCTGTGGTGGAGGGTGTGTTTGTGTCTGTGTGTCATTGTTAGAGCCATTTTGTTGATCTTCTGTTGATATTTTGTTGATATTCTATTGAATGTAACAGTGGACTAACACGGCTGGCAACTAATAGCCATTGTAATTGTATAGCCGTATATATCGATGGCGTGGCGATGGCTTAAAACTTTAGAGACTTGACACCCAGGTATGGCTTGGCAGTGTCTATAGCGAGAGCGCGAAATTGTTTTGTTTGAAACGCGCGGGCGGGCGCGTCTCGGCACCACGACACGACGAAAAGTCAAAACAGGTTTTTCTGCGCCCTCGCTATTAGCCACTGACACGCAATTTCGTACGCAACTCCAGGGCCTGAATGCTGAATAGCTTGCCAGTATCTTTACGGCCAGCCACATACAGCCGGAATTTTTCCGATTCGGAATTTCGAAACGGGATTCAATCCCATACGAATCCGCAAAAATTCCGAATCGGAAAAATTCCGTATGTATGTGGTAGATTTGTATTTTGTATGAGTTTACTGCGTTCGGGATGATTCCGTTACGGAATTCCGAATTGGAAAACCGACTGTATGTGGCGGGCCTACAGGACGCGTAGAGTTTTCGCGAGTGCCGCGTGATGGGGGGGGGGGTGGGGGTAATCCTCTCTCAGTCTGTCCCTCTCTCTCTCTCTCTCTCACACACACACACACACAATGCGAGATAGAGAGTGAAAAATCCTGGTTATCTATAAGCCATATACCGTATTTTTATTTGTTAAGGGATAGGATCGCGAGAGACAAAGCGTGGAAGAAAATCTTCCAAGTCATGGACACTTCGCAGGGGAGTATGACAAAATCGGAAAGAATTCATTATAGTAAGTATACATCATAATAATATAGCCTTTTATTCCAAATTAGGGTTCACAATAGGCGTGTGGCCTGTCAAGTCAAAATAGATACTTTTTATGAACTGTCAAAACGAAACTTTTGGTCCTGAGTTCTATGGAAATAACAACAGAATGACGTCATGTAAAAGTGCCATCAAATGCTGTCTTTTTTTGCACAAAATTGACTTTATAAAATATATCTGCTGGAAATATAGAATTCTGAGAATGATAAGCCATTTTGTACATTTGTTTCTAAGCAATTAGAACTTTATTCTCATAAGAATTTACATTCACTTAAAAGCTACACGTCGCAACGAGTACTGTAAATTAATCTACCTATAGTAAATTAAAAATATAGGGTCGTGGCACCAGTCCCAAACCAGGAGCCAGTCGTTGACCATTTTCAACTTTAATTTAAAATACTAAGGTCGTGTCGAATTTCCCGCCACTTTTTGTGCGGTTGGCAACCTTGTGTGTCCTTCACAGATCAACCAATAGCATTTAACTGTGAATATGGCGCCACATATGTCAGTCAGATTAATTTACCGGAAACACCTCTCGTTCACTTCGTTCCGGGCGGCCATTGATACTAGGCGTCGCGTGCAGGTAAGATTTTTTAATCACTTTGAATCTTTGACTGGGGATATTGTAATGTGTTGTTTTTGTTTTAATACATAGCTTAGGTGGATAAACTTACAAGAATACAAAATATTTTTAATATATTTGCCCGTTTTCATAATAAAATTACGCTGGTTAACTACTGGAACTCAAACTCGATATTTTGCCAATAGTTGACCAATTGGACAAACACTGGGGAATTTCATTTTTTTGCAATATCAATTATTTTCTTTTACACTAATCCTCGGTTACTTTAAGTGATAGATCTTGCATTCTGAACACTTGACTAACTCACACAAGACCAATGGTTGACCACTGGTTAAATACTGGTACTTTTCATACTACATGTTCGATCTAATAGTTGACCATTTTTGGTTTTAACAGACAAAATACCGCCAGTAAAACGAAAGGTGTTTTTCAAGTATAGTGAAGAGGATGTGACAAAGGCTATAGAAGAAATAACTAAGGGTGCTAAAATACGAGAGACATGCCGCAAATGTTCCTCACTCAACCATCATAAACAAAATTAAGTTAAGTTAAGTTAAATTTTCAAGACTGTTAATGTTTAAAATACTTTGTAAGTTGACTGTCGTACGGTCCTAAAGTAAGAATTTATGTATGCCACAAGATTGATCTCAAAATAATCATTTTAACCATTAATTATTGGATTTTATTAGCTGGTCAACTATTGGTAATTTCATTGGTAAATTACTGGACCTCGCTGGTCAACCTTAGGGACTTTCCGAGTTTTTGCGTGTATATATTTTTTATGAATGAAGTATTATATATACTGGATTTTTATTTATTCTTATCAATGACCCGAATTATCAGGGAATACGAATACATTTCGCTCATTAAATTGGGTGATTAAGGCTAGGAGCTAGCAGAAATTACATCTGAAAATTTCTCTTAAATGGTTTGGGACTGGTGCCACGACCCTACTATAGGTAGATTAATTTACAGTACTCGTTGCGACGTGTAGCTTTAACTTATTTTTGAAGGTGTTTATACTTTCACAATTCTTTATACTATCCGGTAATTTATTAAACATCTGTGCTCCCTCAAATACTATTGTCTTCATTCCATAATTAGTCCTAGGTTTAGTTAGTTTAAGTTTGATTTTGTTACGAATAATTCGCCCGGAATTCCGAACACTTGTACAAGTTGTACATTAGTCTTCTTTTGGATTCGGTCTATAGATCAGTTATCAAAAGTTGGCATGTTCAACACATTGAAACCTTGCGCTTGTGTGGTGTCTCTGAAAGAAAAGGCGCGTGGCGTCACGTTCGTTGCACTGCATGGGCATCAAGTATAGTCTGTCTGTCTCTGTCGCGCGCGTCCAAACTTGTGAGCATGAAGGAAAAATTTCTTGTTTTGCTTTTAGAGCTGCTTGTAAATATAGTCTCTTTTACATTCGTATTGCGTTTCAATCGAAGGCATTATTGTGATTATTTCTCTATTTCGATTTTTAAACATACTGTATAGTGAATTTGCATTAGTGTAAGTTACTATGAACGTGCCAGCTCTGAATAACTGATCTGCCGCCCTAGACAAAGTTAAACGCTAACGCCAGCGAAACGAAACGATAACTTTTTATGTCGACTTGACATTTGGCTTCGCTAAGGTGACGTCACGTAGCGATTCCAAATATCAAATCGCATACATAAAAAGTTATCGTTACGTTTCGCTATCTTTAGCGTTTAACAGCGTTTACTTCTACAATAGTTTCTAAAGAAAATTTTTTGATCCACAGGGAGATCGCTGCAGCGGAAATGGTATAATATCAGGGACAGTTATGTGAAGAACAAGAAACAATCCATTCGGTGTCAGCCCGGGATAAAACATCCCAGGCAATATAGGTAATATCATCACGCCACTAGGTAGAGGCTCTTTCATAACCGCAGAGTTTTCTCTACCACCTTCGAGCTCAGACCAGCTGATTGGTACAATATTATTGTATTGTCATCTGAGCAAAAGACTACCAAGTTTCTTAGGGGGGGCCCTAGGCAATCAGAACTTTGAATTTCATCCTTAACTTATTTTTAGAGGAATTAAATAAAAAAATAAAAAAGGTAAAAGCCAAGCTAAGGCAGTCTAACTGAAGAACATTCTTTGCCATTTTTCTAATGATTAGATAAATAACAAGAACACAAATTGAGATGCGGTGCGAAATTGTAAAATAAAACATTGTGACAGACAGATTTTCTGGCAACTTCAGGAGACTTTTCTATGGAGCAAAACTAATAAATTTACGTTTATGGGAAAGCGAAGTAACGCTGATACTCGTGATAAACAAGCTAGTGAAAAAAACGAACAGCAATAATACTTATCATTCCGAGCGATTTGTATTTTGCTAAAGGCTGTTTTTGCCTAGGGCGCCGATGAAATTATAAAAGAACTAGAAGTTGCCAAAGTTCTCAATTCTAGATTTGTTGCACGATGTTGTTTACCTAGTTACAAGACGCTAATTAAAAGGGTGTTACAAATATTGTTACAGATACGCAGAAGTGATGAAATTTCTAGATTCCGTGTATGACTACAATAATATGGTCAAAGGTGATGACAATCCTATGTCTGATGATGAAGAAAATGACGACGTAGTCTTCGATCAGTCTGACGTGAGTCACTTAGTACGTTGTCATGATAATGATATCTGGTAAAGCCTTTTGTAGAGCTTATTTTCTGCAACAAAAGAACTGCGGTTGTTTAAAAGTAACAACGCAGGCACTGCGTTCTAAATAAAATACAGTATTTCTCAGAAGATAATTATGTCAGATGGCCTTGGAAGATATTGGATGATGATGATGTTCACAAATCTGTTTCATAATGTTTGACAAATCTGTTTTATATAGTTCTGCTGTGTATGTTAGCCGTAACACACACTGATTTTTTTCTGTAGTACACAACACTTGTTTAGGTATGGCAAAATATAGATGCTGATCCCCACACTAGGACACTATGTGTCGTGGGAACCAGAAACAACGACGTGATAATCTCATATCATATGATAAATGTCCCATGTTTCGAAACCGGGATACCTCTTTGATCTAAAGTCTCTTAGCAAGTCGACAAGGTAGCGTCAAGCCTGTTACCATGCACTAGCCATGTGTATAATACCTATTACAGAAACTATTTCGACCTCCTTTTGACACCCTAATAATAACTCATAATCAGGGGCCTCAGCGGCGCCTCAATCAGGGCAATCTCAGGGCCTATTCACTGTGGAATATACACATGTATAGTTAACTAACCTATAATTTCATTAATCTTTAATTATCTGTAAACTATATCTGTGTGTATCTTAACACTGAATAAATGAATTCTTTCCTATCTAATAATCTTTTAGACCTCCATACATAAAATTTGGCTTATGCATTCAAACCCCAAAGATTTACAATAATTATTTACTATTTTTGCAGGCCCCATATAAGTACAATCTCGAACTAAACGAACCAAGCGCAATAAAGAAATTGCTCAGTCTGATTAGAAAACATCCGGTGATTTGGAACAAGGATCTGCCGGATTACACAAATAGATCGAATCGGATCGCGGCCTGGTCGAAGGTGTATAAAGGAATGGATATGAATCCAGGTAAGTGAATGATGTTTTCTAAGTACATTGTAAATATCTGCAGAACTAAAGTGAATTGTTATTTGTAAAGCCTATTCGTTGGTTGCTAAAGTTTCCATAATTTATATAAAATATAGAGTTAGACAAAAACGCACCGTACTGGTTAAACAAAAGTGTGACCGTGACGTCACTATAATTTGGAATTTTACGGCCGATCTTCTTATCCTCAGATGATTCCTAAGATATTATCTTAGGAACATTATTAATGTATATGAGTTTATCTTTCTGCTTTTCTAAGGAATTTGAAATTTTGCAGCTACTTAATGTCAAATAACGTTATCGGTTAACCGGGGATAGTAAAATCGCCCCTTTCAAAATCAGTGCCACCCTATTGCCTAAACAAATATTTTATTCCCCAGAAGACAACGCAATCCTCCAAAAGAAATGGTGCAAAATACGAGACCACTACGTCAAATCCACTCGCCGCCTCCAACATGGGAGATCAGGCCGCCCATACGTCTACTCAGAAGACCTATCCTTCTTAGAGCCTCTTTACAACTTCGACCACACCTTTAAAAGACGAAAGACGAGTAACGATGACTCTCTAGTCGGCTCCGAGGTTGAATATGACGCTCTTCAAGACGGCGAAAACTGGATCGGTCAAAACTTTATAGACGTCAACGATGAGGCCCAAGCTAAGAAGAAAGGTGATACTGATATAGTGTTGAGTGAGAATGTGGCGACGATGATTGTTGAAATGATCGCCAAGGAAAATGATGAAGATAGGGCTTTCTTCACTTCGCTTTTACCGTCGGTGAAGAAGTTGGGTGATGACACGAAGTTTGAGTTCAGGATGAAAGTCATGGAGTTGTTGAAAGGCTGTGTTAGGAAGGAGAAGGCACAGAAGGTGAAAATTGAGAGGATGGATGAGGATTGGCTTGATGAGTCTTTTACTTAGATTTAGGACCGGACATTTGGGAAATCTATTGCATGCTATGGTGTTAAATTGTTAAATAGATAGATACTTAAGTATTCAAGATTTAACAGCTTGCTGTTGTTTTTGTAGCCTGTGGATGTATGTGTGTGCTGTTTATTTTTGTCAAGATAACCAATGTTTGTTATTATTTTGTAAATGATGCTGTTCTGTAGCTTAACTGTCCTAATTATAAATATTATCTTAAGTAATTGTTTCATTTACTATTACTCTGATATTATTATTATTCTCTCTCTGTACCCTGCTAATAGTGGCCTTGGTCTGAGCTAATGATACCTCTCTCTCTCTCTCTCTCTCTCTCTCTTTTTCTCTCTCTATCTCTTTCTATGCCATGTTAATTAGCTAAGTTTTGACTGCAAAATCGTCAGACTTTACTAAAAGAAAACATGTTTCGGAACACATTTTGCTGACGACAGCTGCCCTGTTTTCTCGTAACTTTTTATTACCGAAGGATAACGTAGGGTCAGTCCACATTGATGATGAAATCTCATTTCTTTACATATCTTGGATTAAGGAACATCATCATCTTCTTGTCCTGTCCTTTGAGTAAATATGTATACCACTAGAACGCCTCAACTTGACTTTTTGTAAATTTTCTCAAGTCAATTTGACCAAATTACTCTCAGTTTGTCTCGCTCCGCCCCCCGCGCTCTATGATTGTCTCGCTCCGCACCCCGCGCTTCCGTCATTTTGTGACACGTTTTTTGTTTGAAAGAGCATCTCTATACGTAGTAATAGTATCTCAATGGTCCTGTCACCCTACTTAAGTGCCGTTGCTGGCAATTTAATGTTTGTGGGCAATATTGCCTCATATAGGTATTATATTTCCAGAAATGACAATATTGCCGGCAACAACACTTCAGTAAAATCAATCACCCCTTAGCAGGGGGATAGGGCACTCAGTACAGTACGCTGGTATGGATCGCTCAAGAAAGGCTATGCACAAATGTCATTTTGTCTGTTGAGCTCGAGATGTCTCGACGTGTCTTGCTCTCGCCGCGACGCGGACGACGACGACCACATTATAGACATGGCAAGTACTTGTAAGTCTAGTAAAAAGTGCCATGCTAAACGTACGGATTCTATTTTGTACCAATCGTGGGACATCTGCTTTAGCTCTGCCTAATCTGAGCTCACGCTACTGTCAAAGAGAAATAACGGCAGTACGGTATGGTATTAAATGAATTACGAAATAAAAATACTGTGATTGGAATAAACGTTTCTTAGTTCTTGTAAAAGTACTAAAATCGGAGCGTTCCAATAAAATAGCACATAAAGTGATCGTTTAGGAACAAACTCGAGCTCTGCAAATGTCAAGGACGGCACTATGCTCGCAAAATTAAGTAAGTATGTAGAAAAAGCGGCAATATGCCTCAAGTCCTCAACGATATAACTAGGTTACTTAGCCCTTGGAAATATCCTTTCTCTCTTTCAAATAACTGTAATATTGTTACTATATTGACACAAAGTCGACCTGGTGTACAGACCGCAAAACTCAAGTGGAATTGGGCCGGACATGTCTGCCGAATGCATCCGGATAAATGGGCAAAACCAGCCACTGAATGAATGCCCCTGACGGACACCGGCGTAAGGCAAAGCCCGGAAGGAAATGGAGGACCTGGACAAGTTCCTGCCGGGGTAGATGGATCAAACTGCAGCAAGAGATGCGTGGGCTCGAACCGGTGAGGTCTTTGCCCATCAGTGGCACACCGCAGAAGGCTATACAAATAAAAAATATTTAATAACTGGTTCAACATGGACACAATTGTGCCTTTTGCTACCCGTAAGGAAAAAAGCGAAACGCTATGTTATAATATGTGAAGAAGATAAACAGACACGCAAATACATGTAAGAGATATCTCACAGAGGCTTTGACCAAGTTACAGTCTGGTCCTATTTATTCAGCAACCTTTAACTCGTCACGGTATTTACCTCCGAGCGAAGACAATTTATTTTGACTAATGTCAACATTTTGAAATGGAATTCCTCTTTTGACGACATCTGGGGCATAGCGGTCGAGAATAGGCTGTGGGTAGTTCGAAATGAAACCTATATGGCCGGTTTCCTAGACGCTGCTCAAATGTTACGATTAGCTAATCGACGAGTCATTCAAAATAGCGACACTTGATTAGATGATAGCGGCTCATGAATGACTGAAATTAATTAATTGCTTGGTTAATCGTAACCTTTCAACAGCGTCTCGGAAACCTGCCGTTAGTCTCACACGAAATGCATCTCAAGCTCGCCTTTGTACACGATTTTTCTATAAGACATCTGTTTATCATCATGTGAGTACAATAAAGAAATTACGAAATGGGTAGTGGGCATTGTATGTGCCTGTATAAATACTTTATACTAACGATTAAATATTGATTCTCTGAACCTTTGTGCCGGCATCAATAAAACAGACTCGGAAAATCTATACACACCGTTATACATCCAACATCCTGAGACCCAATTCCACTAGCAAATGACGGCTCTAAAGGCCAATTAATGCATTTACCATACGGCACAGCCGTGCCAGTGCCACCGTCCCAGCAGAGATGACCTTGCTGGGTGCCATCCGTGTGGACGGCACACGTAACGAAAGAGTAACTTTTACTCGAGAGTATCTACTGCTTTAGCAATCATTATGAAGAACTTTCCCCATGGAACATATGGTCGCAACCGAAAAAAAATTTTGGGTCTCCCATAGTAACTTGAAATCAGCTGATCGGGGCAATGTACTGAGAGACGAATTTTTTTTTTCATTTGCGACTATATGTTTCTTGGGGAAAGTTGTACTATCATTCCCCAAAATATGGTCAGCTAATTAAATGCCACCCTGTATAGAGTGGCATGGAGCATTGAATAACTCGTTAAAAGTGGGCACAGTTATTTATTATTTATTTAGGTAGGCACTTACATTAATTATTTGTGCCAGTTGTGCCTAGCTACCCCGTATGGTAAAAGGAGTTAGATGTAAATGTTACGTTTCTAAGTTGACCGTCGTCGTCGAGTCTCACAGTCACTGAGCCGTAAAGAAGCCAGCAGAATCGCAGCCCTGAAAGCATCCATCAAATCAAACGTCCCCTGAAAAAGGTTACAAAGGTTACAGTGCAATTACCAACGGCACAAACTGATGCGAGGTTGAAAATATAAATAAAACAACGTTACACAGTATGCTGGAGTATGTCATGTAAATGGCGCCGCAATTAGGCACTTGTTAAAAAAATCTGAAGTCGTAAACTGAGCGCCGGAATTGGAGCTTTCTGAAGGTCCGTTAGGTAAGTAATTGTACAAAATTGGCCTGGCCTTATCAGACCTAACATGGCTTCGTTCGAAAACCATTCAGCATATTCCGCCATTATCGAAATACTGTGATATTACGTTTATTTCCTAAAAAATACGTTGACCTTCATTCGACCTTCATTGTATTTATTATTTAGATTAATTTCGAACGAATTCTTGAAGTAGTTTATCTGTTTTCTAATGCCCCAGGGGCACTAATTATTTATTTTTGTCTTAAATAAATAAATAAAAAATGTAACAATTGACCAGCACTTTATTCGAACCCGCATCTACTGCGTGACAAACGAGCGTGAAACCACTAGACCAGGGGATCTCATGCAAAATTACCCACTCTGCATTCAGGCAACGTACCGAATTCTCTCTCTACTGTGACAAAATGACAAAATGTCGGATTGTGTGTGACGATCTGCCCAAAAATTAATAGTCTTCTGTGAGGATGTGGAAGGGCTGGCGGCGTGGGGCAGGGGAGGTGTGGAGTAGCAGATAATATATGTAGCCAATTGGGTTGTTAAGTTGGACTGGCCACTAGCCCGACACCGCTTCATCAAGCCGCACAGAGACATGGAGTGTCAAAGCTGCCAAGTGCCATCAGAGACACTCCGTCACTCGGAATATTTAAAAGTCGGTTGAAAGAACACTGCCTTTCTCTTTCATATAAAATTTAAGTATTTGTATTTATGTATGTTTTATTTCCTATTTATATCCATAATTCTGGTATCTGTACGTATTTGTATGTAGTTTATTTATTTTATTTGCATAAGTATTTCATGTTGTAACTATGCTTGGATCTACCTATTGTTGATTTATTTCTCCTTTCCATCCTGCGTTTGCTGGAAGAAATCTCTTGATAGAGATAAAGCTCGCCTTTTCACATGTGTTATTTCTATGTTTAATTGTCACAATGTATTGATTTGTGTGCATATTGATATTGAGTGTGGCTCAATCTCACTCGTATCCGAGTTAAAGTCCGTGCTCCTCGGTGGGGACATTAAAGGGACATACATGTTCTATGGAAGCGAGAGATGTATACCAGGATCGTAGCAAGTGGAGGTCTTTAGTCTCTGCCTACCCCTCTTCCTGGAAAAGGCGTGAGTAATGAGTATGTATGTATGTATCATTATTTATATCGTAGAAGTCGGCTCTACTCCACCCCCTGTTCCGTATTACACGTAACGCCACCGTTTCCGCGCGGACATGACAAAGGACAGTCCGTATTGTCCGCGGACTGAGCGGGGAAGAATTACTTGTTGAATGAATGAGTATACGAAACGGCGTTATTCATTGCCTATTGAGTTAAATGTTACAGCTTTTAATAATATTTAGATTTACCACAGAAAACTGAAATTTCAAATAATTGAAACAAAAAGTAAACTTTAGAAAAAACCGACTTCTACAAACCCTATTTGATTAGATTGAGTTTAATACAAACTGTAACCCCTTAAAAGTACTTTATAGATTTACGTAGTTACTTTATAGATTTTATATGGAATATAATAAAACGATCCACTAAAAAAATAACTGAGCGAATAAATTACTGACTGAGCGACAAGTCGCCCAGCGACTTGTCGCTCAGTTAGTAATTTAGTCGCTCAGTTAGTTTTTCGGTTAGGTAAGGTTAGACTTTTTTTGCCGCTCGTTTAAATACTACCCATTTTATATTTGTATTCGCCAGTTTGTTTAGTATTTATTTGATACCCCTATGGCCTGTTCCAGCCGGTAACGATTAGCTATACAAGGTGTAAATGAATTAACGCAAAATGAGAAACTACTTTCTTAGGACATCATTCTGAGCAACTTTTATTATGAAACCGATTTGATCAGAGCAACTTTATTTTTCACTTCCCAGTACATTTTGGCCTGAGTGGATCAGCTGACTTGTATGGAGCAATGAAAAAAAAGTTGCTTTGATCAAATCGGTTTGATAATGAAAGTTGCTCAGAATGATGTTCTTAATAAAGTAAATAATTCATTTACACCTTGCATGTGAGCTTATCGACCATGTGTGGAAAGAGGCTTATTGTGATAGAAAAATATATCGTTTATTTACACTAGTGGCTCTGTGAGCTGCAGACCTCGCGAGTATGTGTCGGTGGGAAACCTGGACTGCTAACTTCAATAACACATACAAACTTATGAATGTACCTGGTTACGTACATGCAGTATGAAAGTAGCCGTACCAATAACTTTGTAAACTACATTTTGCGATCTAAAATACAATGTATTGACTTTTTACTAAAATTATATAGTCTGTTTCACTCTCATGGTCTTTACAAATCCAACTATACCTCAATATTAATATCCATCGAGCCGTTTGGGTTGTAGCGATTTTTTTACATTTTAAAACCCCATATCTCCGTCATTTTGAAAAAAAAACAAAAACTGGCTAGACGAAAAAAAACTATTTAATTTTCAACCTACTCACAAAATTTCACGCGAATCGGTTGAGAAATGCGCCCTGTAGAGGAGAACAAACAAACAAACATACGCTACATATATTTTTGGCCAATCCTGAAACGGAAACGCTTCGCTCGCTTCGCTCGCTCGGTCAATAAGGTAAGTAGTAACAATCTGTCCTATCTCGCCTAGGTTTGCTGGAAGAAATATCTTTTTAGAGATAAGCTCGCCTTTGCCTATTTACCTTTGTTTTAAGACTATGTATCACATTGTTTTCCGTGCAATAAAGAAATTATGAATAAAGAAATTATGAATTATGAAGTATAGGTACTGCAATTCATGTTTACTAGAATTACTGATTTTATAGGTTATCTTTTAGCAAAAAGGTAAAAAATGCCCAATACGCAAATTCTAATAACAACTTCTCTTGTTAGAGATAACCTCGCTTTTGTACATATCTTTCTATGAATGTTACGTGTTTTTTTAATGTTTTTGTGCAATAAAGTATAATGAATAAATGAATAAATGAACGAACGATCGAACGAACGAACGAACGAACGAACGAACGAACGAACGAATGAATGAATGAACGTCAAAATTAATTCACTAAAATAAAAGCTATTGTTTACCTTTTTCCTACGAAAATAGTAATTCTGATAGCGTGATGCATTTATGGAGATACGAAAGTTATTTCAACGACTCGTCAACTCTATGAAAACACTTGTAATTTTGTATCGCTTAACCTAAACCCCACAGAACCGGTCGAAACGTTATAGCGTTGCAAATAAGGTCCAATTTACAACAGTAATTAGTGCCTATTAGGACATGAGCTAACGAACGCCAGAGCGGAAATGGGTGTTGAGACCGGACGTGGGCTGCACTTCCGGTTTGCGATAAGTGGTTGTTAGTGTTGTGTTGATTTTGAAATGGCCACTCAAAATACACGTTTCTAATACTCGTACCACGAAGTTTCATCGCCTGAGTTAGTTATGTTAGTTCCTACATAACTAACTAGTGGCTCTGTGAGCTGTAGACCTCGCGAGTATGTCGGTGGGAAAGCTGAACTGCTAAAACACATAAAAAAAATAACCCAAATAATTTTCTTTCAATAACACATACAAACTTATGAATGTACCTGGTTACGTACATGCAGTATGAAAGTAGCCGCACCAATAACTTTGTAAACTACATTTCGCGATCTTTTATACAACCTATTGACTTTTTACTAAAATTATATAATCTGTTTCACTCTCATAGTCTTTACAAATCCAACGACACCTCATTTGTTAATATCCATCGAGCCGTTTGGGTTGTAGCGATTTTTTTACATTTTAAAACCCCATATCTCCGCCATTTTGAAAAAAATCAAAAAACTGGCTCGAGTAAAAAATTCTATTTATTTTTTCAACCTGCTCACAAAATTTCACGAGAATCGGTTCATAAATGCGACCTGTAGAGGAGAACAACCGGACATACAAAAGCATTTTTGCCCAAACCTGAAACGGAGACGCTTCGCTCGCTTCGCTCGCTCATCTGTTTCACTCTCATGGTCTTTACGAATCCAACGACACCTCATTTGTTAATATCCATCGAGCCGTTTGGGTTGTAGCGATTTTATCTCCGCCATTTTGAAAAAAATCAAAAAACTGGCTCGAGTAAAAAATTCTATTTATTTTTCCAACCTGCTCACAAAATTTCACGAGAATCGGTTCATAAATGCGACCTGTAGAGGAGAACAACCGGACATACGAAAGCATTTTTGCCCAAACCTGAAACGGAGACGCTTCGCTCGCTTCGCTCGCTCGGTCAACAATACCTATGATAAACATAGCGTCACGTCATTTCCCACACGGGGAGCCAGAGGCACAATTGTGCCCACTATTACTATTGCATCCTAAGTGTTCGTAGGACGGACCACATTAGGAACACCACACTGCGCTCCATAACTGGCATCGCTGATGTGGGTGCACAGACCGCTAAGCTAAAGTGGAACCGGGCCGGCCACGTAAGTCGCATGCACCCAGACAGATGGGCGAAAATCGCCACTGACTGGGTGCCACAGGACGGATACCGGTGCAGGGGCAGGCCTAAACGGAGATGGCGGGACGACCTCGACAAGTTGTTGCCGGGGTGGCCGGAGGTGGCACAGACCAGGGAAGTGTGGACGAAAGAGGGGGAGGCCTTTGACCAGCAGTGGGACACTTTAATGGCTAAATAAAAAAAAATACTATTAGCCTGTATTCTATACTCCACGCGTGACAGGGCGGCGCCGGCGCCTGGAATATCACTTAAGAGACCGGTGACCGCGTGATTTTTCCATACAAACGTAATACAAAAATGATTTGAATTTGATAACTAGTTCAAAGCATTTAGACTGTTAATCGGATTAATACAGTGTGTACGCAGGTTCCTGGTCGTATACCAAGGTTCTTATTAAAATTACTTAAAAATATTTTTAAATTGGTTGAAGAGGAACCCTGGTTTACAGACCAGGAACCTGCGTAAACACTGTATAAATCCGATTAACAGTCGAAATTCTTTGAACTAGTTGTCAAATTCAAATCATTTTTAGGGTTCCGTACCCGAAGGGTTCCAAACGGGACCCTATTACTGAGACTTCGCTGTCCGTCTGTCCGTCCGTCCGTCCGTCTGTCACCAGGCTGTATCTCATGAACCGTGGTAGCTAGACAGTTGAAATTTTCACAGATGATGTATTTCTGTTGCCGCTATAACAACAAATACTAAAAATCAAAAGAAATTTAATATTAAGGGGGGCTCCCATACAACAAACGTGATTTTTTTGCTCATTTTTGCTCGATATTGATACTGGTAGTAGGTAGACGCTTAAAATATTCACAATATATTGAGTATATTATTTACTTAAAAAATAAATAATTAAATTAAAATTAAAATAATATTTAGGGGGGCTCCCATACATTTTATTGCGGTTTTTTATAGATAATGGCACGGAACCCTTCGTGCGCGAGTCCGACTCGCACTTGGCCGGTTATTTTTGTATTACGTTTGTATGGGAAATTCACGCGGTCACCGGTCTCTTAAGACCGGTTACCGAGACGCTTTTCAAAGGTTACGATTAGCTAATAGAAAGAAAAGAAAAGTAAATTAACTTAGCCTATCTCGTGTCACTATTTTGAATTAATCGACGATTAGCTAATCGTAACCTTTCGGAACTCGGCCGTAAACACGCACGTGGATGAAAGCAGATGATACATCTTAGCGGCATCTTATTCCTAAGCACCTGGCACGCGTTTAAAGGAATAAAATAAATATAAGTTGGTACTTATTTTTTTATGTGTCGTCTCAAATCACAGATAATCGCGCGCATGCCGCAATAAAAAAATATTCCTGTCTACTTTAAAAATAGACTAGCAAAGTACGAATAGGAATTGCCGGCTTGCGTTCCGTATCGTAATTATTCAGAATATTGTGTTGTTTTTGTTATTTCTTTATAGACCTCCACGATACAGGTCATACCTAGTGTGTGGGTCATAAGCATAATACTAAACTGTGTATCATTTGTTTTGGTAAATAAATACTTTTTTTTTTGAGGTTATTGAGACTTGCTGTTGTGTTTGGGGTGAGTGAGACGCCTTACAAGATTTCTCAGAAAATAGGTCCGAATAGGTTGTTGGAGACCATACACTGTATACACAGCAGTTGATGAATGTGGACTGATTGATCAATATATTGAGAATGATGTTCTCTTGGACAAAACACAAGAGCGTGTAATGTCACATCCCTAATAGAGCCCTAAACACGTTATTTCATCCTTTTTACGGCCGATAAATCACTCCTCATTTAACTGTTTGTTTACCTGAAGAATTTAATATTTCACATGTACTTCAAAAGGCAAATAAAGTTACCTAACTTTTTTCTGGGTCCTGAAAGATCGCCCATACCAATACATAATTTAACATATAAATAACTTATAAATAAGACATATTTTAGTTAGATTAATATTTGATAGGACCAACATTTGTGTAAGTAATTCAGTGCACAGCGCTATTCAACCACCAAACAACGGAACCCTAAAAATAGGCATCTTCAGGCATGTCTGAGTTTAATCCTTTAGATTCACATTCCTTGAGAATTATCGTCGCGAATCCGAGCAGAATGCCTTTATTACGTCCTCCTTTTGTATGAACACCTTTTCATCTCTACAACTGCGTCAATAGACTTGCCTCTTGTCACACAAAATAGGGTATTGGATAACTGGCCACTGTGAACCTATGCCACCCCGTATGGGAAAATACGTGACGCTAGTTTAGTGTGTTTTAACCTTCGTCTAAAAAGAGGAGTGTAATAAATTTGTGGCGTCTGTCTGTGTGTTTTTCCGTATGTTCGATTGTTCGTCTATGCCACCCTAGCGCTGAAACGAGTGGGAGGATGATTATGCATTTTTTCATACTTAATTCAAAATACAAAAAAATACAAAAATACAAAATCCTTTATTTACTAAAAAGTTTTTAACATTTGGTTACTTATGGTCTCCACTCTAGGTGAAACCTGTGTCGTGGAGACCATACATTCTAGACATTACAATTGAGACAAACAGTGGAGCTATCTGTAACTTTAATTATTCATGGCAATCTGTCGTTTGCAAAAAAATAATAATGTTTAACCGTGTTGCTTGCCTCAATTCCAAACTACTTTTTTGTCAAAGAGTGTCACTTCTACCCAAGTCGTCAGGGACTGTTACCTCGAGATAATTCCGAATTCAACGAAACTTAAGTATGTGGTTTTTGACTGTTCAGTAATGCCACCTACACTAAATTTTCCGAACAAATAAAGCTTGTGCTAACTTGAGGGGGCGAAAACCCGCAATTTTTGGGACTTTTTCCAGTATTTCAGATTCAATTTCAATGTAACTTATTTATGAAAAAAAATCATTCATTCATTCATTCATTATTTGTTCGTAAAAGCACTACTGGATAGTCACAAACAACATACATAAGTTTCGTTGAATTCGGAATTTTATCGATTTTTTTATTTTTTTTTATTTTGTCGTATATACCGACTGCAATCTCTGACGACTGGGGTATCCTGTATGTGGGCTATCTATCACAGTTAGGTAAAATCTGGTAAAATCCCTTCACACTTCCCTCAAAAGGAAAATGGCGGCCCTTGCCACAGTATCACAGTAGGAGTCAAGTGCCATTTTTCTCCATCATCGGATGTAATTACGCAGTCACAAACCCTTTTGTCACCCTTTTGTGTAGTCATTGCAATTCGTAATACAGCCCCTCAGGGATCGCAATAAGGGATGATTTATTTTATAACGGGGCGTGTCCGGGGGCGTCCGAAGTTTTGCACAAAATGTATGCAACTTGTCAACCTCCGTGCCACAGCCGCTCCACCGTGGAGGTTGAAAAGTTGCAAACATTTTGTGCAAAACCCCGGATGCCCCGGACATCGGACGCTCCGTTGTAATATAAATCATCCCTTATAAACTGCTATAGCAACTCTGAGAGGGTCTTAGCTTAAGTCACAATGACGGTTTTGCCATATCAATACTATATTTTTTAGGGTTCCGTACCCGAAGGGAGCCAATATGGGGCCCTTTTACTAAGCCTCCGCTGTCCGTCTGTCTGTCTGGTATGTCTGTCTTGCTGTCTGTGCGTCAGCGAGCTCTATCGCACGAACCGTAATAGCTAGAAAGTTGAAATTTTCACAGATTGTGTATATCTGTTGCCGCTACAGCAACGAATACTGAAATACACAAAAAAAGGATGTTTATGATTTAATACCTATAGTAATATGTATCCTAATATATGACGGACCAAATCAAGGCAGTACTGGATGACCCCCTGTACCAATAAACTAAAAAAGCAGCCCTCAGGGAAGAATGGCGACGATTTGTGAGGCGGGTCACCCGACAGAAATTACGACCACGACCACTCTGTCAAGAGTTGAGAAGAAGTAACACGTATTTTTTTTTGGATTGCTAAATTACCAGCAGAAGATATTGATCGTCAGGCACGTGTTTCTTGTACGATGGCGCGGAATCCTTCGTGTGAGAGTCTGACTCTTGAAGATTGATTGAAGATCTTTCGCGTAACGATTCAACGACGACTCTCTCTCCCGAACGACAGGTCAAAGGTTCCATAGGTCCTGGGGATTCGAACCTACACTGGTTGGTATCTTCCACTTTCCCCCGTAAAAGGCTTGGTCCTAACAAACTGTTCGTAGTGCAGTGCAAGTTAGAACAATCCGTACTCTAAAACTAGCTGCTGTCTGGACCGGAATTCCGTTTGTTTGAGAGAGCTTGCCTCACAAAGACTTGGATAGATACAGAAAAGCCAAAGAAACATGCCTACGAACGTAATTTCATTTATTTATTTATAAATTTATTTCAGATATCCATATTTTTACACATACAAAGGAAATATTATGTACAAAACAGGGTATTAAATATAGTATACCTAAATTAATATGAATACACAGACCCAAACACACCCTCACACATTTATGTACTGTACATCCTCCCATGCACACACACATACACCCTCTTACACACACTCATTCATTGCACATCCTTACTACATATACATACACATCATCATGCAAGCAGTACACAAATAGGTTGATAGGTACATCATTTTCTATTAGGAGCCAGATGTACACCTATCCAGTGTCTCATAATAGGGCTGTCGATCCTGTTTGCCAACGTATCGAGAATTGTATTCGTCGGGCGTAATGAAATAACCGGCCAGGTGCGAGTCGGACTCGCGCACGAAGAGTTCCGTACCATTATCTATAAAAAACCGCAAAAAAAATGTATGGGAGCCCCCCCTAAATATTAATTTAATTATTTATTTTTTAAGTAAATAATATACTCAATATATTGTGAACATTTTAAGCGCCTACCTGCTACCATTATCAATATCGAGCAAAAATGAGCAAAAAAATCACGTTCGTTGTATGGGATCCCCCCTTGATATTAAATTTCTTTTGTTTTTTAGTATTTGTTGTTATAGCGGCAACAGAAATACACCATCTGTGAAAATTTCAACTGTCTAGCTACCACGGTTCATGAGATACAGCCTGGTGACAGACAGACGGACGGACGGACGGACGGACAGACAGCGAAGTCTCAGTAATAGGGTCCCGTTTGGCACCCTTTGGGTACGGAACCGTAAAAATGAAATGAAATAAATAAAAAATAAATTACAGTTTCTGAATCTCAAGGCCGGCCTGGCCTTTGATTGAATTGGTTTGGGTGGCTAATTTCGTGCATGTGTAAACAATTATTACTTATTGCTTACTTTTGAGGTTTTTCATATTTTATTATTTATTTATTTTTAATATGAGATCCTTACATATGTCACTTTTTTTCTTGGAGGAACGCGGCCTTTCCTTGCTCGAAGCTTTTTTTTGCAGGGGTGCAGGCATTTACCGGATACAAGTTAGATTGAGATCTCCACCACGCTGGCTCAGTGCAGACTGGTGGAGTGGGAGTGGTTTTACGACTACTACATACTACTAATAAGAGAGCGATAGTAGCCGGTACCTACTCCTTAACATGAAACGTCAAATAAACTATAGTAAAGATACGATAGAACTTCTATATCTAATTTCAGAGCAACCTCATCTTTGCCTCTTTGTAAGTAAGGACGTATTTTATGCAGTGCTATATCGCGAAGCTACGGTATATGGAATAATTGTCGTCTTTACACACGCTTTGAGTATGTGTGTGTGTCTATGTGTGTGTTCTTGAAATCTTAGTTGGCACTAGTATTTAAAGCGGTCGTTTCTGGATGAGAGCTCTGTGAGCGAAGACAATGGAATCCAGTTATATCGGATCCAGTTTGGGTTCTATTCCTAAATTTTAACGGTATATTTAGAGCAAGCTATACCTAATGCAGTCCTGCTGTATTTTGTTGGTATTGTAAGATTTTTTAAGTCGCAGCCGACAGCAACTACGGGGGAATCCATCGCATCGTGGTCGTGGCGTCCACAGTTCCGCACCGCACGCATCGGTCGCATCGCACATTCGCACTTAACGGATTTTAGTATGCCCTTGTATAGAAACTCAGACAACAGCGACACGCACAGCGCACCGTACGGATCGCTTATCGGCAATGCCGACATGGGGCCTCTTGTTAACCACAACGGATAACGGTCCGATTTTCATGACGGACGACGGGCCGACGCGCGGTAGTCAATAGATGAGTGTGGGTGTTTGTTAACGCGACGGACAACGACTACATGCCCGTCGCGTTAACAAACACCCACACACTCCTGTTGAGCACTGCGCGGCGGCCCGTCGTCCGTAATCTGTTGAGCACTGCGCGGCGGCCCGTCGTCCGTAATCTGTTGAGCACTGCGCGGCGGCCCGTCGTCCGTAATCTGTTGAGCACTGCGCGGCGGCCCGTCGTCCGTAATCTGTTGAGCACTGCGCGGCGGCCCGTCGTCCGCCGTAATCTGTTGAGCACTGCGCGCCGGCCCGTCGTCCGTAATCTGTTGAGCACTGCGCGACGGCCCGTCGTCCGTAATCTGTTGAGCACTGCGCGGCGGCCCGTCGTCCGTAATCTGTTGAGCACTGCGCGACGGCCCGTCGTCGTCCGTAATCTGTTGAGCACTGCGCGGCGGCCCGTCGTCTGTAATCTAAATCGGGCCGTT
The DNA here is from genome assembly GCA_963457715.1 of Argyresthia albistria. NCBI lineage: Eukaryota > Metazoa > Arthropoda > Insecta > Lepidoptera > Argyresthiidae > Argyresthia > Argyresthia albistria. The sequence continues at coordinate 8,507,070 of OY735277.1, read as the reverse complement.
GTCCGTTGTCGTTAACAAGAGGCCTGAGGCAGCTTTTGCGATGCGTGCCGATGACGTCATAATTTCTTTATTGTACTAACACAATTATTACACACAGAAAACTTATAATAGATAGACAATGTACAAAGGCGAGCTTATCTCTAGCTGATTTGTATGAAGAAGTGAAAAATAAAGTTGCTCTGATCGGTTTCTTAGTTAAAGTTGCTAAGAATGGATGTCCCTAAAAAACTAGTTTCTCACACTGCCACGTTGTTTTGAGCAGTTATCTGTGCATTCGGCCAATAGATGTGTACATACAGAACATAGTTCTTTCACAATATTGAGTAGCTAGTAGCTACACTCTATTAGTCAAGTAAATAATAAAACGTTTTCAACAGAAAACGATTGTGGAAAACACATGCAAAAGAACTTTAAAAGGACAGTCCTGTAATAAAGAAGTTCTTCGTTCGCAGTGTGTCCATAATTCTTGGCGGTACAAAGGAAATTTTTTAGGTGGTGCTTTTGTAATGTAATGCCTTTTGAATTACAAAGTATATTATGGATTAACGTGTTCATAATAGTCTCTGTGTGTATCAACAACACAAGAAGACCTATCATGTTTACTAATAAATGGTCTCTCGTTTCGTTCCACACCGTCTTCCTGTTTCTCTTAAAAATAATATTGAACATAACCTCAACCATATTTCACCCTAAACAGACTTCAAACGCAGCTAATTTAATTTTTTAAAAAGGTAATTAAGTATAGTAGGTATAGTTTTATTTTAGTTCTTCTATGTTTAAATGACTCAAACATAAAAAATATACAGGCATATATTTCTTCTCCCGCAACACTATTTACCCAGTGTCGTGGGATCCAGAAACAATGACATAATATCACATCACATCACACATCTATTATACAAGGTGTAAATGAATGAACGCAAAATGAGAAACAACTTTGTTAGGGACATCATGAGCAACTTTAAAAAATTGCACTTCTTCATACAAATCAGCTGACCCACTCATGCCAAAATGTAGATACTTACTGGGAAGTGAATAATAAAGTTTCTCTGATGAAATCGGTTTTATAACGAAAGTTGCTCAGAATGATGTCCATCAGAAAGTAGTTTCTCATTTTGCGTTTATTCATTTACACCTTGTATTGGCAGAAAAATAAGTTGTCCCATAAAACTCACTCAACATTGTCACCGCAACAGCAAACCTTAAAAGAGCGAAGATAGAAAAATAACGCTGTTGAAAGACGAATGCTACTCTCCCTTTGTGAATGGCTCGCTCTGAGAATAAGCTAGATGGAGGAGCGAGTAAGAAAACACAGTTACAAGAGGCCTTCAGATAAACTTTACTTGCCTGCACCGAGTGCGGAGGGAGGTTGTCGCGGAAGGTGAACGATAAAAAAAATAGTAAAAAGAATAGTAAAAAATATAGTGTAAAAATTCCCCAAGTCTTGTGTAAGTCGCTCTAATTCTTCTCCTCACATAGTGGTCCAACGTAAAGATGAGGCAAAAAAAAACACTAATTCTATTTGTATATATCTACAAAGACATTTGATGATTTTGATTTCAATCTTTTCGGCTCTTCTAGAACTCAGCCTATAGCATTCCACTGCTGGGCAAAAGAACCTTCTAGAACTAGATATTTATAATCATTGTCAGTTGTACTAACTGTCTGTGGACAGTCATGAACATGTCCAATGTATGAAACACAATACATGGTTCGATATCAGGATCGTTTATTTCGACTATACTTTCTTAGTTTACATAAAACTTGTAAATAAGACCAACATTTAATTCACAAAAACAACACATTTTTAAATAAAATAAGCGTTTAAAAGACAGTTCATGGAAATTAATAAATTTGGTCTGTCCAGTGTCCAATCAAATAGTTGATCTTATTTGATGAAGTAATAATCTGCCTCAGTAAATTCAGAAGCCAAAAATTCCTACATAAAATTCATACAAAAGTCGATAGTAAACAAGCAATAGTAGAAAGTATCCAGCAAAAATATCACGATATTATTTTGATTCATAACCTACTAAATCGAAGGATATAATTTATTGTTATATATTGGCAGCGGAATATATTTATTTTTATTATGTTGTCGTATTGCGTGAAACTCGTACTCTGTTCAGTGCAATAAAAGGCACGAATTTGTGGTGAACCTAATGTTTGTATCGGTTTTCAGATTTCATTGAGGATAAATATGAAATGGTCACTCAAATGGACAGTCGTTGGGCTATTGGCTAATTGTCTATTGATTATGTTGTCTACAACATACCGTACATTGACACAGAACGCACACTGCTACAACAGTAACCTCAAAAAGTCAACCGGAATACCTTATTCCTATAAAAAAAACTGTTTGTTACCAGAAACAATGCTAAAATAGAAAACCTTACTTAGATCTAATCGGGTTTACTTAAAAGATATTTGCCATGTTTTCAATATACACAAGCACACTTACCCATATAAGGTGCTCCGAGGTACTGTCTTGAACTATTAATCCATGCAAGCCGAAATTCACTTGAAACTCTGCGGAATGCACCAAAGACTTATATCAAATAGAGTGCTTAATCTAACACCATACAATACGTTGTCCAAGGCACCTAATCAAATAAATCAAGGAACATGTTTGAAGTTCAAGCACGTACAAAATTTGACAATCTCAGAATTGTATATTTCTAGCTCAGGAATTGGACACACAATGCTTCTGGCCAAAACTAGGATACCCTGGATCGTGATCGTGGGAATTAGAAACAGGTACGTCACAAACATATAAACATTCAAGACCTGGGTCTGGGTTATATTTTTCTTCCTTCCCAGCCGGGATTTGAACCCGGTACCTCTCTTGGGAAGCGCAGCCTCAACCTCAAAACCACAGAGGTCGCCGAATGATATAATTTATCTTTGCATGCTATCTACCCAACCGTTATTCATATCAATGTAGAGCCACACATGCAGAATTTGCAGCGTTGCGCCGCTTCATGCAAATCAAAGTTTATCAACATAACATGCGCTAACTGCGTTGCACTTTGCATAACCCACTTCTATGAGCGGTTGAGGCTTCTTGGAGGCCAGTGTGGGGCTAGGCAGGGGTACGATTCTCATTGTGATTCTCATAATCATTATACCCCGTGGGATGCCACGGGATAATTTTAAACCATAGCAAAGTTATGTCTTATTTCTATATCGGTACGTTTGAATGTCCATTGGTAAAAACTTGTCATGCCGTCCCGGTCTGCGTAGGCCTTTACTGATTTGCGCACTCTAACGTTAACATATATATTTTTAATGCCTATGAAATGTACAATAATCTGAGAGAGGTTTCTTTTACGCCGGAGCTAAAGCAATTTTGTATGAAAATTGCGCATTCTCCTTTGGTCGGTTAATTAAATGCCTGTATCATATTTTAATCATCAAGGTTTATTAACTGTAAAATATTTTCTATGAAGATTCCAAAAAGGAAAGCACACTTCAAAACAGTAATGCCATCAACCCTTTGACAAAATTTAAGTTTAATTATCAAAGGCATGTTTGCAAAGTCAATGTTTTAATTAATATTTTAGAATACTCACTTTCTAAAAGGTGAGCGTTGATAAAAAATACAGAAGATAGATAAATAAATCTCTTTCCATGTTCAAAATATGGTCTGCTTATTAAATATTGAGTTCTTGTTGTTTGTATACGGCAATATAGATATACAATATGTGCCCCCAATCCACCAACTTCATTTGCTGGAACAGATCTCTTATTCAAGATTAACTTGCCTTTGTTTGTACACTGTTATTGTTTCGTATGTGTCATTATATGTAATTGATTTATTGAAGTAAAACTTCTTGGGGCACGGGGGTAAAATTTATTTAACCTCTCAACTGTGGGTTATTCATATATTTGCTTTTCAATTACTACTAGCCGGGTGCTATCACGAGTGGCTAAGAAATGTAACGGAAATTGGAATCGGTGACGTCAGGGTCGGCTGAAGACTTTTAAAACCGCAACTATTTTCAATACGGTTTTTAACTAATCAGATAAGATAATAATACATTCGTACAATAAAGAATGTTAATTAGTGAGAGAAAAACCTGATGAAACGTTAACAAATAAAAATTATTTTAAGCATTCTTCCACGAGTTCTTGATTTCCGGTATGGCCAAAACCAGTGACGTGACCAAAAACTACTTCGTTCAACCTCTTTGTTGGAACCGGAACTTATGTTTGACAGTTGTGCGATGCGATCCATACAGTTTGTAAGAAAAGAGTTTCATCAATGTCACACGGGTCGATATGGATTTCTAAAATGATGAACGAATCGTTTTGTGGCCGGTAACTATGGAATAGGTACCTAAAACGCGCTGCGTAGTCGCGCAACGGGCAGCTAGTAATCGCATAAAGTCACTTAGAATCATCCAAATGTGATATTTAGTTTTCAAGCAAATTCCGATGTGATGGATGGCTGCATTAAGACTTCTTGAAAACAATAAGTAGGTACCTAGAACTGTTCTAAAGCCACTTTTTATTATAAAGTGCAGTTCAAGTCACAAATTAGCAGTTTAGCTACTAAGTACGTGTTATACCTACCTATTTAATGTTTATCTGTAGTAAACGGCCAAAGCGAGGTCTACAGCTTACAGAGCCATAAGTTTAATGGCTTATTGTTTCGCTTATTTGTTTGTATGTAATTTTTGTAATACATATTTTAAAGTTGAATTGTTGTTATAACTGTTGAAATTATACGATTTTGATTTTAATAAGCTTTTGTAATTTTAAAGTTAATGCTTCATGCCAGTCAATAATGTTGAAGTAAAATATCAAAATCGAGGTATGTCGTATGGCGGACTAAGGAAATGTCAAGAATAAAATTAAATAAGAGTTACGTCATCGCTTCGCGATGAAGTAACCCTAAAAAATCCTAGCAAAGTAGGTATGTATAGGTTAGCGGGGGTAGCATAAGGCACGCCAGTCACCCCAGCCACGCATTTTGTCACAATTTAATGTCATATCATAATGAATGCGCGCTATTTTATGGAGAAACAACATTGAGACGCGAAAGGAGTTGGCAATTTGGCAAAATGACTGCCCCAGACATGTACAAAGACTTCTCAACAGCCAATTAATAGCATTTAAATATTCTCTCATAAATTACTGCGTCTTTAGTTAGTTTGTAGAACTTGAAGGAAATGATTAAATAATTAAGAGTTGTCACTTCATACTCTATGATTCCGCCATTGATTAGTGACTTTTGCCATCGTTAAAAATAACATGCAACATAATTGCCAACTAGCAAAACTGTTGAAAACAGGAGGTTTCCAGAGGAGTGGCTAGATGGCGTTATGTTGCATGTTATTGCAAAATGGTGCTTATTTCTAGCGACGGCAAAGGTCACGGAATCATATTGGAATCACGGAGTATTGAGCAACAACTCTTATTTACCTATATTTAAATATTTTTTTCTTCAAGTTCTACAAACTAAATACAGACGCAGTAAATTAAATTTATGAATGAATATTTAAATGCTATTGGCTGTTGAGAAGTCTTTGTACATGTCTGGGGCAGTCGTCCATATATTGATTTAGCCATCTTCTTTGTCATTTATCTGCGCGACTGAGGTGAGTGGCAAGCCTTATGGTAGCCCCGCAGGTACACATTAACTTGGAATAGTTGAAAATACGTACTCGATCAATTAAATAAAGGGACTGGGCACAGAGACAAGCAAAGCAATGCATACATTTGAGCGAGACGGTTTTAAGACGTGACGTCGTCAGATGGTATATAATCTGAGCGAGATGCAAATAGTAGTGACACTATTGAATTAGTTAAGTATATCACCACGAGCGCGACAAATTGTAGATAAGGAAAGGTGGGAAATAAATGACATGACGTATTAAAAGTAAGTACCTACAAGTATAAAATAATTTCAAATAATCGGACGTCTGAAACATAAAAGTAACTTGAAGCAGAGATTGGATCTCAAAATTGGAAATTTAAATCTCTTTTAGTATAGGTAGGTATAGGTGTGTAGTATAGGTACCACTTAATGATCTAGCTACAGAAGTTTTACTTCTAACACGTGTACGGTGCTACACGCGTATTTTTTATTGTGTATACTAAAGAAATGATGATTTAATGTAAGAATTAATTTAGTTAGCCAATATCTGTTTTATTGGGATTTTCTTGCCCTTCTTCCTCCACAGTGGCCCAAAGTAGAAAAGAAGCTAAAAAGTAAAAACTTGTTTTAAGTAATACTATCTATTGAAATTTTTGACCTTGACTTTACAATATAAAAATCTTTTACGAATTTTGAAATGTAAAAAAATGTTTCGTTACGCGGGTTTTATCAACTCCTCCTCAAAGGGCATTAGTTAAAAGCGAAATAAAACCGTCTCAGACATAAAAGAGCATTCTTCGTTGGATGTCACTGTAAATTTCCAGTGAACAAGTTACATGGGATGGCTCTCTCCTTAGGAGTTAGGAGGGGGACACACGGGAATCCGCCTTTGACAATTTCGATTATCTACTAGCTCGCCTACTACCCGGTGAGGCCTTTGCCCAGCAGTGGGACACCACCTTACAGGCTAAGTAAAAAAACCGGCCAAGTGCGAGTCAGACTCGCGCACGAAGGGTTCCGTACCATTATCTATAAAAAGGGCAAAAAACTGGTCTGTTGTATGGGAGCCCCTTAAATATTTATTTTATTTGGGTTTTTAGTATTTGTTGATATAGCGGCAACAGAAATACATTATCTGTAAAAATTTCAACTGTCTAACTATCACGGTTCATGAGATACAGCCTGGTGACAGACGTTCAGAAAACAGACGGATGGATAGCGAGAGTATTGTGATAGGGTTCCGTTTTTAGGGTACCGTACCCGAAGGGTGCCAAACGGGACCCTATTACTGAGACTTCGCTGTCCGTCTGTCCGTCCGTCCGTCCGTCCGTCCGTCCGTCCTGTCTGTCACCGGGTCCGTCTGCACGAACCGTAATAGCTAGAAAGCTGAAATTTTCACAGAATGTGTATATCTGTTGCCGCACCAACCACAAATACTGAAATACGAGAGATATTGCAAATTAAAGGGGGCCCCGATACAAGAGACGTGTTTAGATACACTTACGCAATTCAAAATGGAGATCTTGACTGAAACTGTTTATTTATTGTCATAGCAACCATGTCATAGACACATATACTACACATTTAAATATGATAGCATATTTCGCGTCAACTCACATGGTTGTGGTTAGCCGGTGCGGTATGATGTAGACTCTCAATCCGGAGGTCGTCGGTTCAAATCTCGTGAAGGCATAAACTTTTAAAATTTTCTTTTTGTTTATTTTTTTATTGTTTTGAGTGCTTTTGATTTGTTGTACGATGGTACGGTACCCTTCGTGTGCGATACCGACCCGCACTTAACCGATTTTTTTTTACCCTCCAAAGTCCATGCCCCAAGATTATCGTGGTGAATTATTGTTGACGCTGGACGTATGAGTTTCTCAAAATAACATAGCGTCAGGCACGCCATATCCCATTTATGGGGTCGCAGAGACACAATATGCCCAGTTATACAATACTCCATTGCAATTTCGATGATGTATTTTTTTATATTTCTGTGCAATAAAGAATATAAATATGGATACGAATATGAATATGATTGATTTTCAGTATTGTTATTTATTTGCCAGCGCAATCTTACTCGTATCGTGTCTAGTAAAAATAACAATAAAAAACTTATACAGGCGTATCCCAAGTTACGGGTAAATGCGGGATATGCTGCATAAATTTCACCCAATTTTCAATTTCAACCTCATGCTTTAAGTTTCTACCTAACTAATATGGATCTTATTTACGTCTAAAATACTAAGATATATAATTATCTCATTTTTGTTTTTGTATTTCTTCTAATTAAAGACGTGCCTCTCCTATTATTGTGGTTAGCCTCAGCTCAACATGCCCCTGTTAATTCCATCGTATGTACAGTTAGAGAACCCAATTATTTAGGCCAGCCTTATACTAATTTAGCTAATTGGGTTACAGATGGTACTTCGCTTGCCTTTCCCATCCTTTCGTTACCACCTTTCTATAAACCAAAATCGAAAAAACCACACTCGATCCTCCGTCCGTCCCCTACCAGTACAAAGTAAGATCGTGGATTAAATAATAGGAAAATCCTTTGCCAACTGGAAATCCAAACGGCTCCGCTGCCAACACGGGCCTGGCCATAATTAATTTGAGAATTTAAACCCAGTTGAGTTATTGGCTTCTGAAAATTGGGGTTAATTAAAAATTTAATTACGCATTTTTAGAGATCTGGGGTAAAGATTCTCGCGCATTCGATATACGGATATCGTCACCTTAGTACTTATATCGCGTGGTTGCCATATAAAATCACTCGATAAGAGAGTCGATATCCGTCATCCTCTCACTCCAACTCCTGTGGCATGATTCTCGCGCCTTCGATATACGGATATCGAGACCAATATTGACAGATTCTAATACGAAATCACTCGATATAGGTGTAGATATCGTATATCGAATACGTGAGAATCATGCTCCTGATCCTTAAAGAATAAAAGTTAACCTTATGGGATTACTTTTTTGTCGGTCTGTTTGTTTGTCCATCCGTCGGGAACCTGTGGTGGTATCAAGAGGAAATTGATATCAAGTACTCGCAGGTCTCTGTGACTTTCCGACTTCCCGTTGACCTAGAATCACGAAATTACATAGCAAAGTAAAGGGTAATATCCGAAAACCGCCAATTTTGGACCAACTAACCGCCACGAGAAAAAGCATTTGGTCGGAACCCATAGCGGACTCCCAACTCGCACTTGGCAAGTTTTTCTATTTGTATTCCCTTTGTCTTTTGGTTGTTAATTATGATTTTATTTACAGCGATTAATATTCGTTGCGGGAAATTGAAAAAGTTAGTCGTCATAATCTGTAAATGGAAATATCAATTAAGAAAAAATAAAATATCAGTGCAAGGTCAAAACAGAACCTTTTTAGGATTTGTCAAAACTGAAGTTTGTTCCTGATTTCTACGAAATAAAACTACGCGACGTCATGTCGCGTTTGGCATCAAGTGCTGTCTTTTTTGCACAAAATACAACTGCTGGAAATATACAATTATGAGCTTGTCAAGCCATTTTGTACATAATGATTTAACTTAAGACTTGTTCCTAGATTTATTTGATTACCTCGGACACACCTCAACCCAATTATGAAGTTAACCGGCGAAGAACATGTATGAATATACTTTGTATCTTATGAAGCGAGAGATGTATGCTAGTATCGCAGTAAGCGAAGGTCTGCTTACCCTTTTCTCGTGAAAAAGGCGTGAGCTTAAGTATATTTGTATCATCGTCATCCACATCAACTCACAGCGGGGCACAGGCATCTTTTCTAAGACGTCAATCCTCACGCCCTGTGCCTTATTCATGTAGCAAGATGCCACAACCATATAGTACCCCTACCAGCGCAAACGGGAAAATCCCCGCCATTTTTCTTTTTATAAGTAGTGTGCCATTTTTCTCATTCCCGCGACGGGCGTTATAATTAATTGAATACACTCACATTTAGCTGACGGAGCGTTAAATTGAAGCGACAAAGCGAGAAAATAATAGTACCTAACGACATCGCCCCGTGTCCTGAGTTGACCTGGGTGTATGTCGTAAAATCTATCTATCTAATCTAGAAATGGTCGCCCACTTCTATCTAGTTCGTAGATAGATAGATAATCACTTTATTCACTTTTTACAATACACGTTTGACCGAAAAGCCATCATCATCATCATCATCATCATCATCTTCTTCTATCATTAATACGAAACTTAGTAGGTATACTTAGTAGGTTCTTATATGTACCGAAACTTAGTAGGTTCTTAGGGCGGCTTGCAGAAACAGCTTAAATCTAGATTTAGCGACATAAATTGATTTAGTATCTGTCAAATGTATGAAATATGTCAAAGTTAAATCGGTTTAAGACGCTTAAATCTAGATTTAGGCAACTGTGCAAGCCGCCCTTAATGTACCTATGTGTAATAATAATACTTATCTATGTCTTATAGGTACTTACTAGAATAGTTTTATTGTACGCGCAATTCTTCCCCTTACCATCATCTCGGTCTCCTACCCAACATGGCTTGCTGGAAGAAATATATTATTAGAGATAAGCTCGCCTTTGTACATATTTTTTCTATGGCTATTTTTACTGTCATGTGAGTACAATAAAGAAATTACGAAATTACTTATGTGATTCAGATGACAATGCACTAATGTGGTACCAATAAGCTTTTCTGATAATGGCGCTCGAGGGTGGAAGAGGGAACCCTAGGATGCTTCACGTGTAAACCCATCGAGTTTGGGCTCTTTTATCTCGATACAAATATTATTCATATCGCCTATCGATGTTTTCATCATCATCACCTGATGACGGAGCCGGACGCTAGTAGACGGAACCCAGGGATGATTAGCGGCAGCGTCTCGAAAGCGGGCCCACGCTGATGTGTCAGTATGGCGGCCATTTGACCATACATTTAACCATACACTTGACCATACATTTGACCATACATTTGACCATACATTTGACCATCATTTGACAAGATTGAAAACCACCTGTCCACTGCCCTGCTTTAGACCCTTATGTAATGTGCCGCAGTCATAAATTTTAAAAATAAAATATTCACACATACTACCAAACTTCGAGAGAAACTTCAAAACCAATTCCGAAATCACCCAACGCAGCGATCTCATTTGCGAGTGGAAAAAAACGGTCAAGTCCGAGTCGGGCTCTCACACGACGTTCTGCACAGAAAGTACAAAATATCACGTCGTTTGTATGGGGATATCATTTATTTTTGAATATTTTATGCAGTTCATTATTTGTGTCTCTAGGCGCCATAGATATAAATGTTCTGTAAAAACTTTAACCCTCTACTTATTACGGTTCGTGAGCGTATTACAGCCCGCTGTCCGGACGGACGGACAAACGGACGGACAGCGGATGCTTGGAGGTCCCATTTGGCACTGTTCTGCTACGGAACCTTAAAACCGCTTCTCAAATATTTTCGGAAGCAAGTCGAACTACGATTCGACTTGTACCGGGAAGTTTCTGCCTCGAACGAACTCTCTTTTGCTATCAAAACCATTTAGTTCCGGCTCGTAGCTTGGTTGGTTTTCAGCGAGAGTTTGGATGCTGGAGAAGTGGAATTTGCTTAACCAAGGCGGTTTCAATTAAATTTAATTAATTTTATTTCAATGGATGGAAAACATCGTGAGGAAACATTCGTTACTCGATAGTGGTGATGGGTTAGTATCTTGTCAATCGAAGCTTGTCGCGCGAAATGGAGTCCCGAATAACTGGCTAAAAGTGGGGTCAGAGAATAACTTCAAGCCCGGCAAATAAAAAAAATCTTATGCTTGTAAACAAAGTGTATGCTAGTCTATGTTACCGGGGCATAGAATGAAATCCCATCATTATACAGGGTTACTG